>JAPTYQ010000001.1:29714-40941 GCA_029814465.1 Ostorhinchus cyanosoma
ATAAACACATTTTTATTAGAGCAGAACAGGATCCAAAGCTATATCACAAAATTTTTCTCTGTAAAAATTTGAAAAATGTCATATTCTATTGGTTCATAACTAACATTATATCATTATTGTACAATCTCAACAAAGGAACTAACATCTGTCTCTCTCAGATGCAAAAAAGTGCTTTTAGGATGTTTCAAATAGCCATTATTTAATAAAACTGAGTTAATAATAGTAAATAAAATATAAACAAAAAAGAACTAAAATGAACCTCTGCCATATCTGTATTTGAATAAATACCTAATAATATCGATACGGCAGTTTTAAATATCGATATTGTATTGTGAATTGAAATATCGTGATATATTGCAGAACTGATATTTTCTTACATCCCTACTTGTATCAGTACTCGGTGTCAGCATGTACTCAAATGTAAGTACTTGTACTTATAGTCGGTATGGAAAAAAGTGGTATCAGTGCATCCCTATGAAATATTTAACCAAATTAATCATGATGTATTAATCTGCATTAATTTGGGCAGCCTTTTTTTGTTTTTAATTGCTTTCTGCATGCACCCTGGTCGTGTGCATTCTCATTGAAAGTGACTGGCTACTGTATGACTGATTCACAACACATTTACAGTCAGAAAGTGTGTAAGAGTTGTTCAACTGTGTTGTCATTTCTAAGATTTGGTTCAGGAAAAATACCAAGTCATCCAGAGTCAAAAGTCAAACTGAAGTCAAATGTGATGAAGTCCACGTTTAGCTGCAAGTCACTGCAAGATTTTTGTCAAATCCAGTCTGAAGTAATCAAATTCACAACTTGAGGTTTATCGGCGGTAAAACATAACTGAAGGTTGAATGTCCTTTTTTTTTTTTTTTGGCGTTGGTAAAAAGCTGATTTCCATGCAGATGAGGTAATGGAAGTTTGCTGAAAATTGCTTTTGACATTGCACTGGGAATAGATGTTATACTGTCAGGTAGAAGCTTAAAACCAGATGACCTCCAAATTGCATGAGAGTTAATACAGTAATATAGCATCCTCCTTCCTGTGCATGCAAGACCTGTAAGCCTTTACCTGTCAAATTTATGTTTAAATTTACAGAAAACATCATTTGGATGCATTGCTCACACAGTTCATTGAAGAAATACAGTATGAGACAAAGATTTCACTTACTCTCCGTTATTAGCGTTTCCCTACACGACTAGGGCTGATAACTGCGTATACTGACACAAACTGAATTGTGCTGAAATGCGTTAAGGAAATAACACTAAACTGTGAACTCTCACAAGATTTACTTTTGTTTCTGCAGGGTCATGTCGGCCTGCTTCCTTGGCTTTTACCATTATATTGTGAACAATTATGCAAATACACTACAGTAGTCACAAACCACATTAAAAATCATAGAAAATGTTAGTAATATGAAATGAGATGCTTTCAATGAATAAAAAAAAATACACAACCATTAATAATTAATGCTACGATTAAAATGGCGCTTTGAATTACCTAATTAATTTGTTCAGTTTATTGAGGCTGTCATCAGTGAAGAAGCAAGGCTAAGAGGATAAAAGTATTTGGCTAAATCTAATTTTGTCTTTTATTTCCTATTTATGCGGGTAAATGCTATCATCCCCTGTGCCTTCTTTCTGTGAACAGCATCATCTCTGTGTATTTTTAACCACAACAAAAGTATGTCGATCTGTGAGGCCATACTGACTGTGACAAGGCAGCGGGACCATGTGACTTTTCTCATCTCTTCCTTCCCTCTCGCAAAACATCCACACAGAGACACGCGCCTGCCTACATATATGCAGCCACACACCGAGCCCAGCGCCGTGGAACAGCCATCAGTCAAAGTGTGTTGGCGCTGCAGGTCCGGGGGCATTTACATAGATAGATGATGGAGAGATTATGGGGCACAGGGGTTATTAATCACGCTGCTGAGAAGGAGAGGACGGACTCCTTGGTGTCAGTCTTCCTCTCCAGGGATGGCTCTTTACCCTGGATATGTCTTTTGTACCGTTCCCAATGTTCTATTTGCTGCCTAACTAAACCACAGTAGTAGTACAGCGTGAATGCCCTGGCATTCAGTATTGCTGCAGGGTAAGTGCGATGCAGCTAAGTCCACCTCCAGTCATCAGCTCCAGGGCTACAGTCCAAAATTTCTGCAGAAATGAAGAGCAAACTAGTGGTTCATGCATTTAGTCTATTACTATTAACATTTTTATAGGAGCAAAATACTGTTTAAAAAAAAAAATCACAATTAAGGGACATTATTTCTAAGTAAAAAATAATAAATCTATATTTCTGTTAGTCTAGCTAATTGCTTTTCTGAGGTAGTGATCATCTCAGTTGCCTACATCCATGATAACACCTGCTATGCACTTAGGGCTGGGTGTTATGGAAAAAAATCTTATCACAATCATTTTTTTCATATCAAATGATATCGATATGTATCACAATATAAATCAAATCCCTTTTTGTCGATTTTCCTTTACGCTTAAGTTAGTTGTGAAGACATCAGAGGTTATTTTGATTTAAATCTGATTTATTTTCTGTCAGAGGTTGATTATGACAGATGTGCTGAAGAACATTATACAACTGTTTCAGAAAAAAAAAAAAAAAAAGTATGTATATTTAAAACTAAACTAAAAGTCTGAGCTGCAGGAAAAAGCTTTCAAGTTTTAAAAGAACACAAACTGCATTTTACACCAATTATTTACGTGTGTTGATAGGTTTAACGGACCAACAGCTATTAAACATTTTATATCAGTAGTTGGATTTGGTCACCAGTGGCTGTTTGGGTCTTTATGGGTTAAATAATACAAAAAAATACAAATACAAAATAAAAACAAATCTCAAAACCGGCATCAACAATCATCTGTTATATGTGGTGCTCACCACAATCATTGGCCGACATTAGTTGTTTCCAGGTTTGAAAACAGATCTTTTTGTCATGTGGATTGTAACATTTTTTTTTTAGAACAATGTCATTCAGTTTAATCTGACATAAATGTTAACATCTCAATACTTCTTTGTATCAGCATTTTTGCATATATTAAAACACCATCCAAATCTTTAGGAACATTTCCATATTAATTCAATCACTTAGTTCTTGAGAAGGGTACAGGGGTGCTGGATCCTTTCCCAGAAACCAACAGGTGAAGGCGGGGTATCGAACCCAGGCACCACCCTTAATGATCAACTTATTACCCCGCCCCCCCAAAAAAAGGGGAGGCAAGGGGTATTGTTTTTGGTTCCGTTTGTTTCTTTGATTGTTAACACTAAACTATTGGTTGAATTCCTACCAAATTGGGTTTAATAAATTGCCAGTGACCCAGAATAAACATAGTTGCATTTTTTTGGAAAAGTAGGTCAAAGTTAAAATTTTTTATACATTTTTACACTTTTCTTTTCTCCCATTTACTTATAATGGACAAAATTTCAAATATCTATAAAACCATCAATTTTTCAATTTACTTCAAACTTGGCACGTATATAGAGGTAATTGATATACTGGTGTCACCACATGGCATCAGCTGGATCAATGCCAAAATAAGGGGCGGGGTTTGTTGTGCCTGGCACCACGGTTGTATCCTTGTACCTGTTGCTGTTCATAAAAAGGTGAACATCTCCATTGTCCCGGATTACAAAAAAAGCTGACATAATTCATGTTGGATTGAGACACAATGACCCGCCAAATAGTTAATACTTCTTTACGAACGTTAACCCTGCTGCAGTTTAACATTTTATATTACCCACCATTTTGAGTGTTGTATGAATTTTGAATAGTGAGTGGTTGGAATGGGACATTGTAAGACTGGTGGACGTGATAATGGAGTAATTCACAGCGACAGGTGAAGTACTCTGCTCCTCTGGGCTGTTTGCTTTGGTAAATGTAGCCGCCATCCTCTGACCTCAATGGGACCTGACACTTGGACCCTCCCCGTCCTTCCTCCCCCGCCTCCGTTCGCCAGTATTCAGACCGTTCACCAACATGTGTACGGTGTTACCACAGCTTAATGATGTGTCAGTTTGTCATGTGGTGTTTTTCTCTGTTTGTTTGTTTTTTTTTTTTTTAAGGGTAAGTAATGAGCTCATTTGATCACCTGGCTAGACTTGGTAGGTGGATGTATGGGTGGAGCGGTGCAGCAGCTGATAGATGGAGCGACACATGATGAATAGAGGGGTCGATGCATGGATGAAAGGATAGGTGGATAAATTGAAAGATGAGTGATACCCTGAGAAATCATTGAACAGGACTCCTTACAGATATTATGTGAAATTTTGTTATATCAAGATGAATAGTCTTGTTCTTTTTAACATAACCTCAGCTGATCTTCAGTAGATCTCACAAAATTCTGAATGCTTTATTTATTTACTTATTTGACTAGTTTCTTAATTTAAGGACGAATATTGCTGTGAAAACCATGTAATGTTTTACCGTAAACTTTTGACATTTCATCAATATGAGCATTTGACACAAGGCCAATTTCTCTATTAACTCAGGGGTATTTTTGGTCCGTATTGAAGGTAAGATAACATTTAACATGAAAAGCCTTTAAATTCCTGTTAGACGGATACATTTAGTCAATCCGTGACCTACTGTAAAAGTGCATAAATATTTCTTCACACCTTTTTCTGAGCATTCTTGGTTTTTGTACCATGGAAACATTTAATTTCACTGAAATAATATGGGAAAAAAAAAAAGTTACATCTCTTTGCAAATTGACTGTGGATGGGGGACAGACTTAGTACCTTGTAAAGTCAACATGTGTGGCGTCTCTTTTCTTAATCTACTCTATACTTTACCACAACCATTTTTTGACTAGAATCTACTACTTACCTATGTTTTCCCAGGGCTGGGCAATATATCCAAAATTATATCAAAACGGCAGCCTGTTTTGTTTTTGGAACAAATTAATTGAGAATGTGTCCTATATGGTATAAAGCTTTAGTAAAAATAATTTGGGATGTTTTGTCTTCAGCTCCTGTAGACAGAAAACAATGAATTCAAACCATAAAGACCCAAAACGCCACAGACAACCAAACCCATCTACTGATCTGATGGACACACTGGGTTTATGTTCAGTTAATGATAGATTTGACTGAAAAAGTCACTTTTTCTTCAGTTTTCTCTGTTTTTGATATAACAAACCTCAGCTTTAATCTGAGCTTTTATGAACATCTACACACCAAACCGTACCATCTTCATCCACTTCTCTGGATCTAGTGTTGCAGAGACAAAGGCCTCAGCAAAGAAGCCCAGACATTCCTCTCCCCAGCCACTTCCACCAGCTCCTCCAGGGGAATCCCAAGGCGTTCCCAGGCCAGCTGAGATATAATTCCTCCAGCGTGTCCTGGATTGGCCCTGAGGTCTCCTCCCAGAACACCTCCCCAGGGAGGTGTACAGGAGGTGTCCTCACTACAACCACCTCAACTGGCTCCTCTTGACAAGGAGGAGCAGCGGCTCTACTCTGAGTCCCTCCAGGATGTCTGATCTCCTTGTTCTATCTCTACGGCTGAGCCGACCATCCTGCGAAGGAAACACACTTCAGCTTCTTGCACTCGCAACCTCCTTCTTCCAGTCATTACCCAGAGCTCATGACCATAGGTGAGGGTTGGAACGTAGATCAACTGGTAAATCATGAGCTTCGTCTTTCAGCTTAGCCTTCTCTTCACAACAGACCAGTTTAGCGTCCGCACAGCAGATGCTGCCACGATCCACCTGTCGACCTCCTGCGTTATCCCACCCTCACTTGTGAATAAGATCCCAAGATACTTGAACTCCTCCACTCGAGCCAAGACTTTCTAATTTCCTAATTTACAGATCACCTACATGACCTGTAAATCACATATAAGAAAACACTTAATGTTCACTGAAAAAACTAAATACAGAAGGTTGTCATAATATATTGTGATGAATCACTTAAGAAAAGGTAAATACAGAGAGAAAAATATTTTGGAACTGACAACAAAAACACTGGGTCTTAATGAGTTACAATAATAAAATATCCATTACACATCACAAAAAAAATAGAAAAACATTTTGGTCATATATCCCAGCTGTAGTTTCCCCTGTATCATCTTAATTTTGGTGATGACGGCTCTGGTTTATACCATCCTCTCTAGTGCATGAGCTGTTACACACTGCCTGGCCAAACACAATATTTCATTGGGATGCCATTATCTTTAAAATGACAGGAGGCTTTTGCTGTGACATCATTTACACCATGCAGTAGTTCTGTAATGTCACAGTAAATGTGACAACATCTATTTCTGTCCACAGTTGCATTTATTTATCACTGAGCTCTTGTATTGGTGAATGAAGAGTTGGTGTCAAGTCTTCTCCAGATTACCCCAAAGACAGGGATAAGGTCCTGACGTCCATTTGAGTCCCGCTCCTGAATCACCAACCAACGCACACATCTCCACACCTCCCACAGGGCGTGGCCTCAGAATGCCTTGATCATAACTGTGACACTTGTAATTCTACAATTCCATTTCATCCAGTTATCTTCCAATTCAACAATTATCTTTTAATAACTGCATATTAAAGTGAAGCAAATGGACTTTTAAATTATAAGTAGTGGGCTGGGGGTTTACTCAAGCGTGATATCTCGTGTTTTTCAGATTAACAAAATAAATGCATTTTCATCTTTTTTTAACAAAGGGCAGAGCATACACTCACCCCATCACCCCTCAAAGTGCCAACCCCCTCCTGAAATGGGGAAACTCCAGGTACAGAAGGGTGTTCTTAGGGTCCAAAGACACATACGGACCTGCGAGACCCCGAGACTCCACCGATAGTCTGTTTTTTGAGTCCTGCTGACTTGAGAGTCAAGTCTGATACTGAGGAATAACTTCATTATCGGTCCACAGATGGGATTCCCTCTTCCTTCTGCTTCCTGTTGCTTTAACATGCTCTTGGTTTAGATGTGTTTTTACATTTATATGTGGTTTTTCAAAGCAGTGTTTATGTGGCCGGGACTTTTCTTGAATAATGGTCAAAAACACCTGTCTACACGTGGACTAAATCAACTATGCGTACAGATGTGGGAAGACAGTAGCCTGGGAGCCAGATCAGTGTGGAGTTCATGTTTCATTTGTTCTTGCTGATGCATCTGGCCTCCCCCATTTTAACAGATTTCCACCTTGCCAAGATCAGGCCAAGCCAATCACTACCATCGATCTGACTTACACTAGGTTTGTTAGAACAACTGACTGTAGAGTCCCATCCAAAATGGCTCTTGTTGATGTGCAAAAGTCTACAGTGACAATATATACTACACAATTTAGAAAAAAAAAAGGACCTAAGCTAGATTTAATTAAACAAGCGTCTTGGATAATTACTGCAGTGATTCAGGTGTTTCAGCATGAAGAAAGTTCTTTAACCCTTATTGATGCAGTGACTTCCTTTTCATATAGATATGTATATTCCATGTCAGAATACACATCCCAACATGATATCATGAATTGTGTAAATATACATGCCATATACATTTAATTTGGCGAGTTATCTGTACACATTATAAGCTTTCAGCATGTATGTTCGCACCGCGTCAAATAACATGCGATTAGCAGTTAGGGGTTATGGATTTTGACATAAATTGACACGTAATCAAATGGCGTTGAATAACACTCAAAAGGATGAAAATGCATACATATAGCACGTCAAATGCCATAAGAAGTGGTGCGACAATACAATGCAATTTCATGAGATCAGTCATCATATTCTATGATCTTTGAAAATATTAAAAATCAATAAGTAATGCTGTTTACCAAGTGCTAAATCATTAGCTTGCATTTAACAAAGAAGGCAACAAAGGAGAATACTGAAACAACTAAACCTCTCCAACAAATTATCAAAGTCTTGAAGGAAAGTGATGAACCATCATCTTCAAGAAAGGAATGTGGTCACAAAAAATAAAAAAAATACTTCAATGATCACTTGTGAAAAAAAAAAAAAACTTGTAAAAACACATTTCGAACTTAGGGGCCATGTTTAATAATAAAACTAAGAGCAGTTCTGCATGTGCATTGAAACGATAGCTCAAGGGTTCGGAACTAAATGCTGTGTAGCCTTAACAAATCTACCCATTAGTAGCTAATTGGAAGAAAAAGGTCTTGACTTATTGGAAAACATAAAAACTGGGTCATGTGGTCTGATAAGTCCAGGCTGACCCTGTTCCAGAGAGATGGACACATTGAGGTGAGAAGAGAGGTGGATGAAGTGATTACCCATCATGCCTAGTGCTTACAGTACACACCTGTGGGGGCACTGTAATGATCTGGGGTTGATTCAGTTGGTCAGGTCTGCATTATGTGTCTACAACAAAATATGACAGTGTGAGACTTTTGGCCACTAAAATGTTCTCCAAAAGAACAAACAATTGTACTTTACTGTTTGTTAACCCTTTATCCGGCAAGTAACTATTTTTGGTCATTTCCATGCACATTACAAGACCGCAACAGCAAGGACAGTGAGGCAGCGATCTAAGGTCCAATGTGGTCTACAAGGTCCACTTCTGTTTCAAAGGGATAATGTGGATGTGGATAAGGGTCTGGATCAGCACTTATGTTGTAATGTTCTAAACGTAATGTTCTAATATATGTGTTCTTTACACATTAAATGTGTTTTCTTGTACTTTCTTTTTTTTGCCACTTATAGGTGTAACCCTGGTCATACAACAGTCACTTTGACAGTGTTAAATATCAAATAGTAAATTAGAGGTGACTCTAATTCTAGATTCCATGAGCAGACTGCTGATATATACCTGTCTAATAGTTGAATTAGACCTGTACTATCTACCCAGAATAACACACTCAACAGCAGAATGTCCATTTTTAAAGGAATGTATATTGATCCCGGTAAAGATCCTTCACGTGACAATATCTCAAAAAAGCAAGTAAATTAAAGCGAATACTGCATTACAAGAGTACAGTACCAATATCACTAACTCACAGTTGGATTCAAAATACACAGTTCTTTTAAATACCTTGGTTGAACCACAACTGGATAATTTTTTGTTGAACAAAAAAACTCTAAGACCTCAGGTATGGAAAAGAAAAGTTCAAATGAATAGGAAAAATAAATACAAGATAAGACAAATAAAATAACTGCACTCGGAAAGTCCTACCACCCTCTTCCACAGTGAATGCCCAAGGTGAATGTGGCGATGAAGAGAATATGAAGGTGTAGACATGGAGGACTTCTTTCCTGAAGATAACAATGGCGATGAGGAGGATATGGAGATGGAGAAGGAGATGTAGATGGAAGATGGTACAGGAACCGAAGACCAAGGACTCTTAAGAAAAAAACAGCCTACACAGCCATGCAAATAATCATTCATTTAGTCCATACTGAGAGGTCCATTTTGATATAACTAAATTATGTTACTGCTTTACAGTGTCCATTTTCCTTTTTTTTTTTTTAACATGAATTCTTAATAACCATCCTACTCACAGAACGTGAATTCACAAACATTTCAAAAATAACTCTGTTTCCTTTGCAAACAGCTCATACTATAACCCATTTACGTTAAATTTACTGTTCATGACAGTGGAAAAACACCACTTAAAGAACTCAACACACCTGCATAAACTTAGCTGCATGACAGGCTCTGCTGGCCTAGCACCAGTTCAACACCACATTAGCTTAGACCAAGTAACTATCAACCATTACACACACAGTAATCATTTAACAACACATGATTCATTAAGTACGTAAACACAGGCTTAAGATATTAATGAATTACTCCAACTTGCTTCAAATTTATCTCGACTGGTTTTAGTGAGAATACAAGGCTAACTTTAAGGTTTTCAACCATGTGTAACACTTTACTAGCGAGTTAGCATGCTAATTAGCACATCAGCCCTTACTCACCTAGATATCAATTTATACAGTTCTAAACAGTTCTACGTCGTCCTGACTTGAAGTTACAGCTCGTCGGTTTTCTGACTTCTGATTTAGTTTTATCAGTTCAGTTCTATTTTTTTTCTCTTCAGCATCTACACACCATAATTCGGTCGGAGGTGACAAGCAGAGATCGGTGCGAAGGCCAGATGCCCACTCCTTTCAGTTTTTGCGCACTGAAAACAGCGCGTAAAAACTGCCACCTGAATTAAAGGGACAGTAACACGTAAACAGTCCTGATTTCACAGAAGTTTTAGCAGAAGATATTTTTTACTTCTTCCTTTTCATAAAAAATTTTAATAAATGTAAATAAAAAACATTTAGAAAACAAACACATAATATACAATTACATTTCCAAAGCAGATTAGAAATAACCTGGGGTTTAAATAACCCTGGTTACATAGGCTAGGAATCAAATATGGTAATTCATTATCCTTGACTTTCTACAAAACAATAAAAAAAACAGCAAAATTTCACAAAAGTAATAAAGTATTGTTATGTCATCCAATAACACATTAAGGTTGAAATTTTGAATTTCAGAGTATTTCTGTAAGTGACCGATAAAAGGTTAAATAGAAGGATGTTTTTATTCATTTATTTATTTTTTGTTCTGTTATAGTTTAGTTTACATTTTGTCGTTTTGATTGATTGTACGTCTATCAGTTGCATCTAGAGGCTTAGCGTTTATGCCTTATGGTCAGAGTCCTTAAATTGAAAATGAAGGTTGTAAACTAACACTTATTTGACTTTTTATGACTCTAGGGATACGAGCCTTGATAGACAGGAGACGCCTCTGTTTCTTACTTGCCTACTCTATCACAAAATGTATTTATCCAATTTCCAATGCATATTAGTCGTATATGAGTTTTGACTTGAGAAAGTGAGGATACTATGAGTAAAGTTTTCTTTACTTTTCACCTGTACAGACTGTCACAGGAGCACCACCCTGGAAACCAGCCCTGCTGACTTTGATTACCTAATACCTGAGAGATCACTCTTAGACTCTTGCTGCCAGAACATTGACATGATGTGGAGAAATGTCGCCAGCCGTCATGAAACCTACCGCCCCAATCAATCAATCAGCACGCCTGCACCTATGTGTGTTTGTATGTGTGTTTGGGCATGGGGTTCACTCTCTCAGGTCGCCGAGTGAGGAGGAGAGGCAGGGAGGGAGACCCTAAACACACCGTCTTCCACATTCATCAATTATTGCACCCTGGAAGCTTTAGCCTGTCAGGAGGAGCAGATGGTGTCTGTGTGTGTGTGTGTGTGTGTGTGTGTGTGTGTGTGTGTGTGTGTGTGTGTGTGTGTGTGTGTGTGTGT
>JAPTYQ010000001.1:185429-197475 GCA_029814465.1 Ostorhinchus cyanosoma
AAGAAAGAAAGAAAGAAAGAAAGAAAGAAAGAAAGAAAGAAAGAAAGAAAGTTCAGGTCAAACCAACAGACAATCAGACCAAATGATGCCAGGAACAATAAAAAAAAAACAATGGGCCTAAAACAAAGCCCTGTGAGACCCCATGCCTGAACACAGATGACTCAGAGACAGTGTTATAAATGGAACACAGATCTCTCTGCCAAGTATGAGTCTAACTGCCTGAGGGCCTCAGCTGAGATGCCAAAAAGGGCCTCAAGTCTGTCCAACAGAATGCAATGATTCACGGTATCAAAAGCTGCACTCAGGTCTAACAACAATAGGACCAAAGGTGACTCCAAGGCTGTTTTGGTTGAATGATTTGCTTTAAAAGCCCACTGCAGTGGTTCATAGAGTTTGGTCGTTCTTAAATAATGAACAAGTTGACTTAAAACCACTATCACCATGTGACTTATTCTTGATGGATAGTGTAACAGGTACTCAGTATGTAATTATTACACCAGGTCAAAGGTCATTCCTGATGCGTAGAAATGGGAATAAAAAGAGGAAAGTGTCTAAAAACAGAATCATTACAACTTTATGAGCAACAGTGGATTATTATATACTATTATGATATGTCCATACAACACTGACAATTTTCTGTCTGCAAAGTGATTAGTTTATGTTGTCATTACAGTTTGAACAGTTCAACACATAACAGATTTCTTCAGACCATCAGGCAAGCATGTCTGCATATCCCTTATTTGTTACTGTGAAAACTTTGCTCTAAGTGTGTACTTTGTGTGATAGTAAATGATTAATCCCAAAACTTGAAGAAATGTCTGCTCTTGAAGTGATCTTTATGTTTTGGGCCTTTATGTGCAGCTGCTTGGAGGATTATAGTGAAATCGTTTCAAAGTGCAAAAGTGTTTAGTGAGTATTATCCGTCCATTTGTGTTATTGTAGGTCTGTTTTTTGGTCGGGGGGGGGATATTCACGGTGGGTGCTTTATAGCAGGCCACGTGGTGCTAAAGCCAACCGCTGCTGATTTCTCATAACTTCCTGCTCTGGGTCACATTTAAGCCCATCTGAATCACACCCTGCACCCCCACATGCATTGAACAGCCTCTGCAGCAGTTTACCAGCCTAACATGATGCTAACAGCTAACGGCTGCATTGCACTGCCAGGTCTATTCATCCTCATTTCCTGATTCATTTACTTTTAAACTCATCTAGCAAATACTACTCAGTGATTACGACTCTACTCTAGTAACTACGACATTATGTACATGAAACTTCAAGGTATTACCTTGATGGGCACAGAGGAAGCCATGGCGATGTCTGCAAAAGTGAATATTTGACCAAATTGTGGAAGACTGAAGACTCCCTTATTGTTACTTCCGGTCTGAATTCACCTTCAAAGTAAAAGCACGATTTTACGTCAACAGCAGGGGTGTCGAACTCATTTTCAGTTCAATATAATCTGAAGTGAGCCAGTAAAATAATTAACAGTGAAAATACAAAAGTTAAATGACACTATGAAAATTTTCTCATCTACTAAGTTTCCTGAAAAATCTGAATTACACAAACAACCTGAAATGTCTTAAGAAAATTAACAATTTGAACAATATTCTCAGTTTATCATTTAAACACACACATTGCAATTTACATTTCACTGTGGATTTACGAAGACACCGAACATTTAGTAACATATAGAATCTTGTTAAAACTTTACTTCTCTTGAGACATTTCAGATTGTTTATATTTGTTCAGATTATTCACAAAGGGTTGTTTGTAAATGTAAACATTTTCATGTAATCTTACATTTCTAACCTGAAACAAAGAGAAAAATGTGCAGTTATCATTAATTATGGGTTATTATAGTATTTTACTGATCTGACCCACTTAAGAGCATATTGAGTTGTATGTGGCCCCTGAACTAAAATGATTTTTACACCCTTCGTTGTGACCATCTCAGTGTAAATTTTGCATTTCACAAATTCATCCAACGGACCAAACTGGAGCCTTTGGTGGGCTGGGTTTGGCCCACAGGCCATATGTTTGACACCTGTGGTTGAAAACAGTGCTTAATGTTATTTTATCTCCCCCTACAGGAGACTGTAGCAACTCCACAACTACATACTATGGCAGTGGTTCCCAACCCTGGTCCTCGAGGACCCCTATCCTGCGTGTTTTAGGTGTGTCCTTCTTCCAACACACCTGATTCAAATGATCAGCCTATCATCAAGCTCTGCCAAATGATAATGACCGGCAGGTGTGTTGGAAGGGGGACACATCTAAAACGTGCAGGATAGGGGTCCTCGAGGACCAGGGTTGGGAACCACTGTACTGTGGTATATAAAGTCATCAGAAAAACCAAACTCATGCAGACTGGTTTGTTTCCAGTGGTGGAATGACCTCCTGTACATATCTATATCAGGGGTGTCCAATCCTGGTCCTCGAGGGCTGGTATCCTGCATGTTTAGACATTCCCCTCTGCCAGTCCATCTGATGGTCATTATCAGGCTTCTACAGAGCTTGAGGATAAGCTTATCATTTGAATCAGGTGTGTTGGAGGGATACGTCTAACACATGCAGCATACCAGCCCTCGAGGACCAGGATTGGATAACCCTGCTCTTTATGGATATTGAAAAAACAAGCAGGATCCTTGTGAACTCATCCACAGTGCCAACACATATGTGACGTTGCATTCCAGTTTGTACTATGTATATTCATTACTCAAGTTGATAATCTTTTTTCATACTGTGACTTTTCTCTCCAGTGAAATATAAAACAATAAAGAGTAATTTAAAAGGTTCATCTAAATTGTCTACAGGTGTGAATGTGAGTGATTGGTTGTTTGTCTCTACATGTCAGCCCTGAGATGAACTGGCAACATGTCCACGGTGTACCCCACCTTCACCCATGAGTAGCTGAAATAGGCTCCAGCGACCCCTGTGACACTAGTGAGGATAAATGGGGTTCAAATAATGAATGAATATTTTTAAAAAATCAACAAGAGTTGAGGTATTTTTTCTTCCAATCATTGCAAACAAGATCTTAGATAAAATACATGCTTCAACAATTTAAGATTTAAGTAGAGCGTACAAAAGAGAACAACTGCTCCCATGTATTGGGAACCAGTACTGGCATAAACTACACTGCAGAATTAGCAGGAGGTTGAGCAAAATGGTTTTATCGAATGATAGGAAATTTATACATAAAATGTCATCATTCATGATCTTATTTACATTTTGTTCAACCCTTAATCTTCTCTTCATATTAATTCACATCTTTCCTTTAAAATGCAACATGATACACACCGTTTGGCAGATCTTTAGAAACATCTAGTTATGTATTCAGAAATACTACTGACAGACACATGAGCATTAACATAATACAACCCACAATTGCTAATGCAATTTATTTTTAAATAAAATTGAATACAAAATAGCATAAATCCAAAGAACTTCTCTCAATATGAAAAAGTAGTGCTCTCTGAGGAAGTAAACATTAGTCCCTAGAATTTTTTTATTTTTTTTTTTAAACACTGTAATCAACATTTTCCCTGCAAGGAGTTTTAAAATAAAATATATCCAAATCACACAAATGAATTACCATAACAACTTGGAAAAGTGACTTTGATGATTATGTCATTCTGCTTTGTTCATAGTGGTATTTTGCATATAAAATCAAATATGAAGTTAAACACACCCAGTCCAACTCACCACATCTGTATTTGTCATATACACCAGCATCCCATAAACTGCAGCATAAACATCTGTGGTAATTAAAGAGATATGTTTATTCAGCATATCCTGAATACTAAAATACTGCTGGCAGGCATTAGCAACTGAGAGTGAATCCATCTGTGCCAACTCCCCACAGTGGGATTTTATCTCATAATTATGCTACAGCGTCCAGGGGGGTGGGCTCAACTGGATCATCACCGGTATTCTTGGAGTTGTCCATGTTGGAGCGACTGGCCTGGGTGACACTGTCCTTAACACAATAATCACTATCACTTTCAATGGTGATGACTGTGGGCAAGCGTTTCTCTGTGTGTTCATTAGTCTTGTGCCTTTTACTTTTCTTCTTGTGTTTCTTTTTTTTCTTATGGTGACGCTTTCTTTCAGAAGAGTTTTCCACGTTGCCTGGCTCCACACCGAGGCTTCTACTGCTCTTTGTAGATTCCTCCTTTGATTTTTTATGATGCTTATCTTTGCTTTTTTTCTTGTGTTTTGTTAATGCAGTGGAGGAATCACATTCAGGGTTAAAACTAGAAGGTGTGTTTTTGTGTGGTTCCTCCAAATGTCTGGTTTTGTATTTCCTCTTCCCACCAGGCTTGTCATGGTGAGACTTCCTTTTCACTGAAGGAGAGCAACTACTAGAGTAAGTCTTGGATCGTGACCGCTCTCTGTCCTGTCGTCGTGATTCCCTGCTGCGACTTCTGGACCGCGAGTATGAGTGGCGATCTGAATATGAGTGACGACTGTAATGGTGTGAACGGCTCTGAGTGTAAGGCATTCTTCTCTCATCCTTATCTTGGCTGTAATAGTTGTATGATTGTGAGTGGTAGCTTTGTGAAGATGTGCTATGATTCCAGTCACAGTCCCTCCTTTTATAATTAGTATAGGTGTAGACTCTGCTACTAGAATAAGAATAGTCCTTCTCCCTGGAGAGGGCACTTCCACTGCTATGAGAGACTGGTGGACTCCTGCTCGAGTGTCTGCGCTCTCCACTTCGTGACCTTCTCCTTCTATTGTAATCTCTGTCATCATCATAGTGTTTCCGTCTAGATTTACTATTACTATCAAATCTATTCTTGTCTTTGTGACCTCTATTTTTCCTCTCTGACTTACTATGCATCCTCTGTTTGCCAGATGCTGAAGACTTACACCTTTCTTTTGATTCTGACCGATGAACACAGTCTGTTTCTATTTTTTCTAACTGTCCAGCATCACTTCGACCACTGCTTTGTGATGCTGGAGGGCTAAGACTGGTGAAACGAATGTGTTGAGGTAAATGAGGCACTTCAGAGGCAGAGTCATCAGACGAGTCAGAGGATAATTTGACCAGCTCAGGAGTCCTTTCTGCTGTTGGCTTCACAAAACCTACAATGACACAGTCATCACTATCTGAGGAAAAGCATTCATCATTGTTGAAATCACCCTGAGTTGATTTTTTTTGGTTATGAGAATGTTGTGGCTGTGTGTCGTCCTCCAGACTGCTGTCTGAGTCGGAGTCTGGGAGTGACAACCGCTCTGTCCTGCCTTGCTCAACTCTTGTGGAATAAGACGGCCCAGGCGTCTCATCATCCCACATAGAGTGGCTCAAGGTAGACATTGTGGAATTTCCTGGAGGGTCAACCTCCATCAAGTGTTCCTCATCCTCTGAGATGGCGATTACTGATGAGTTAGAGCTGCCGTCTTCACTGGAGGAGGGGGCTGGGAAGTCATAGACAGCATGCTGGTCATAGGCTTCCATATTGAAGGGAGACTTTGCAAAGCTGATGAACTCATGCAAAAAGTGCTCTGTGCACCCCTGGAGAAAAGGGCGGAGCTCTTCCTGAATAGCTGAATCGTCAAGGTCAAGATGGGTAATCCGTGACATGATGATGTGTTGAATTATGTTGACCAAAGAACCATGTGCTCCATATAACACCATAAGTTCTCTTTTTAGCCAGGGAACAAGTCTATGTAGGCAAGCAGGATTTCTTCGGTAGAACTCAGCTGAAATGTCTCTGGACCGGCCACTGTCCCGAACACTCTGAACCCTCACACCTTGGCGGTATAGCTCCTTTCTGAAGTTAATCATTTCCTGCTCTCTAACATTTTGCACAGCCCTGCCTTCACTGGCAGCCCTCCTCTTAGCAGCCAGCTTCATCATTATTCGCCTGACGTAACGGTCATGCTGTGGCTGGGGAGGATTTGCAGAGGTCTCGAATATTATTCCATTTTGTGGGGGTGTGGTAGTCCTTCCCTGCATCTGTCGATGTACCCCGGTAAGAGTTGTGCGGTATCTGAACCGCACTCCCCCATATGTCCCAAAAGAGTTAGTATCTGAAGGCTTCAGGTCATACTTCTTGAAGTCTTGTTCTGACTTTATAGTGTGATAGATTGAATTAAAAGGCTGTTTGCACAGAGGGCATTCTGCTTTATTCTTGGACCATTCCTGAATGCAACGGAAACAAAATTTGTGCAGGCAGAGGTCCAAGTAGGAAATGTTGTTAAAAATATCCAAACAGATGGGACACTTTGAGTCTGGTGATACCTCTGCAGACATTGCTTCAGAAGCTTTTCTTTTACCACTATTCTGGTTCTGTGGCAGGGCAAACATCTTGATTGCTGACATGATCTGGCAAGAAAAAACAGTCATTAAAAAAAAAAAAAACTACAGATCTTACATTTACCCACATCTGTGAAGGTCTCTGGACACCAGGAGTTTTTACTGAACAAGCACTGGTGTGCCAAAACCTAAAGACGCCCAAAATAACCATTTGCCTGATATTTAGAAGTTTTCTGATCAATTGTATTCTTTAACCATTTCAAAATAACAAAAAATCGCTTCTGTTGTCATTGTAATGGCAGCAGTTTTTTGCAATTACAACAGTAACAGGTTGTTGCTTTTTCCTTGAAATCAGCTGCACTTACTTCATATAGGCACACATACGCAATATACTCCTAAAAATAAAGACAAAACGATATTTGTTTGCAGTGTAACAGAGTATGTGTGTATGGTACAAATGCGTAAAAATAAAAATCGAAATTTCACAACAGCTCGTCGAACATAATTATATCATAGACAAGGTTGAAACGTCGGTCCGTAAGTCGATCCGATCATGAATACTGATGCACCGTTTACACTATATCATTATGACAGAAGGCAACAGTGGTGTAACCGTTAACAGTAATCCTACAGGCGTACAAAATGGAACCAAGAAATGTCTAACAGTTTCACATTCATGCTTTTCTTGGTAGAAACGCTACCGTTCAAACTAACCTCGTCGAAATACATAACTCTGCGATTAAACCTTACATTAAAGTCGTCCTTAACCGTCGATTGTGTTGATGTTTTCGGTTCTTTAGCTTAGCATGTTAGGCTAAACAGGAGCCTACCTTCAACCGTCTGTTTGTCTTCTCACAAAAGTCACAAGTGTGAAAAACTATTGGTAAAGACGTCGGATTTCAGTTTTGAAATGATAAACATAATTTTTCATTTGAAAAAAAATGTTCTGCCGGAATACTGTTGAAACCATCTCTCTAAAAACTCCGTTTCCTTGTTAGATTACAAAACATAGCCCACTTGCTTCGTTTAAATTAGCTAGTAGCTAAGTTAGCTAGGATATATGGCTAGGACATATAAGGTAAGGGTTAGTCAGAACGTTTGTGAAAAGTTGTGTAATATTTACCTCTGACTTCCTCAGACATTCATGTAGTTTACAACCGCTTGGCCTCCAAGTTTAGTAAACAATTCATTTCTACAAGTTTTTTACGGAAAGTGTGTTCCTGTCCAGACTCTGGGCTTCGTAACGCTCCCAACATCTTCTTCTTTGTGTTCTATGCTGGTTGACAACTTGTGTCCTGGTCCCACTACCGCCCCCTAGCCTACCATGGTGTAATTACATAAAGTTCACAGGTTTGTTTATTGGAACTTCAGGACATACAATATAATATACAAACTCAAGTTCACTTGACTTTGGCCGGTGACAGGTGACTTGACAAATTATCCTGCTCAGAAAAAAGTCAGTATTTAGTGACACTTAAACCACTAGAGAAGTTATTATATTTATATCACTTAAGAAAAAGAACAATTATACACTGTGGAAATACTGTACCACAAGTACTACTGTATTCCAAAACTTATTCCAGTTCTGGGTATAATCAGCCAAATGTAGATAAAATGTCAAAGGTCGGTGTTCATTGTGAAATTGTCTGTAAGTAAAAATGCTAAGCTTCATACCGTTTCTGTCAGTAGTGTATATGTTCTTGGCTACTTTTTTATTTTTTCTTTGATTTAATGATTTAGTGCGAAGAAACACATACAAAAAATTTATTTGATACCTGTCATAACCAAAGTGCATAGGCACCAGTAATTACTATTAACTTATAGAATGTCATAAATCATTCAGTAAATTACGGTTTCTCTCATGTATTTATTTTTACAGACATGCAGTTTTTTTTCCAAACACCAGTAGTAAAGTAACTAAGATTACGGTTTCAGTCAAATTAATGTTAAACTAATTTGATGAAAGATTTATGCCAGTGGTTCCCAACCCTGGTCCTTGAGGATCCCCGTCCTGCATGTTTTAGATGCATCCCTCTCCCTACACACCTGATTCAATTAATCAGCCTATCATCAAGCTCTGCAGAAGACTGATAATGACCGTCAGGTGTATTGGAAGAGGAAAACATCTAAAACATGCAGGACAGGGGTCCTCAAGGAAAGGTGTTGAGAACCACTGATTTATACATTTGATCACACCATGTTTTTTTCTTATAACCTCATTAATCTGATGCTTTGCTAAAATTGTCACCATGACTGGAGCACATCGATCACATATTTACATGGCCCTGATGGATGGTTCACCATTAAATGTACTTATTTAACCTGTCACAACTTAAACATTGATACAATCCTGTTTTGTTCTCTGAGCTTATTGCCATAACCAACATTCTTAATGTATTCATGGAATAAATATCAAGTTAAAGGATCCAACTTGTAAGAAATTATCATAAAAGAAGTCCCAAAATCAAATGTTTAAGACAAGTGGCTGTCTCAGAGTTAACAAAAACAGCATTTATATAAATATTATGTTACTGTTTCATTAATTTCATTTGAAAAACAGGGTTTAATTTTAAAAAAAAAAAAGTTTTTATTGCATGAAATCCTCCAGTTCATTCACATAATTCCTCCTGACATCATGTTTTTCCCCTGTGTTTTGCCCCGGAATTAATTACACAAACATACCAAACTTTGTTTTTTTTGTTTTGCTTTGTTTTTTTAAATGCAAAACTCCAGTCACAAATGACTTAGAATATTTTAATGGCATATACACAGTTTGTACAACAGAAACTCAAGGAAATTATTGAATTGTTTTCAGCTTCAGTGATGGCTGTGGGTCTCAGGGAGATCTGGAAGAACTTCACCCGTCTCCAAGATGGTGTCACCCTAGGTAGAAAGACAAGGATGAAATATTCACTCTCCCTTAGGACAGCTCTTCTACTAGACTAGCGGAGCATCTCAGGGAACATGCACTTTCAGGTGCGATGATGAGCCACATTGGTCAGGGTATGGCTATGGCAGATAAAGCTAAGCATCTGTACATGTAAACAAAATCAGGAAGAAAAAAGAAAACAACACACTGCTACATAAACCATACTTACTGGGAACAGACGGGGTTTCAGTTCCACAATACCATATGGTCTTTGCTGTTAGGAAACAAGACAGAAACAATGTTAATTGGTGTGCCCACAGTTATGTGACAGCATTCTCCAAATATAAATTGATATCAGAATTATAACAAAACCAGAATATCAGTTAATGAGAGGAAATTAACACAACTAAAACACAATATGTAGTATATTTACAACATATAACAGGAATTTGCTACACTAACACATTTTATAATATGATATGACTCAAATCACTGAAAAAAAAATCTAACTTACAGAAATATGGTATTTCACACAGTAGTGGACAATCCATGCAGGTATTAACAGCCGTGTTAATGTGAAAACTCCACCTGTGTATACTTTGTAGGTCTGCAAGGGGAGACACACAAGAGGCAGGTAAGAAACATGGAGGTGAAGGAAAAAAAATCATGTAGGACAGGTTTACAGAACAACTTAAGCACAACAATATTGACTCAATTTAATCAACAGGTTGGAGAAGCACGGATATTTTGGCTCAACATTGGTAATGGTAGTTAATGGTCTTTTTCACTGACATTGGGTATTTGGCAGCTAAGAGGACATTTCACCAATTACAAAGGCAGATCCATATTTGTTGTATTTCATTCATGCTTGTTTCATAAATGTGTTATACTGGTATTACTGTTATGCAAATGAAGACCTTGAAGACTTTTAATAAATGTTTCTTGGGCACAAAAATAACTGTAAATAATATTGTTAAAATGTCCGAGAACAGCAAAAGCTGAGAGACACTTTCAATTAACTTTTCAAAAATCTTTTATATTATGTACTTTTTTTGTTTTCAATGCCACAGGTTTGCAAACCCAAACATTTACAACCGGCTTGTTTTGAGCAATGAATAACGATGTAAACATTTATTTAATGATAACAGATGAAGACACAAACAGCAGACTACTGTATTTAAGAGGCACATTTATTCTGTTGCTTTTATGGATATTCCTTGACTTTATTGGGTATTTTACAATTTCACATTTTAGAATCTTGTACTTTGTATTCTTTTAGTGTTCCTGTCTTATGTCTTTTAATTTGTAAAGCCTTTTATATTTTTGTGTTACTGTCTTGTATCCTTTTAAGCTGTAAAGCACTTTGTGAGGTTTCTCTGTGATAAATGATATATAAATACATTTTACTTTAATTTCCTATTGAAAACCTGGAGTCCTATAACATATGGTCACATCTTTAATAATCTGACAGGACAGGACATTGTGCGTGTTGCCTTTTGAGCCTTTTCTCTGTAGTGTGTGGAAACTATAGTATAAATACAGGATTTCACAATTAAATCATCCAAATGTTAAATCTAAGCACAGGCTGCGGACACAAACAACTCTACCTGCCATTCAACGTAAAGCTAACTGATCAAACTATAAATAAACAGTTTACTGCATCAAGCTAACAGTTAGCTTAGCGGTCATAGATAGACAACAATAGCAGTACATACACCATCAAAACTGTTCATTTTGTCACGGTATTTTGGAAGTATTCTCTGATTTTTGGTTGTTGTTTGTATGCTAGCTTTAGCCATAGACTGAGCACTCACGTAAAGCCTCCACAGGCTCTTGGGCTCCAGAAAACCAGCCCAGAACTTAGCGACGGCGCCTTGAGGTTTGGCTTGTACCACGGGCTCCCTCGGGCTCAGCTCCTGGTCCTTCAGCCACTGCCTCCGGAGCTTTCTAAGCTGCTCGACGCGGAGCTTTTCGTCTGGCGTGTACCCAGACATCGCTTATTTCAAGATATTCAACCTCCAAGACTTACAATGACACCATGGAGGACGCTTCCCTCAGCAAGCAAGTGAACTGAGAGACAAAGAGAGTAAAGGACCCGGATTTACCTGCTCAGGAAATGTTAGTGCGACACCTAATGGACTGGAGCACAAACTACAAATGAAAAAAAGCACAGACTGGGCAAGGCTAATTTATTTGTATAGCACAATTCATACACAGGGCAATTCACAGTGCTTTACAAAAATGTAAAAAAGACAAGTTAAAAACACACAATTAAAATATAATCAATAGAACAGTAAAAGAGAAGAGTGCGGATGGAACACTTTCAGTTGTTCTATGCACAGCTGAACAGAGCTGTTTGCAGCCTGGACTAAAACATTGTAAGTAATTAAGTAAGTAAAATTTATTTATAAAATACTTTTCACAGATAGATATCACAAAGTGCTGTTCATGAAATTGGTGCAATAAAACATAAGAATTTTTAATAAAATAAATAAAAAGGATAAATCAACCAAAAGCTTTCCTAAATAAAATCATCTTGAGCTGCTTTTTAAAGGTCAAAGTAGAGGCTTGTCTCACATCATCAGGAAGACTGTTCCAGAGTTTTGCTGCATGGAACTGAAACGCAGCTTCACTATGTTTAGTCCTGACTCTGGCCCGTCCCTAAGGATCTTAGGGTCTAAGGTGGTTTATGGGACCAACATGTCACAGACGTACTTTGGTGCTAGACCATGGACAGACTTATACACAAGCAGAGCTGTTTTAAAGTCTATTCTCGGAGCAACAGAAAGCCAGTGCAGAGACCTGAGCACAGGACTAATATGGTCCTGCTTCCAGGTTGTAGTCAGGACCTGAGCAGCAGCATTTTGGATGGACTACAGTTGTCTTACAGCTGATTTAGAGAGTCCAGTCAG
>JAPTYQ010000001.1:197575-214085 GCA_029814465.1 Ostorhinchus cyanosoma
GTTGTAGTCAGGACCTGAGCAGCAGCATTTTGGATGGACTACAGTTGTCTTACAGCTGATTTAGAGAGTCCAGTCAGAAGGACGTTACAGAAGTCTAACCTGCTAGAAATAAATACATAAATAAGTCTCTCTAAGTGTGGTTTAGACAGTAAACCTTTGATTCTGGCAATGTCTTTGAGATGGTAAAAGGATGATGATGTTATTGACTACCATAATGTGGAAAAAAGCTTAAAAAAACGTACTTTATTTCTACTTTACATAGTATATAGTCATGCAAATATTAATTGGCAGTAAACCAATTAAAAGTCCATATAAAAATCAACTCTCGAAGTTCTGGATTGGATTTTTGGTTTTCTTTGACATTCAATTGAATCTGTCAAATATGAGCGAGACATGTTTTCTGATATTAGTGTTCCTTTTTGGACCAAGATTATAATTATCTATCCCCCTTTATATGTTAAACCTGATGTTTGTTTATAGCTATTCACATACCTATCTATTACTTATGGATGTGTATGTATGTGTAGTGTTTAACAAATTTAGTGATTAAATGAGACTCTTTCATTGTCAGTGAGCACCCGATGTTTTACCACTTTGAACAGGAATGAGGAATTTCAGACTGACTTCACCCTTTTATTTCCAAATTAAGCCCAACAGTCAACCACCAAAACTAACTGTTCAGAAATGCAAGTAAAGGACCAGAATTTATCATCTTAACTAAGAAATAATAATGTGCTTTAAAAACAAAGTGACAATTCATCGATAGCAATAGTAATTATATTTTAGAATGAAAATTATCATTTCAGTTACAGAGCTTCTTCATACAGATGTATTAATGCTTACAGAAACATAAAAAAATTATTTTGATAATTATTAATGTTGAGAATTTGGCTGTGGAATAAACTTTATATTGGGTGGTGGTCTAATACATTTCTTAAGTACAGTGTCTATGGACGTGGTCAGTTCTCTCTGAGGTTCAGAGGGGCTCAGGTATGGAACTGTTAAATTCAAATCACATCTTAGTCTACTTCACTTAGTCAAGTATAGGCTTAGGACATTTCTGATTAAAGAAATTTAGATATTCCTCATACATACACTCTCACCCTTACACACTCTTTCTTTTATTCTTTGTTTATATTTTTGTTGTACTTAGCCTATTATTGTTTTTTTATTGTCTTTCTTTATGCTTATGTTGTAATAAGATAAGATTATTTTTTTTAAAGCCCTGAGGGGTTTTCTGATCTTACCTGCACAATGTGTTTCTTTGTATGTCCTATTTATGTATCATTTGTTGTTGTGTGCAAAATAATAATAAATATGTATATGTTTGTGAGTATTTGTAGTCATTTGCATCAATTCTATTATGTATTGTTTGTTAAATGGTTCCCCCACGTAAATATTTTTGCAATGTTTTCTGTTTTTGTTTCATTGAATGTCTTGTACACTTATGAAAACTGTTACTTGTTGTTTGTTAATACCTTATAAATATTAACCTGTTTTTTTTAATCGTTATTTTGTGTTTTTCTATATTTGTAATGCTACAAGTGAGAATCACAAACGGTTTTCATGATAAATTCTGTCCTTTAACCACCGTATATATCGTTTCCATACACTAGCAGTCGTGTGTGTTCTTGTTTGTATACTTTACTTTGACATAGTAAACCGGAAGTAGTCATGTGCTGTCTAATGTATCCTCTGTCCTGTCCTGTCCGTCACATGCAGCAGAATGGATGTAATTAGCCAATATCCGTTGGTTAATGTTTGGCAGAAGGCACAATAAACAGGCCATGTTCCTCCATCATTCGGCCTAATATTAGCATCTAATTGAGCTTCAGGTAAGCGTTATTGTGTCCTGTTAGAAGAGCATTAAAAGCCAAGTAGCTAGCAATTGTTAACTGTCTGTAGGTGTTGACTGTTCAGGCTAGCCAGCTAATATCAATTAAGCTTGGTTTGTTTTTTTATGTTAATATATCAACCGTCACATCCCGGACACGATCATCGATTCCATGTCAGAAAACCATTTCATGTCACTGTCACCGTTTAACGACAAACTCTTTAATGAGATGAGTGCGTTGAGTGTTTGTAGAAGCTAACTAGCCGTTAGCGTGTTATTAGCAATAGCTAACGGTCGCTGTTACGTTAACAAGTTGCAGATGGTCCCACGTAAAGCCAATGTTCAAGGTTACGTAGTGGTGTCACAGCAGTGGTTTGTCACTATATATGTATGTTGAAACTCTGGAGAATAAAATGTGCGGTCGAAAAATGCCAGGATAAAAAAACATTCCATGTTGACAGATGTTAAATCATCATTTCTTGAACTTTAAGGTCCTGCTTTTTAAGCCTGTTAATATAAAGATGTATTCCTTTTATAACTGCATAGTTTATGCAAATAAGTAAGTACATATAAGACACAGAAACTGTTAAGACACTGACTCTGAGTGTGATGATTAAATGATGATGTATTCATTTATTTATTAATGAAGGGTTTATATTACCTTGAATGTTATCCTAGTCTAATTGTCAAATATGTCCTTTATGGAGGTGACTCTGGTTGATTATTGAAATTTACTGTCGTTTACCTTCAATGCATAAAATATGTAACATGTATGCTGCTGATGCGTGATGGAATTGGTAATTCCCTCTCTTTATCTCTGCAGGACCCTTCTAGTCTGTGAATGGAGTCAACACCTGAGCTTTCATTGTTTTGTGTAGTAACAGCAGCAAGAGACTTAAGGATTAAAGTGTCTTGCCATCCATCACAACAGCAAGAAAATAATGGTCAAATACTTTTGTAACAGCACAGACATCAGGAGTACATGGGACCATGTTGTCTCTGCTTTTTGGCAGAGATATCCTAACCCCTTCAGGTATTTTATCACAGTTGTTTGGATAAACACGTGCTGTGCATATTTAATAGGTTACACAACATATTAGTGTTACTATTGTTTGCATATCAGAAGAGTTCAGTCATGTTTGATATAGAGAACTGAGAACATGGTTTAGAGAAGTGTAGCCCAGTTTAGCTGTTTAGTTGTGTGGTTAAACTGATTAATGTGCTTTATCTCTACTTGAAGAACATCCATTGCTTCAGGGTTCCTGCAGGGTCTTAGAAAGTCTTGAATTCAGAAATCTATATTTAATACCGTAACAAAGGCTTTGAAATGTATTAAATTTAATATGGTAGGTCTTAAGTTATGTTGCTATAAATTTGTTGGCTGTTTTGTATTTGTATGTGACTGGGAAATGTCCAAGATGCAAAGAAAGTAATGTTAGTCTACTTAGTTCCACCCATTCCAACCCAACAATTTACATTGAAATCTAGAAACCAATTACCACTGACTTTGCAGCCCCTGGCAAGAAATGACTCTGAACGGTGGGAATCAAGGCGTTGGCATAAATAAATACATTTTCTAGGAGTCACAAATATCTGCCTTTGAGGCAGAATAATGTTGAATCCCTCCCAAAAAGAAGGCCCTGTCTTATAGTTAACTTATTAAATTACTGTTGTTGACAACTAGCAACAAGATAAGACTGGAAAAACACACCAGATAACAAATTGTAGTATTTTTAGAGATTTTTTTTCTCATGTTATACAGCCAGGAATGAAGTTTCACAAGAAACACAGTTTTTTGTTAGGTAACAGAGAAGTGTGTCGGAACCCAGAAATCATGTTACATAACTAATGTTTGAAATGGAAATGCTGATTTAAAAGAGAACATAAATAGGAATGAACTTTAACTCTTTAAAACCTGACGTGTCGCTGCTGACACACCCTGCACATTTGCAGTTTGGATGTCAGTAATTCTTTCACTGTTTATACAGTTTCAACAGTTTCTGAAACCTGAGACGTTGCACTTTATAGGCTTTACTGGGTCATTATGGTAATTTCACTCACACCTGTACTAGAAGCAGGAGAAGAACCTGCTTTAGCAGTATTATAACATGCAGTGAAATGTAAACGACTGATAGGTTTTAAAATTTCTAAGTGCTCTGGAAAAATGGGCAAAAGGACTCACTCACAGCATATTTTCTAACCTTTTTATAATCAAAGTAAGAAACAACAAAGTTCAGGTGAACCATTTTAAGCTCAGGGTTTAAAGGGTTAAAGTCAAGTTTAAGTAAGTGGATGATATACAGTAAGATCATCAGTTGTGGAGCCAGGATTTAATGATGGTTGGCATAGTAAAGTCCTTTAGGCACAGTTCCATTTTGTAATTTATGATCTACAGTATATTAGTAAAATGAACATGATTCGACCCATCTGTCTGTGTGTGTGGTTTAGCACCCATGTTCTCACAGAGGACGTTGTGTACCGGGAGGTGACTGAGGACCATCGACTCCTCTCCAGGCGTCTCTTGATGAAGACCAATCGGTTGCCTCGCTGGGCAGAGCGCTTTTTTCCTTCTGGCATGTCTCGCTCCGTGTATATCATTGAGGACTCTATCGTGGACCCGGTCAACAGGAGCCTGACCACATACACCTGGAACCTCAACCACACTACACTCATGGTGAAGCCTGCTATTTTCAGTATCATCTTAACCACACTGTTGTTAACCATGTTTACATCTTTTAAAAAACAAACAAACAAACACACGGTTTCTTTTTTATTCATTATGGATGTAGTTAGGTCTGGGGGATTAAGCCAAAAATTTATGACAATATTTAAGGTAAATTCAAAACTGACAGCTCTCTCACTTGTGTAAAATGGGGGTAAAGTTACAACCAATAAGTTTTCTTTTAGTTAGCACTGGATTCTTGAGCTTTAATTTACTACAATATTTTGACAATAGATGAATTAAACACATCCATATTATTGAGTTGATAACGCTGCAGTTTTTCCACTAATTACCTAGAGTCTGGACACCTTTTTTTCTCCCTTTCTGAGTTTTAGACTGAATCAGTTATATTTTTCAAAATAGAATCTTCAGCATCTGTGTGAATCGGGACTCACTGCATGTCTAAGTTCAGAAGCTGACAGACTTCATTATTCATCATTATTTCTTCAAACACATTACACAAACTGAGTACTGAGCACTGAGGCATGGAAAGAGGCTTAAATGTTGTTGTAAACAGACGGAAATAAATTCATTAGTCTGGCGGCCTGTGCTAGTGACATTCACCAGAGGTTAGTGCAGCACACTGTAGGATATAATAATTACACTGATGAATGGTCCATTTGTAATAAATGTTAGTTGGGCAGAAAAGTTTTGAAAGCACTGTTACTGCTTTTTTTTTTCTTTTTTAAATGTCATAATTTCATCATCCCTCGGAAACGTAGATCATATCCTCCTTAGACCCACCAGTGCAGTTTTAAAGGATAAGGGTTTCACAGTTTTACTTAAAAAAAAAAAACAGGGTGTCCACTACAAAGGATATTCCATAAAAAATGTTTCTAAAGAAACTGTTGCATCATGTGTTTTTCAATCAAGGCAATTATTTAATGTAAAAAAAAAAGACAAAAATTTTACTTTTCTGGGTCTCAGGAGGAATTAGTTAATTAAGATTGGTCACAAGATCTTGTGGTGGGTCGGCCCTAGATGTATTTGCCAGAATTGATCCATGTCTTATACATTTCCTTTACTACACAGATGGTCATGCAGGTGGCGAGTCCATTTGATCCCAGTTAATTCACTAAAAACTTGAAACTCAGCAGTAATTCACAAATTCATAAAATCCACTTGTTTGGTAGAGGTATTGTTTCTGCATTAATGCTTCTCAGTGGTTTAGCAGGATGACTGGATAGTGTCAGTCTCCATGAACTGCGCAGTGCATGCAGGTGTAGCTGACAACTAAACTTGTGTAGAAGGCAGAATTAATTCAGGCAGCCTGATCTTCAGAAGAGATGAGCCTCTGAACAGGAAGAACGACTTTGACATGAGTCCTACAACATGTGACATTTTCACATTCTTAAAACTTTACACTAAACCTACATAAATTTATGCCAGTTACGTTTGGAATCCACTGCATGATGAAACTGCGTATGAAACAAGGAATTGTCTTGAAGTCAGTGATTTGAAACGCACTCAGCCTAATCAGTGTATATGTCACTAAAATAAATATGAGAAGATGACATAACCTCTGTATCAGCAGACATGACTTCTGATTGTATGTTACTTAACTGAAACTTGATCTGGTTTTGGTCTCTCTCATTAGTCAGTTGAAGAACGTTGTGTTTTCCAAGACTCGTTGGAGCAGCCAGCCAGCACCCATGTGAAACGGGAGGCGTGGATATCCTCCAGCATTTATGGCTTCTCCAGACCTATCCAGGTACATTTACTATTTTGGTAAAATAAATTGGCCATACTTAAATCAACAAGGGGGAATTCTCAGACAGGGATGTACAAAGACAGATGAGTATTATGAGCTGTATTACATTACTTTCTTCAAAGGTATCACAGACTTTTGACAAAAATACTGACTTAAGTGCTCACAACAGTGGATTTGCTGGGTTAACACTGTGTCAATAGGTTAGTTGGTTTGTTATTTTGGATCAAACTATCGTGTTGATGTGAATGAAGTCTCACAAAACCCACTTTTACACAGAGATCCAGGAAAAAAGGTGAGACGTTCATCCCACCTTTTTTTTTCCACCATTGACCGATTTCGCACAGCCAAGCCAAAGAAGTAACAGAAGTGAGACAGGCTGGACTTTGACTCTAAAACGCAGGTCCGCTTTGTAAAAGGGGCTTTGACGCAGTATATAGTGCGATGTATAACTTGCTCGTCGAAAATACCCCGAGCACAGTGGTGTTGCTAACCTCTCCAGAGTTTTTCACCGTTCATTAAATGTTAGCACGGATAGAGTCGTCTGCCCGAAGTGTCAACAGCTGAAGGATCTCAACATCTCCCCAGTTCCATATCTTTTTGGTTGCATTGATATGTTTGTTTACTGTACACGGCCCACGCTCATTTTTAAATCCCACCCAATATGGGGGTCACACACACAATACGACATCGAAACGACACCTTGGTTGCAGAACGAGAGGTGTTCCTTTTACATAGCGTTCCAGAATCATGATTCCGTCTTTATCACGGCTGTGTTACTTTACAAAAGGTGGGACAAAACGATTCCACCATTTCATTTACACAGACATCGTTCTGGAATAAAGGCGAAATATTCCTGTTTCAGAAGTGCTGGGTAAAAGGGGCTAAAGACACAAACTCCCATATTTAGGCAGAAATGACTCTTGTGTTCTCTGAGGTTAATGTTTTTGTCAAAGGAGGCTTGCGGTAATGATGAGGGCCTCATGGTGTCAGTCTCTTCTCATAAGGGTTATCTAACAACAACATAACGCATATGAGTGGATATATTGGTCATCTTTGGCACCAACACCTCAACTTGAAATGCTGCTCTCATCTGTTGATAGTAGGTGCTCTTTTTTATATTTTAGGGCAAATTTACATTGTACAACCTAAAAGTCAATTTTTTTCCACATTGTTAACACTTTATGCAGTTAGTTTTACTTTCACTCTACAATTTTTGAAGTGAACTAACTTTACTCGATAATACCCGCATCTTGCTTTAACATCTCCTGTGGTATATTTGTTTTGTTGGCAGTGATGGTATCGCTTAACTTCCCAAATTGGTCTGAAAGTCTGAACCATCACACTGTACACTGTTTTCATACTGTGACTTGAACAGTGGTTCAGTTTAATCCAGCTGAAACTATCCTCTTGGGTCAGAGCAGAGACCAGCTGTTGGTTTTTATTGTGATCTGGGACGGAAACTATTGTTTAGATCAGACTGAATCAACTAGGTGTGCGAGCATCCTTAATATTACAAATTAGACCTGTTTAAGTAGGTATATTTGCTTTTAATCACAGAAGGTAACAAACAGAATCATGTGGCTCGGTTTGAAGGTCAGCAAAGCAACGGGAGACTGAGCAAATGCCAAAATAAAGAAGTAGGCGATTTGAGGAAAGAAGTAAATTTGGTGCCAAAAATGTGTCAACTTAAAATTGTTCTTATTGTTATAATGCCAGGCTTGCAGTGGTGTCCCAAGAGGGAAGAATGAGAGCTGAGACTGTTAGCGAAGTGTTGTTTTTCAGACATCTCCCCCATGTAAAGCCATTTCCTGTTCTGTCTTTTCCCAGGAGTTTGGATTGGCACGCTTTAAGAGCAACCAGGTGAAGGCTATGAAAGGGCTGGAATATGCGCTGTCGAATTTACAAGGTACGTACACATCACCAACAGAAACAGGAGGAAACGGTGCACGGGAGAGAGCACAAACAAACCAAAGGGTTTATTTTAAGCTGTTGTTATTTCTGGAAAAGTGGAACTCATACAGGAAGTTTGAGATTAGTTTCTTAAAAAAAACATTAGACGACTCAATATTCGGTGTTGTTTGAGTCAAATTATTTAGAAGTTATTGGTAGAAAAAGGGGGGGAAAAAAAAGGTTATGTGACAGATGTTTAAAATAGATTAGATCATATGAACTTGTGCAAAACCGTGCAAGTACAAACCAACATTTACCGTCCTATGGGTTGTCACAGCAACTTTCATTTCTGCTTAATTGAACAGACTGCCACAGTTGTTGCAGCAGTAGTTGGGTTTGTCAGCACTTTCTAAAATTTACACCAACCTTCAGGTCCGTGTTGTCACCTAAAAGTACCATGTTACTGCAAAGTGATATACTGTAAAACAATGACAACCACAGTAACAAACAACATAGATTTCTGAGTTCAGGTTCACATCAAAAAACAATTTAGTGTTGCTTTGTTTTAGAGGAAGTCCTGCAAAACATGCAAATACTTATTTGAATGTGTCAAAACACTAATTATCTAGTTCCACAAACAGTCATAGCCTCCATGCTAATTACAGATACAGCCTGCAGAACATGATCTCACACAGACCCTTTAATTCATAAAGCTTCATAAAGGGGATATATGTAGTATTTCTATTAAAAAATATTCAGCTATAACCTAAAATAAATAACTAATAGTAAATAACTAAGTCCGGACAATGGGATGAATTCGGGAAATACGAAAATTTCCCTTAAGATATTAACTATTAATTATTTTTGTTCAGGAGCCAAATTCAGTCCAATTCAGTCTCAAATCTGTCATACTGTCATAATAACCTCTAAATTATGAGAACTCCAAAATTTTCTCTTTGTTTTAGTGTAAAAAAAAATTACATGAAAATGTTTACATTTACAAACTATCTTTTCACAATAAATGTGAATAACCAGAACAAATATGAAAACCTGAAATGTCTTAAGAGAATTAAGAGCAATTTTTATAATATTTAGTCTGTTACTAAATGCTGTGTGAACATGTGCAAATGAGAAGCTGAGGCATACATTGTTAAAATTGCACACATTTTTCTTAATAAAGTTTAGTTTGTTCATGGTTGTTCATGTTATTCACATTTTTTTAAAGGATAGTTTGCAGATAGGTAAGCATTTTCTTGAGGCGTTTTTATTTGTTTGGAGTTGACATTTTTCATACATTATGTTATCATTTCACTGGTCCTTCCCACTCCAGACCATATTTTGCTAAATGTGGTCCCTGAACTTGAGTTTGACACCCCTGATCTAAGGGATTTAGGTGACTGCTATAGGGAATAACGACACACTCTGTCTCCCATGGGGATGAAAAAGTCACATGGCCTTCAGACGAAAGCCTCAGAAAGTGACAGGATGGGATGAGAACCACGAAGAGAAGATATATTTAGAGTCAAAGAAAGTGACAGTGATAAAAGGCAGAAGAAGTGTTTTCTATTCTGTAAGTTTGCTGCTTGTTGCTCCGCAGTTCAGACTAAACTGTGATAGTTCGGACCTTGTTTGGATGATTCCAAACAGATCTTTAGTGCAGCTATTGACAACACAAACCATACAGAAAACGGTGCTGATTTATGGTTTTACTGTGGCTGCTTTCCGTCTAAAAACAGAGTTCTAATGTAAACTGTCAGTGGATACACCATGTTCAGGTTATGAGACAGTGTTATTTTGACTGACTCTCAAAAATACTGACTATTAGTTTTAGTTCGAAGAAAAAAAACTAATACAGATGTGTGTAAACACTGAGCTTTAAACTTTGTTCAGTGAGTGATACAGTCTGTGGAAACATAACATTGATACGTTAGTGGTTTTAATAGTTAGAAGTGTATTTTGGTGCATAACTTCCCCTTTGCTGTTGAGAGGATGAAAGATCAATACTACATATAACCCCTTCAAAGTAAAAAAAAAAAAAAAAAAGTGAAAGTGTACCCAAGTTGAGAGTTTCAATGTTAACGTCTTTTTCAGTTTCCTGTCTGGGTGACATTAGCTGCATATCATCCTACTCTCTCAGCCCTAATTTCCTGTCTCCTCTCTGCTTTTTACTACTGAATGAAACAAAATGTCAAAAAAAAAAAAAAAAAAAAAAAAAGAGGGAAGAAAGGTTATTATCAGAGTCCCGTTTAGCAATATTCCCTGGCCAATGAGGCTTGTGCTGTGCTACAAAACTGTATGTTGTGCTGATGCAGCGTACTGTTGTCTGAAAGGACGTTCTCCCATTGTTGTGATTCTGTCCCACTGCCCCTGTGTTGATGGGACTGCAGGGATTGGCATCAGGCTGAGCGTCATGGTAAGTATGTTAGCAGCGGGGCATCCATCTGCCATCCCAGGCCTTGCTCGGGGTTGTCACATGATGCCTTGTATGAGCCTCCCATGGTAGCCTGTGTAGCAGAAGTAGCCACTGTGTGTCCTCGTTGGCTCTATTTGCAGATATTTGGTAAAGCTGAGATCAGTGACGCTGAACATTAAAACTGACAAACGTGGCTCAGTAGTGTTTGTAGAGAGGTAGATAGTAGTAGTTTTAGCTGATGTCTGTGTTTAGATTGTTTTTTTGGCGTAATATCAAAAGAAAACTGTTATCACTTTTCACTTCCTTGGAAAAAGACTAGTTACAGCATTTTCCCAACACTGAAATATCCCAGGTAAAAAAATCTTTAGTACTTATTGGCAGTGGAAGAAATAGCTTGCGACAGTTACTGTTATGTTTCTTTATTTTTGTTGCTCTGTATGAGTCTGTAAATTTTGATCTTTAATTACATTTTATTCACACGCACTCATAATATTACCTTAACCCATAAAGACCCAGTGCTACTTTTGTGTTCGTTTCCAAATAAATTCCTCTAGATTTCACCTTTTAAAATTGTTTTAAGTGATTTATCACCATTTATTATAATATTATCCTCTGTATTTTGTTTTTTCCCCATTGAAAATCACTTATTTTCCTATATTTAATTCACTGATCATGCACATGTTCGTTAAAGCTCTGATTAGAGTTAAGGGTTATATCAGAAACAGAAAACTGAAAAAAAAAGTGACTTTTTTTTTTCAACAAATATATCATTAACTGAACATAAAACAGGTGTCTCCATCCACTGTCGTTGATCAAACTCCATGGGTTTTTCTGGTGAATCAGTGCTGAAGATGACAGTGTTTCCACGGTAACGACGGAGCCTCTGAACGTCCAAATGGGTCATGCAAATGGAATGTCCAAAAAAGATGTCAAACTGCATTTTACACCAATTATTCACATGGATTGATAGGATTAGTGGATCAGCAGTTATTAAGGGCCCTTTACGCAGCATGGAGATCAGTGGGTGACTATTGAGCGATCCGAAAATTGACTCCGATCTCTCAACGATCTCCTAAGCCTTGAAAAAGCTGCTTCTGTGTAAATGTTTGGGAGATCCTTGTGCACTCGTTGTGTCTTTGGCCCCTGTTTTAAACTGTCTGGTCAGTCAGATCAGGCAAGGGGGGGTCATCGAGATAATCGTACCCATTCCCTCATTGATCTCTCAACCCTTTCTACCTTCGGCGTGGAAAAATTTGGCGTCCGTTGAAAGATTGCTGGGAGATCGATGAGATTTTTGAGCGTTCGTTGAGAGATTGTTTCGGACCGAATCAAAACTTCGAGGCGACCATGGAGATCATAGAAAGATCGTTGAGAGACCTGGCCCTTTTTTTCACCACTCAATGATGTTTAAAGAGGGTTTAAACATTTCATATCGGTGGATGTTTGGGTCTTTATGCGTTAAAGCTGACATTAAATTTGAATAGAACTCATCACCTTCACTTTATCATTTAAATACAGACAAACGAGTAGACAGAAATTCCAGTCTGAGTTAATGTTTACAGGCTACTTTTCTATTTCTTTTTTGCAGTCATTGCGATTTAGGCGGAAAAAGTCGCCATTTTAATTGAAATTCATGACGGTCGCTGCGCCTGAATGATCGTCAGTTGCATCTTGCTGCCATCGTATGGCAGTGTAGCCAATAATAAGCAGACCTTGTGTGTTACTGTTTTAAAGAAAAGTACTGTTTTGTTGCTTTTGAAGGATGTAGTTCTCGATCATATGTTGTGTGGACGTGTGAGGGAGGGTTGGACCGAGCAGTGGGTTGGAATAATGTTCTGATTGCATGATCTACACTTGAAATGAAGTTGGCTGAGTATGCATCTTATCCTTTTTTCAGCATCGTGCTCACATATGTCTTCCTCTCTATTCTTTTCTGTCCTTTTTCTTTTGTGTTTTAATGCATTGTTAAATGTTTAAGGTGGTTCGCATCACTGACCCTAAGTGAACACTGACACAATATTATGAACCTTTGATCATTGTAACTATGTCGGTTTAAGATGTGAAAGTTGGATTGATTCAGCAGTAGAATGGAAGGAGAGGCATTAATGAGGCTTTAGGGTCTTTTGCACAAAACTAATAATAATAATAATAAGACACTTTATTTTATACATATAACACAAGCCTACAACATACACACAACATATAGGTTAAATAGAATAAAAAGGAGATACAGAATTTGTTTAGATTATAGGATATACAGACTATTGCACCGGTGCCGTCTCAGTTTAGAAGTGAAACGATAGCAGCTTTTCAGGAGGCTGACGAGGGCTTCTATGACGTGGTTCTCTGATTCAGCAGAGCGACACATAAAACTAAATAACTGTCCTAATAGTGCTGCACTAGTTGGCACTCTTAAGCCACCTAGGGACACGAAGCACCAACCTCATCGTATCATTGGAGGCCACCTGGAGCCTCTGCATACTCATTTTCTTATCGTTCAAAACGTGTTTGGGTTAGTGAGCTTCCAAAAATAAATAATGAATGAATGATGTTCCCTCACATGTCAGTTCTAAGTAATAATAAAGCAAGTAAAATACGAATATAGTGACAAATAATTAAGATACATCTTTTGGCTGAAAGTAAGTAAAACAACATCTGTTCATTCCGATGGGTAGAAGATCATTATTACACCGAGATTCACACCGTATGGTCTGTGTATCTTTTGGTAAATTGAGTTTCTTTTCAGAAACAAAACAGAAACTAGTGGTTAATTGATTTTCGCTTTAAAATAGACGAATTAAAATGACATTTTAAGGCGTTTTTCTTTTACAGTGTCAAAACATATGAACCAAATTCAACAAATGGATTGATTTTCATTTTCTCTTCTAACAAAGAAGAAAGTTACTACCTGACAGAAATGGAAAAACGGACCAAAAATGGCATTTTTTTTTTTTCAAATTTTCTACGATCGGATGTTATTAGAAAGAGAAAATTAAAGTCAATCAATTTTTTGAATTTGGTTAATCTGTTTTGACACTGAAAATGAAAAACGCCTTGAAATTCAATTTTAATTCTTCTATTTTAAAGCAACAATCAATTAACCACTAGTTTTTGTTCTGTGTCTGAAAAGAAAATCCAGTTTCCAGAAGTTAGACTGACCCCGTACCTTTAGACTGGAAGTTATTTTCATATGAAGGAATAATTGTGGAGAAAAATCTGACTGCAGGGAGACATCCAAATCCTTAATAATACTTATGATTTTAAAATGTCGGTGGAAGTGTTACGTACATATGACCCATTAGTCGTATTGGTTTTTAATGCTAACTTGTAATTAGACCAGTTGCAGTTAATGAACATCAATAATCTAAGGTTAGTGTGTTGTATGTTTGTTAATCAGCTGTTGTGTTAGTTTTAGTGTGGCATCAGGTCTTTGTTTTTAGCCTTTATGATGTGCTTGGTTCCATTTCCACCAGCATGCTGCCTCCTTTCAGGTGTACCACGTAATGAATATCCACTGCACGCAAAAGTGGAGGAAGCTGCCCCCCCCCCCATCTCTGTGTTTTTGTTCTCACATGAGGCACTTTAAAATCCAGGGTTCACTCTGGGGTCAGACACAAATAGACTCCACAGCCCATGGTACTGACTCATGTAGCGGTTCATAACTGCCTACAGCTGTGAGTGTTTTCTTTTGACCTTGATCTTTCCTCAGAGTCGAGGAAAGTTCATAATAATCTCAGTTTGGTCATCTTTCCATCTTGCATGCCGTTACAGATTCTGGGCACATTTTAAGCTTACAGACAAAAACACATGTTGTCTTGTGTTATTCCAGAGGATGATTTTTTTTATTTTTTTTTCCTTGTCTTCGTTTTTTCTCACGTAAACTCTGGGCTGGCAGGAGAGACGCCCCAGCGGCTGCTCAGGGACACGGTGAAGGATGCGTCGGAGAAGGCCAAGGAGGCGGCCAAGACGCTGGCTTCAGCTACAGTCCCTCAGAAACCACAGCAGTACGTCTGATAGGACAGGACGGGACGCAAAGCCCTGCCCGCTGACGGGAAATCAACGCAAAGCCTTCTGATGATCTCCATCATCGCGGCCGGACCGAGGTCGTTCGGGGATATCGATGGACGCCGTTTGAGTTCTCTGAACTTTGCGATCTTTCTGTGCTGTGTCCGTTAGATTACAATCGACTTGGTTCTCTGCTCTGACGACTGAAGCGTTCATTAAATCTCAGGTGCAGAGGCCTTTGTATGAAACCTACTGCCTTTGTTTTAACTTTCAGGCGTTGACTGGCTCAATCTGGTAACGCTGTGACAATGTCAGCTGGAAATGCACACTTTGGCCGATGTGAGACGCACACGTAATCTAGTATTTGAACCTAATGAGATATTTTTATGCAAGATGATTCTATTTTTCATGAACAGTTTGGCACTTTGGGATTTCATTTAACAGCCATCAACAATGCAAGTTGCTAGGGCTAAAACTAACACATATTTTCATTATTGATGAAGCTGTCAGATTATTTTATGTATTTCTTGATTATGGTTTATTATATAGCAAAAAAACCCAAAAAACTCCTGTAGCCCCAAATGAACACCTTCAGAGTCTTTTGTTACCCAGTAACCGTCCAACATGTAAAGATGTTGCACTGCTTTTCATGGAAGACAAAGAAGGGGCAGAAAATTCATTGGTTATCACATTTAAGATGCAAACGTGTGTTAATTTTACTTGAAAAGTCACTAAAATAATCAACTATCAAACTGTTAGCAGTTTTTCCCCTTATTGACTGATCAGCTGTAGCGAGTATCGTATTGTGCTTTAGTTGTTATTGTCATTCGACCAAATCATGAAACTGTGACTGTTTTTACTCGGCAAGAAACGACGTGGACTTAACTGAATGGGTAAATACTAGGCGGATATGTGAATAGCTGGAGAATATCATTTTTCATGAAACGCCACGCAATATGTTCTGTAATATTGCAAGCGGTTAGTGTGTGTGCCTGCAGAGTTTGTACTGAAACACTGATAATACAAACATACCAAAGTGACTTAATGTGAGAAGTCATGTGAGCCATGTCTATGATTAGCCTTTATCTGTACGACTGTGTCTGAGATGTGTTCGCCACTATAGATTCTGTCTGCCTGTTGATACGAAGCTTGACTGTTGGAGGAAAATGAAATTGTTCTTAACATTTCAACCACTGCATTCCCTTATAGATAGAATTGACTGGATTTTCTGCTGCAAGACTTGAATTACAGTTGAATGATTAATGTTATTTATATTACAGGATTATTTTAGCCTAGTTTGTATTACTAGGTCTTTATTTTAGCCAGGTAGGAACATAATATCTCAGAACAGCCTTTGCAAGAGTTAAAGGTGTTTGTCCATCTGTATTAGTTTAGTCATGCAGGACAGTCCGATCATCTTTAACTTTGCAGGTATAAGTTTTATTTTTCATTGTGAAAATGGAGTTGAATAAAATTGGATTTAATTCATAGTGTTGTCATCAGTTCATTTTTAGTTCACCGGCTCATATTCTATGAGCAGATACTGTGAAGGCGCTGTGTCCGATGTTGCTGTTGTCTTCATTATAGTCTTCGTTGTTGTTGTCGTCGTTTTCATTATTGTCTTCATTACAAATTTTTTTCAAACATCTTCTCTCATCAAACTATTGGCCAGATTCATTTCAGATTTTATACGTAGCTTCATTGGGACATCTACAAAATTTGTTCACAGTTTAGAGATATTTATATTTTTGACAGATTTTTAAAATATTTATGTGCCTTTATGTATAATAGTCCATATTTTGATGGTTTATAAAATGGAAATGGTTACAGATATCAATATATAGGTTATTCAAAAAGAATGAACCGATTTCATGACGCATTGCTTCATTTCTATAAGTGTCATCATGGAATGAGTCAGTGAAAGAGAAGTGAAGT
>JAPTYQ010000001.1:226842-238428 GCA_029814465.1 Ostorhinchus cyanosoma
GTGGGGCGGAGGATGAGGGGGGATCAAGGAGGTCGAAGGCTCACCAAGGCACAGAATGACAGCAGGAGAGTCACCCAGGGAGAGGGGCCAGTGTATCAGCTCCCCTGCCCCCACTCTCCCTTTAACAAGCCTGGCCTCCTGTCTGTCGCTCATATATTTATATATATATTTATATATAGATAGATATAGATATACTCACTCTTTTTTGTCTTTTCATTACAAGAGAACATTTAGGAAAATATAATACAAAATTTAATACAAGAAATATAGACTACACTGGCTAATATCACTTTAAGTGACAAGTAGCTTTTTTTGTATGCAAGTTGTTTTTTTTTTGTCGTTGTTGTCTTTTGAGTCTTTTGTGGATTTTTTTTTATTTGGTCAGACCTGCCGTGGTGGACTGGCCCTTTTTTTTCTTCAAAGTAATGGGACGCCAAGCTCTAAGGACTTTCAGAGACTGAGGCCTAAGGATTTATAAATGGTCAGAGAGCGACAGAAGCGCCTCCTCCGTCAATAGTGACTATTGTGCATAACCTTACAGACGAGTTAAAACAAAGACTTTCACCTATATTGGTCTTCAGCAGTGCCCAGAAGCTTCAGGAATATTGGCAAGAGAGAAAGTCAGGTTATTAGTCTTGTTACAGAAATGAAAGAACAACTGAAAATGATTAGTTTGACTAAGTTAACTAAAATAAGTGCAACTACAGAGAACAAATCATTAGAGCTGGCTTTTTTTTTCTTTTTTCTTTTTTTTTCCCTCACAACTTCAGCTTTGACTTGCTAATCTGAACAAATTTTGACAAATCCACACGCATTTTTTTGGAAAAAGCAACAGAGCTGTAAAGAAATGCGAATTCTGATGGGATGGCGACGTGAGCAAAAAGGGAAGGATCCTTCAGAGAAAACTTAGGGATGATGGTGCCCTTCTTTTCTGCGGGTCCGATCTGACTAAGCACTCACTTGCCATCCACAGGGTAAAACGCTCAAAAGAAAAACAAAAACGTCTCCTGTAACACCTCAATTGTCCACCATTTCAACACTTTAAGGAAGCACCTGCCTCCTCTATTTATTGCTACATCAATGAGCTACTGAGAAGGAAACAAAAGATTTCAATCAATCTTTAGGAAATAGAGTTTTAGTTGTGAGGCAACTCCTTTTTATTTGACATAGTAGTCCATCCACAACCATCTGGTGGTATAGTGTAGTGGTCAGTAGTGTGGATTAGTGGTTAGGCAGCCCAACCAGAGGGAGACGTGAGGATCTCGACAGTAACTGTACATCTATATACATTGTTTTTTCTCTACTAGAGCTCTGTTACTTTTTCAGTCGCTGTTTTTGAGTGCCGCTGCACAGGTTTAAAACTACTCTGTCTGTCTTATTGTTTGTTAAGGGAAGACACTGACTGTTGGTTTTCACTGGAAAAAAATCTAAATCTTACCAAGTGTATTTTTCTCATTTCTTGTCCAAATATCTCATCACACTTAAAATAAGACAGAATCACCTAAAGAGGAACTTTCCAGTGAGATATAGAACTGATTTATAGACAACAGATCTTGAAAATCTTAATTCAAGTAATCTTAACAAGCTCATTTTCACTTGTTCCATTGGAAGATGTTTTTTGCTTGAATTAAGCAAAAAAAAAAAAAAAATCTGTCAATGGAACAAGTGAAAATTATCTTGGTAAAACTTGTTGAAATAAGATTTTTCAGATCTATTGTCTAAAAATAAGTCCATTATATTTCACTGAAATGTTCCTCTTTAGGTGATTCTGTCTTATTTTAAGTGTGATGAGATATTTGGACAAGAAATGAGAAAAATACACTTGGTAAGATTTAGATTCCTGCAGTGTTGGAGGTCTGGATGTTGTACGGTTTACAGAACAGAACATCTTTTAACCCTTACTTTTCTGTGGAGCCTTGTCTGTGTTTTCATTCCTGACATGAAACTCACATTTTGGTTTTGACCTGTCCTCAACACACTTTTAAATCCCGATTAACAAGTCAAAGCTGCAGTCAAACCCCAATAAAAACCACAAACTCTGCTCTGCTCTGAGCCTGCAGCAAAACTGGGTAGGGGTTGTGAGGGCAGTGGGAAGGCAGGGCGCGTCAGGAGTCAAGGGGCAGGTTCAGGCAGGATACAGTCGGGTGAGGTAGGGTCAGTGGCTTAGGAAGGAGGAGAGGGGGATTAGGGTCAGGAAGGCTTGAGTGGCATTTCAGCCCCATATGCTTCCTGGAGAACCGAACCAGGAAAGGAGGAACATGTTCAGGGTGTACTGCCTTTTGCGGTCTGATGTAGGTCGCTGGTTGGGAGAAGCACGGGGGTAGAAGAAGCTGGATCAGGCCTGGGGGTGGATGTCGGCGGCGCCTAACAGTGGTGCGGCTGCAGTCTGTGGGAATGTGTGGCCGAGTAGCTGGTGTCGCTAGAGCTGCTGCTTTGGAGGCTGTAGTGGTCTTCCTCCTCTCCGTCGCTAATGCTATCCACGCTGTCTGCCTCGCCAGGGGTGAACTCCATGCCCTCGATGTCCACCTCTGCACACGGGGAGAAAAGAAAATACACCGGGTTATTTTCAGCGCTGCGCAAAAACAGAGCGAAGAGAGAGGAAACTGTTTACTTCCACCCAATGTTGAGCATATTTATTAGGAAGGCTGCTGCGCCTGTGGATTAAACTTGGATTTAGGCAGCCATTAACTCTGGGCGAGCAGGCAGATCTTTGTTCTTCAAGAGCTAATCCTCATCCATTGATAAACAACTGCATGTGTGTTTACCTCAACCGGGATTAGTAAACATGCTGTAACATTTGGAGCTAAGCATTTCAGGGGAGTCCGCACCACCGCTTGGACTTTCAGGATAATAACATTCAAATAAAACCTGCCTGAAGTAATGCTCCTGACACTGGAAGCTGATTATAGTTTATTTATTTATTTATTTATTACATTTCTGAGGATAAAATAAAGCTGTTGAGCTTGAATCAGACCTGGAACGTTAAATGCGCTGACTGAAATAAAAAAAAAATAAAAAACTTGACACCATCGGTAGTTTAGAAGACAGCCCAGATTTGTTATCTCTAAGCTGAGGCGTTAACCTTCGACCCAGAGCATCACCTACAAGTACAGCCAGAGCTAATCATCCGTGGCCTTTCACCTGCCTACAGCGTGGTGCAGATCAGGAGTGGAAAGTGAGAAAAATGCAAATGGATCCAACTACTTTTACACACAGACAAAAGCAGCAGCAGCAGTGATGTGTTTATTATTCATTTGCAAACTCCAACAGCCTCAGGGAATGTACCTGCGTGTCCTACCATGAGGTACTGTATACGTTGGCTTCTGATAGTTTGCATCATGTCTGTGTGATCTGCATTTGATTTACATTCACGCCGCCAAAACACACAACAATGTCCCGAGCTGGTCAAATGGTAAAGGAGAGCAGCATGTTGCAGATTCAGAATGTTTTGAATACAGTAGATGACGTGCCAAACATACACCCCGTGGGCCAAAACCAGGTCCAATCCAGCCCGTGGGATGAATATTTTTAATGCAAAAGTTACACTGTTGCATAAAATGGGAATAGAAAGAACGACTATGAACAACTTCAAATGTCTTCAGAGAAAAAAATGCAATTTTAACAATATTCCGCCTGTTCCTAAATGGTTTGTGTATTTGTGATCTGTAAGTTATAATGCGCACATGTCAATGATAAACTGAGGCATAATATTATTAAAATTGCTCTTTTTTTTCTCAAGAAATTTCAGGTTGCTCTTGTATCAATGTTTTTTTTTTTTATTATTCCTTTAAATTTTTTAATAACTGTCACTTTCCAAACAAAACTCCTCAAAAAAAATTTTCTACATTTTTTTCTAATATCCAAATCCATTTTCCTGAAAATACAAGTAATTACCTACCCAAAAATAGGAATTTGGTTTAGATTATTGTAATTAAATTTTCGTGACCAGATGTTAACCTTCCCTCGACTTTACCCAGTTATGACATTCCACTGCTATTTTGGTGCAGATATTGAATCAAAGGTTTAATTTTATAGCCTGAACATGGCTCCAGCTCCACGCCACACCATTAAAATAAAGACAAATGAGCTTCTGCTGATTTGTATTTGGTGTATTTTATCAGATGTGTGTGTTGGTGTGTGTTGGTGTGTGTTGGTGTGTGTGTGTACCTTGTTCTGAGTCGGTGGAGATGGTGGAGCCCATGCTGTCGGTGCGGATGCGCTCCACCGATCCCGACACAGAGAGCTGCTCCAGGCGACGTTTGAGGTAGCGGTGCTCTCTCTGCAGCTGCTCCTTCATGTTTAAAGCCTTCCTGTCCTGCTCCTCCAGCTTCTACACACACACATAAAGGCCAAGATTGAATGATAATGCCTGATGAACCCAAACATCCCCCTCCTTACTCTGCCTCTTGTCTGTTTTTACAGTGATACAGTGTTCCCTTTGTTACTTTACTTAACTATTCCTGCTGCTTCTCCATAAAACTGTACCGTAAAGCGTTGTTTTCTATGATCTGCTGCTCATCAGACCACTTCATAATTCAACCACGACACATTTAATCATGTAATAATCCGATGTGAGGGGCCAAATTACTGGGATAGATATAAATATTCAACTGTTTGTAAGACTTTGGGCACAGTGTGGGGTTGGATTTGCATATGACAGCTCTCGGTGGTGAATCAGAAACATGGCAAACTCCTGTGGGCCATTGAGATACGAGAAGACGCAGCGCAGTGACGAGAAGTAGCGCAGATCGCCTGAGCACACAGAATGATAAACAGGAAATGAAGGGTTAAAACGGGCTGTGTGTGAATTTTCCATCGACCACACTGTGCTGCTGCTGCTGCTTCAGTGGTGCAGCGTGTGCAAACGTCTACAGCGTTCCCTTTACATTTCAAAGTTCATTACAAGCATTAAAGAAACAAATTACTGATGTTATTTAACACTTCTTTATCTGTCGTATGTGATCTGTGTGAGGAAGGGGTGACTTTAAAAAACAACAAAAAAAACGATCTGCTTTCACATATCTTAAGATCGGCAACATATTCTAATCATTTCTTTCTGTCAGTTTTGGGAGCAGTTTTTGTAGCAGGCCTTGAAAATTACAGCATTTAAAGAAGACAAGAGAGAAAACAAACAAAAATATGTCTAGTTGTGCTTTTACAAGAGCAGAAAGGAGCATTTTCTGTCTTTATAGACTAAAAGTTGCAAGTTAGTCCATAAAATAATATTAGATATCTTCAAAATGGTGATTTTATCTGCCCAGAAATAGAGATATTCACTCTACAGTTAAATATAAAAGAGAAATCTGCAGACTCACACTTGAAAGGCCATGTTTTAGATCGACTTAACACAAAACGACCCAGTGCTACTTTTGTGACTATTTCTAAATTAATTTTTCCTGTAGATTTAACCTTTCATAGTGATTTATCATCATTTCTTATTATATTATCCCCTGTATTTTGCATTCTTTTCGGTGAAAATTTGGTATTTTCCTATATTTAATTGACTGAACATGTACATTTTCATTAAAGCTCAGACTAAGTTCAAAGGTTATGAAATCAGAAACAGAGAAAACTGAAGACAAAGTGACTTTTTCAGCAAAGATATTAACTGAACATAAAAACAAGTGTGTCCATCCACTGTTATTTATTTATTATTAGCATAATTAATACTAACGTTGTGTTTTATGTCACCTCAGTCAAGCATCTGTGTAAAATCATGAAACTAGAAACTCCACTGGCAGACGACAGCAGATAATTATAATCTGAATTTATTTGAATGCACAAAGACCCAGTGCTGCTTTTGTGGCAGTGCAAAAATATTTTTTTCTCTATATTTAATTTTTCTTAAATGACTTACGACTACCATTTATTCTAATATTATCCTCTTTATTTTGCATTTTTTTTCAGTGAACATCAGGTATTTTCCTAGATTTAATTAATGGATCATAAAAACTCAGATTAAAGTTGATGGTTATTTTATCAAAAACAGAGAAAACTGAAGAAAAAGGGACTTTTTCGGCAAAATGTATCATTAACTGAACATTAACCAAGTGTGTCCATCACTAGTCACTTTTGCATTGGATATTTGCGCAAAACTTAACCGATATTTACTAAATGTCGAAAAAACAGAAGTGCGTAATGTCGGGTTTTCCATTAAATCACAAATGCAATGATTTGTTTCATTATTAACCTGAGATGACACGACAAGTCATTCCATTACATGGTGACAAATGTAAATATGTTGTTTTACAGATACATTCATTATTATCATTAAATATTAGCCCTCTATCTCATACTAAATTAAAAATAATGTGGTTTCCCGGTGTGTCCACGCATACCGCGCCATGTTTCTTAGAAAACTCTTCTTCTTCACTTGTAACGTCCGCCAACATCTGTTTTTTAATCCACCTGACTGTTGTGAACAAAGGTCTTTCCATTGCAGTTTTGCGTAATATACCAATTTCACAACACCTGAAAAAACCACCTCGTGCCAGTGTAAAAACTTTTAACTGAAAAACGAGTTTTGTCAAAATTGTGATTTTTACCATTATGTAAATTTTTATGTGCAAGTTATATTTGCGATATTTGAGGGTGAATGGAAAAGCGACTAGTGTCATTGATCAAACTCCATGGGTTTTACTGTTGAGTCAATGTTGTAGGAGCCTTTGAACGTCCAAATAGATCGTATGTGATGACCATGAAAAGATGCCAAACTGGATTTTACACCAATTATTGATAGGTTTAGTGGATCAACAGGTATTAAACATTTTACATCAGTAGAAGGTTTTGGTCGCCAGTGGATGTTTGGGTCTTTATGGGTTCATTCAGGTCTGGATGAAAGCTCAAATTGGTGAACTGGCCCACATGGCCTGAACCAGCTTGCTGCAGAACCCCCGTCTCTGTGATTTTCTTCATACAGTTGTGCTTTGCAGTACCTTAATGTGCATCTTGGCCCTTTTCAGCAAGCTCAGTGTGGTGTGTCTCGTGCTGTCTGGACCCAAAGGCACCAGCTTCTTCAACTGCTCCAAGTACAGCCGTAGTTTGGCACGTCTGCAAGCACACAAGCACAGAGAGATTCAGCAAATATCCACGGGCAGAAAAGTGAGAAGGCGCACACACAAACACGCTGACAAAAGCTTATCCACATGTTCCTCAAGGGCAGAAACAACTATATGAATGTCCCGTCTTTGTGCTGAAAAACAGACGGTGACAATGAGAGTGAGAATGTGGACTGAACAAGACGTGATATGTTGAAGCGCTGCAGGTTTGGTTTCAGTTCTCAGTTCGACCATGACATGCAAGTTATTCAAAGGGTTGAAATCACACCAGCAGACCACTTTAAACGTCTCCACTGCCAACACAAAAGGCCACCCTGCAAAATCTGACTGAGGTGTTTGAAATAGACGCATTTCTACTTGTTTTTGGCCTGTTTCATGTTTCTTGTCACAATTCAATGCTGTCATTGGTTCTGAGTAATTTCATAGTTAACTCTGAAAGACCAAGAACTAGTTTTATGATGACTTGCAGATGAATTTTTATCTACATTTCATTTGTCCTCAGTTATTTATTGCCGTTTATTATATTACGACTGATTATTGTCTGATTTTGAATGTTATATTCATACATTGTTTTTAAGAGCTGAGATTTTGTAGTGTAGGGTTATCTATTTTTCCCAACTATATGTGGCTTCTGCTGCAACGAACTCTAGAAGAGTCCTTAAATATCCTTTACTACAGCTGCTGGATGCAAAAAAAAAAAAAAAAAAATTATACAAAATGTTCTGGTCATTCTGTTGGCTGAACTCAAGAATCAAACTATGACCCAGAAAACCCTAAAATCCTGCCAAAGCCTGACAGGCCAACAACCCTGAATCCACGAGTAAACAGCTCGATGGATGCAGCATCTGGATGTTTCATTCAGTCATAGCGAGGACAAATCGGAGATAATCTCTGTTTGGACTTTGGAGTAACTTTGTATAGATATTGTACATTATTTCTAAGGACCGCCTTTATTCTCAACATTTTTATCGGCAGATTACCTCCCTCCCTGTCCTTGGTCTATTCAGATTTGTTCATAAAGGCCTTTCAATCCTCCATTAGTCAAGCTAGCCCATGAACCAGTTCTTTGTTCTGAGCTAACCTTCCCCCCTTTTCTCCTGTTCCTTTGGCTAACTCCGACTGAACGGTAAACAAACTCCAACAATACGAGGTCTCCACCAGCCATCGCTGTAACCACAATAAACCTAATCAGAGAAATGAAGCTCGCAGAGGTTGGCTACAGAGAGAGCACACAGGAGACCACACGCTTTTTTTTTTTTTTTCTCAGGAAGGGCGTTGCCTGTGTTTTTCGCATAAGGACCCTCTCAGTAGTCCTGTCTGTTTCATTCAGAGGTCAGCCAAACACAGCCTGTGGGCAACCAGACAGGGGAAGCCATCATTTCTCAGAAGCTAAAGATAATAATCCAACAGCCTAATGATAACTGCACCCTTCATTTTTAGGGATTTGATTGCAGATATATAATGCAGATTGGAATTTGTAAAATACAGGCAGGAGATTATCAAAAGTGACCTTTAAACTATTTTTACCTCTCTACAGGTGCACACAGGCGTTCCCATAAAAGGCCGTGTGAAAGTGCTCTCGCTCTTTTATTTCCTCCTCTCCCAGGGGGCAATTCACAAACCCCCCTCCGTCCGCTGAACCCCTCCAGTCCTCTGCTCCACCCTGCCAACACCAACACACCCTGGTCCCACTGGAAAACAAGTGTCTTCTGAGGACAGGGGCGGGGGCCCACCTTCAACCTGCCCCAGTCACAGCCACATGAAGCATTTGGACTACGGCCAGGGGAAGCAAGCAGGAAGGAGCTGGAGGTCTGCAGCAGAGGAGAAGGATAGAGGGGGGGGGGGGTTTTTTGGAAGGGAGTGGGGTCCGAGCGAGTGGATGACTTTCTCTTGGGTTGAAAAAAGGGCTCTTTGAGTGCAGTGTGCTCAGCTGCACTAGGCAGTGCTCCACACACATCATCCAAGGGTAACTTGAGCCAATAGGCCACCATCTTGCACCCCCTGACTCCCCCTACCCCAACCCTTCTCCCTCTTGTAATGAAAAACAAAAACAAGGCGTTTCCCAAATACTCTGCCTTCCTACCTACCTCCACCACCTCAAAAAAAAAACAGGCGTTTTTACCGGCTTCTTCACCGTGGGACCCACCTGTGTGCTCACCACATATTTTACCTGGCACGCAGAGGTACACAGATGCACTTTAACCACATGAGAAGAAATGAATGCACTGTTTAGTATTCAAATATTCACAACTTCTTTTCACTGCACCTGAAATCAAAAGCAGACATCTAACTACTCAGCAGCCGTGTTGGTGTTATGTAGTGATTTATATGCAAACCCTGACCATGTTCTCAGATCCTTTTTATGTCAGAATAAATACAAGTGTGAAAGGTGCTTTGGAATATGCCTTTAACAAAAGCCGTGCTGTCAGGAAAATCGACAGGGCAGAGTACTAAACACTACAAAACTTAAAAGTACAGTTATTGTGATGTATTTGCAAAGTTCAGTAGTAAAAATAAAATGACGCTAATAAATAACTGAGCTAGAATGATAATGTCTCTGGTGTGGATGTAGCTGAGGATGAAATAAGTAAACCTGGTGAGCTACCGGCTGTTACTCTAGGTGGATAGTCACTTGCATAGCTAAAGTGAGTTTTTCTGAGAGGCCATATGAACACATTGTTGGACAAAACGGAACTTACTCTGGTCAATGATGCTGTCGTCATTTTGGACTTTAAGTTGAATTGGTCCAATAAACGTAGCCAAGAATTTTCTTCATGTTCATGTTCAACCAAATGTTACCAAGATTCAGACTCATTTGGATCTGTGTGATATTCGTTTTTACTCCTCACTTTACGTGGACAGAACATCTGTAATGTTGACAATTCAATCTAACATATAAAAACCCATGCTTAAGTTACAGTAAAATTACAGTTCTTTAAAAAGTACACAAAAGGCTAACTGTGTCATAACTTCGACCCTGGATCTAACTGAAGTATTGCTTATAGCGAGCAAAAGGCACAATAAACTGCTGACATAAAGTTAATTCTGCTCAGGAAAACAAGTCGACATAATGCAAGAGTAATGAAAGTGGTCACGCATGAAATTATTACTTTAAATAAAACAAATGAAATTAAAGGACTACTGTGCTGAATAAATATGGTGTTTCGTAAGTGAGTAACTGTCAGATAATTTTTTCTAACACTTTTAGAGCATCTTTTAGAGCGTCTAATCCGTGTTAAAATTAACCAACAACTGAACATTTTAGGTAATCGGCTCGAAGTTTGGACATATTTTCAGTTTTTACTACAAATGCTGCTGCTGAAGAACTATTATTGCATACTCGGAGAAAAGTTCATCGGAATTTTTGACCTTATATGTGCAAATGCTGTGATGTAGCTAGTTATAAAACGTGACAAATGAAAAAGGAATTAAAAGAGGTTGTAGAAATCCACTTGGTTTTTACCAGAATTAATATAAAGATAACTTTGCAGCACCAGGAGGGTTCAAATTCAAACTTTCCGAACTATTAGTGTCCAAATACACAAATAAATGAACCAAAGACTAATAAAAGTGGGTTTAGCAAAATATGACCCCTTTAAAACACAATTATGGCACATTCAGTATATTCATCTTCATGTCTTATCTAACGTGGACTAAAATCTAAGTAGTAGAAAAAGAAATGCCACTTCTAAATAAGCCTGACGTCAACCTCGTGTCAAACTGCGTCACTTCTTTCAGTGTCACTTAATTTTCAGCTGGTTCGGACCGAGTCTCTTTACATGTCGGTTTCTGATGCATATTAATTACACGGGACCAGGTTGAACCTGATAGTGTGTCCCTGACAGCAGCACGTGTTCCCCTGCTGAGAGACACACTCACTATTTTTCTTCAAGTGGCGATTCGGAGCAGCGCGGGACCCTCCCTCACTCACGTTTGTTATTCCTCAGCCAAGCTCTGGTCACGCAATGTTTATCAGATTATCTCAAACAGCCATGTAAAGTGTGTCACCGGAGGAACGTGACTGTTGTCGTCCATGAAGGGGGTTGGGGGGGGGCAGACACAAGTTCACACTACCTGGTCCACGTGGTTCTGAATCATATCAAGTTTTCCAATTTGTCTGGGTTGGAAATAGGACACTCTTTGAAATGACACTCATGAATAGCGTCACAGTGTGTGATGGTCACTGCAGTGGCACAAAGGGGTTTGTAGTTTATGGAGATTTTCAGCCGACCAGGTTTCCTTACATGTGATAATAATGAGACTGGATTTTAAAAGTTTTCAACAGGCCACGGGCAACGTCGCAGCGGTACTAGTCTGTATCAGCAGAATTTAATCACCCAAACTTTATGTGAAACTGCTGAAAATAACAATGACTAAAAAAGCAAAACCAAAGCAGTCTGGAGCAAATTTAAATATGAAGATTTTACAGGAAATCTGCGACTGGACTGGTTCAGGAGTCACGTCTGCAGAGAAATGGCCATCTGACTGTTCTCACGTGCAAAGTACCACGGGATGATTTGTGTCTGAT
>JAPTYQ010000001.1:239036-270234 GCA_029814465.1 Ostorhinchus cyanosoma
CCCCACCCCCTCCCACCGTCATCAGATGTGGGGCTCAGTGCCAAAACAAAGCCAAGGCAGAGGAGAGAGAGAGAGAAAAAAAAGGAACTTTTCCTCTGAAAGTTGCACTCTGCTGAAACTGGAACACTATTTAAACTGCTGACTTATGCTCCGAGGTACAGATCAGGCCTTTCTCACAGATCTACTCACACTTTGGGGTTTAGAAGGAGAACAACCGTGAACAATCTGTTTTTTCGGCTGAACTCAATATGAAGCTGTATATTTGAAGGAGCCTGTAAATGTCTGTTGCCTGCGTGATGCATAGTGGAAAACATTTATCCATACTGCACCAGAGGAGGGAAAAGATTTTACAGTGACCTCACTCACACACACACACTCTGTCCTGGCGACCTAACAGTACGCTCCACTTCGTCCAGCGCAGTACGTTCTGGGATCGGGGATCTATCGGCACACAAAGATTTGCAGGCACTGAGAAGGCAGGCCAGTGCAAACACAGGCCTTCACCCCTCACTCACTGGACTGTTTAATGAGCTCGCTGCAGCCCGGCGCATTCTTCAACCCGTACGCACAGGACTGGGTGGCTGGACTGGCACCGATCCAAACTCGCTCAACTAGTGTCAAAGGTCATTAGAAAACATCACTGCAATGTTTCCTCTCGCTGCCAGAGCCGACTCGGTTCGTCCCCACTGGGTTTAAAGAAAAGAAAATGTGATACCATGCCTCTGGTGTTGTTTTGACTTGAGTCCAGAAGAAATCAGCATGAAGGATGCACTGCTCTACTCAGCATTTATCAAGCAGAGTAATGTACAAAAACACATCCAGTATTTTTTGAGTCATAACTTAGCAAAACTGTCTGACTTTTTTGCAGAGAACTTCTAAAGCAGCAACATTAACACAGTTTGGCAGGGCAGATTGGATGTCAACAAGTTTTTAAACAAACTATGGGAGAGAGAAAAGGAAGGTATAACAGAATAACAAAATAATAATCCAATCCTCCAGCTGTAAACATCTATTACAGTTTAAATACTGATTTTCTTGGCTTAAATATGACCTACCATATTTGGCACAGTAGTGCACGCTCAGTTTTCTCGTGCAAGGGTTTATAATTAGTGCTTCAGATGAGCTCACTCTCTGCTTTACCTCCAAATTAAGGTTTAAATCGGGCTATGTTTGTTTAAAACCCATATGATCATATGACATCCCAGGGTTTTTGTTTTGCTGCGTCTCCAAAACTGCTTTATTTGGCAGTTGGATGGGATGTATATAGATAAAAAAATGCATGAAAACTTATATATTTTCTTTAGTATGACGACCCCAAGTTAATACAAAAACGATAATTGTCCTTTGACATTTTGACTCTTAGTGCACAGTGAAAGAAAACAGACTCATACTTTATTTTTATTCCAACTTCTTATTTTTGTTTTTAGGCCAAAGCTGAAAAATAGGCCAAACTTTGCCTCTCTTCATCTGCCGCTTTGTTTACAGCCTGACTGTGTCATGTGAAGTGAAAGTGGAGGCGGCGTTGCGTGAGTGTGGATCACCGTAGTGAGGTGGTGGAATTTGGGGTTGCCAGGGGAGTGGTCCCACATCTGGCTGGCAGGTTCCTGGGGGAGTATGAGACAGATGGAGGAGGGCTTGAGGTGCTGAGGGACCCTACCCAGGGGCCAAGCCAACAAACACAACACGCATAGACGTACACACTGGGCCTTTCAGCAGCCCTTCATCAGTCTCCCTGTCACCCCCGAGCCCTGCCCTCAACATGTTTACATTTAACAGAGATCTGATGTGCCGTCTGAAAGAGCAACAGGGTAGAAAAATAAGACGCTGCTGAACATGTGAAACAGAGTGGTTCACCACGCTGCCCACGCCAGCGAGGCGAACTGAGGGAGGCAGACACGCAGGGAGACATGAGATGCTTTTATCACCGCTGATATGAAATGTCAGTCGTTTGTTTTCTGTCATCGAGGATGCCACACCCACCCACTGTACGCACTGACAACTGCAAGGCGAGACAGACGGATACAAGTCCCCCCCGTAAACACATTCTCCTGGCGGCAGGAGCATGGAGCGAACTCTCACATGACTCTGCTCTCACACGCAAACAGAAACCTGAACACACCACAACAGCAGACTAAGGGAGGGGCCTGGCGAGTTCACTACTTGTACAATAACACTAAAGAAAAAGTTCTGCATACTTTACTGCTGATTAAGCAACAGGAAACTGCAGAATTAGGTAGTTTGTTGTTCACTCATTGGTAGTATTTCCACAAAGCAAACTGGATTTTCCACAGGGCATGCTAGGGAATGCCTTGTAATTAGATTCATTTGATTCTTTTCGTGTACTGAAACAATCCCCTCTGTGCACATGGATCATTACAAAATCCCTTCCTCAGCACAGCCAGCTTACACTGGTGTTAACTGAAAAACAGATGTCAAACACGATTTTTAAAGAGTTGAGCGTGTGAGCAAACAGAAGAAGAGGAAAGGGGAGTTAAAGGAAGGTTTCCCTGTGCTTCTCTGAATAACACAAAGCGTAATGACAGACCTGTGCATTAATTGCCTTGTGCCGTGTGATTTGAGAAGTACATCTGTAAATGTTGGACAGACTAGCAGAGACAAGTTCAGCGAGCTCAATAAACACATTCCCCTGACGGAGCAGCTCAGCTTTTATAATGAATCCTTGTCAATGATTAACACACGGGAAGATCATGGCGTGAGAGATGACACCATGTTTACTGTAATGTGTGAGTGTGTGTGTGTGTTTACTTCTAAAAAGAGGAGAGACCGAGTTAAAAGCAAGACATTCGTAATGGCTTCAAGACGAACACTTTGAGAGCTGCTGTTTGGCAGGGCAAAACATGCAAACTTCTCGGTGGAAAATGAAAGCAGCAGCGTTCACGGCTGCAGCTGCATTCTAGTAATACTCGGCCAGCTAGTTTTGTGACCCTCATCCTCCCACAAACTCGCCCCCCCTCCCCAAACCGCCTCTCTTACTTAACTCTACATTCCAGCGTATGTGTGCATACTCCGCTGACCTGAATTTCAAGCTGCCTGCTCGTCACACAGAGCGGAGAGGCCACGTCCTACTCTGCCTCCCGTCCCACCCTTCGGCAACGCTCAAGAATGCCTCGTCCTCGTCAACGCCTGGGATCAAACCGTGATTTGCTCGGTCTGCGCTCTTACGTTTTCGCTCCTTTCTATAATTATTTCTCCTTGCCCTTGAAAACCCCCCAAAGATACACGAGCACCTTGTTCAAGTGCGTCCTGTACCGCTTTTTTTATGAGGTTCAGCCAGTTTTACTGACACAGAAACAGAGCAGCGATACTTGAGAGGGAGCGAGAACATTCTCACAGAGATATGGGTTTATGTTGGTGAAACTCAGATGCTCAAATATCACAGAAAGCCTGTAAGCATCCTCCTCAGAACCTAAGCTAATGCATCTTCCAGGGGCATATGTAGCCGTTCTGCGACCATGGATGGGTTTGACCTCAGAGAGCTGAAGAGTGTCTTAGCGCCCAGTGACCTCAGGGTGGAGAAATTCCACATGTGACCTCTGCTGCTAACCACCACCAGCTCAAGTCTGTTTCTTATTCTTTGTGCACACACAGCCTCTGCTTTTTCAGTGCACCAATTACAACCCAGACTGTCCTAAGGCTAAAGTCATTAAGTTCAATAAATGTATAACTTTAGAAGAGAAACCAGATCCTTTTTAAAGTTAGGTAATGTGACAAATTATATCACGAGAAATGAGAAACTTGTGATCAGCCATGTCGATTTAAGAGGGAGAGTCCTCTAATCGCTGTCGTTGAATTTTCAGAGTCAATTTTTCACATAATGCTAATTAATACATTCAAATACAGACATTTATTTGTTTTTGCTAAATCTATAAAAGTTGCTCAATTTAATTTGACACTTTTCAGAAAAATTAAAGTTTTAATTGTTAATATGCAAAGGTTCACGTGACCCCTTTTCTTAACTGCGAATATTTAGTGATTTAAAAAAATTTTTTTTATTTATTATTCAATAAACATTTCTTAGACTATTTATTTAAAAATCAAGCAGTACATGTCAGTATAAAATTACATAAAAGATTGAAATCTACTAGGGTTGAGCTCATTCAATTGTATTTAATGTTGAAAGTAATGATCGGTGTAAATAAAAACATGGCTTTTATGAGCGCTAATGGTCCAGACCCCGTACAGTACATTATTCAGTACTGCAGGTGATTAACTGCACATGCAGGACTAATGACTCTGGGTCACCACACACAAAGAATGTAACTGACAGCGTGACATTTGAGGAAGTACAAAAGCAACATGCACACATGTGAGCATGTGAATGTCACACAAACTGGACAAAATATAGACACCAAGATTTGAATGGAGGACATCTGCATTATTCTACCTCACCCTTTTCATACAATTTGTAATGCACATTAAAATGCTGATTGACAGGATCAGCAGGCTCATCAACGCCCAACATCTTCCTGATAAATCCACTCTAACAAAAGAGGAAGGTGCACTCAATGATTTTGGGTAGAAGGGCGAGTAAAGGGTGATAAAAGGCCTCTGTGAGAGCAAGCAGCTCTCCTCTGCTCACTGCCTCAGGTTTCTGCTGACTCAGAAACTTTTAGGGGCAGAAAAGAAGAGACAGAGTGGGGGGGTAACAGAAAAAACAGATGTGGTCTTTGGAGAAAAAAAAGAGACAAAGAGTAAAAAAAGGCAAAGAAGTGAAGTAACAGGGCTGTAGATCGCTCTCCCTCCCACTGACACAGTGCCATAACTCAAACAGCCCAGCGAGGGGCTGCTTCGGCCTTTAGTCACACACACACATACACACAAGCCCCACTCTTGGGTAAAGAGCTTCTCAAAGCCAAATAAGTCATTCATCACAGCTGGGAGTACAAGACACTGGGAGAGTAAATTTAATTAGAGAGAAGATTAGACCATGACAAACGGAGGGCCTGCTCCTGTGTCCATGTAAATTTCAACGCAACAGCAGTTGATGTCACACAGTTGCTCTTCAATGACCACAGGAGGATGTAAGATTTGTTAAAGCATTTTTGGAAATATGGTCAGTTTGCCATGACAACAATTTACAAATTCTCCATAAGTGCATTATCAGAAATGAAACTGATAGCACCTGGTGGCAATGGGTGGTGTCTGTGTGTGGAGAGATAAAAATAGAGCTGTAAATACATCAGATACTTCAGAAAGATTTCCCGTAAACAGGTGATATGTGGGAAAGCACATATGTTCAGTTTCATAATTTCTTGCTTTTGCGAAAAGGAAACTTGTGGCATATACGAGTCATCATAGGCGTGATCATGAGCGGCTGAAGTTTGTAACAAGAAGGAAGCAATACCAGTGGAGACCAACCGCACAGCAGCATTTGGTTTTACAAAAACGTCAAGCTGATGCTCTACAGCTTTGGTCTGTGCCAATGCAATGACAAGAAGAAGAAGAAAAAAAAGAGTCACCCTCAGCATGGCCTGTATGGAGCTGTCATGGCTCCACTCAGGTTCTAAAGATAAGCAGGTTGTGTCAGGACACAACCCTGTTGGGACAGGACTGGCTCCCACCCAGACGTCTCATTCTGATAACAGGACACAAATATATGCGCGTACAGTGAGTCCTGAACAGCAGCCAAGGCAGCAGTCAGTTTAATGGGAGAAATCTCACACGTATGAGAACCTTGACCTGCAGCTGCTGAACCAGCATGAGTCTGATGTCCACGGGAAAAATGAGAAAACTGTCACATTCAACAATGACATGGACCTAAAATGGGCAGATGGTTTGCAAGTACAGCCAGGTGTTAAAATTTAAATGCTTCCACAACCCTGAATATTAAAATCCATCAAAGACTGTCAAATACTGAAAGTTTGCAATAGTTAATGAACACTAAATACTAACCGAACCTCACATGCTTAAACAAAAGAAAAATAATACCAACATGTCTGCTACATCTTTTACGTAATTTTCATCATCGCATGTTTGTGTGTTGTGTGTGATATACACAGATAGACACAGCACAAAACCATATTTTCTGTGTGTTATTGTTGCATCTATTTAGGATTTAATCAGATTTAATTTTAGGAAACCAAACAAAACAACGAACAAAAATATACTAAAAGTCTTCCGGGGCTTGTAAAGCAGACACTCCTCAGCCACCTTGTCTACCTCGTGAACATACAGTACAAGGATGGCTCTGTCCTGTATCAAACGCACCAACACATGACCAAACAAAGACAGTGAGTCAGGGCTCAAACGGCAGCACCTCCCTGGAGTGGCGTCTGAGGGCGTGAGCGAGGTCAAGCCTCTGGAGGTGATACCATGACTGTTGAGGATTAGACAGGACTGAAGCTGATGGAGGATGTCCCAGACTGGTTACATTCTGGTTTACCTGGCTCAACAGGACAGCTGTGCGGCTTTTGGTTTCCTTTTGTTTGAATCGAGAAATGGTTGAGATCTATCAAGGCTGTTCATATGACAATTAAAATCTCATCACAAGCGTACAGACACAGATGAAGTGAAACTAAAATTTGTCTACATTAAAACACAGAAAAACAACTATTATTTTGCTGTGCGCTAACATTATATAAACTGTACATTTCTTAAAGTTTAACTCAATTCATGGGCCTGTTTCATTGGTCGCCCGCTCTTGTGTCCTTTCAGTTAATATAACTTGCTGCTATAAAGAATGAAATTATATGATCACATGACTGAGCATGTCTTCCTAACATTATCTACTACTTAAACTATTGTTATTGTTTTACCTGAGACTCCCTGCATGTTAAAAAAAAAAGATATGCTGTCTATGATAAACATGTGCAAAAATGTGCGGAAAAAATACCCCTCATAAACTAAAAGTCTCAGCTTTTCTTTCATCAAATATTGAATTTAACAGAAAAAAAGCTGATTTGCACATATAAGTAAATTCAAACAAATGAACACTTGGTATTTATGCCTTATTTCTGGTTGTATATGATAATGCACAGTGACAGGAGGAGGTGAAGGTGGGAAAACCTGATGTCACAGTTTTAGCCCTTAACACCTGGATGTTGGTGTAATGACCATGTAATTTGCAACCGCAGGTCCAGACAGGGATTTAATCAGGATGCAATGTGTTGCAAAGGATCACAATAATACCTCATCACTGCAGGGACTGTCATTACAAACAGACGGGGCATTTTTACACTAAAAACAGCTCAACAAAGCACTTATATGTATATAGGGTGTCCCTAAAAAAATGACATCATTTGAGATGTCCATATTGGAGTGAAAAAACAGTCAGGAGATTCTACAAATTTCAAACAAAAAATCTGGCGGATGGGAATTTTATAATGTTCTACAGTTATTACAAATGTTCAGTGTTCATCAAGTCGGTAGTGGAGTTTCTTTTTTCCGACACAAACAGTCTTCCTTTTTTGCCACGTTCCAAAGCTGCTTTCCTGTTGGTGCTTGTTTATGAAAATTTCTAAGTAATAAATAATAAGTTTAGACGTACTTCAATACACAGAATGCCTTCTCTGTTGCAGTAAACATCATGTCTATTCCTAAAAGCAGAACAATAAAAATGATGACACTTTTTTGAGCAAAAAGAGCAGACAAATTTTAAACAAGTGATGAAATGATGTCAAAATTTTTTGGGACACCCTGTATATATATAAAATAATGATCCACCCTGTCACCACGTACTAGGGGATGAGCAAAAGTGTAATTTCTTTATTCTTTATGCTAACGTCATGACCAAAACATCACTTATTAATAAATATAAGTTCATATTTTACTGGTACAGTCCTGACATTGCACTGAATGTCCAACATGTACTAAACGCTTGTGGCCACAGTGATGACAAAGGAAGTGACTAAACTGATTATGGAACTTTTTACTGGCAGATGTATTTCAGTTTGCCTGGACGTCACTTCATTTCTAACTAACCACACCCCGTCATCGGACATGAGGTAACTTCTCTGTCTCAACACCTGCTGCAGCGTAACACTCACGTCCTTCAGTGAGTCGGACCAGAGAGGAATATGTTCCTACATGTTCCTTACGGCACTACACACATCCATTACTCATGATATGACATGTGACTGGCAAACCCCAATCCCTCAACCTGTGTGATGGCGCGTCACACACATGCGGCCAAACACACCCATTTCAGCCTTGGCTCACATGCTGATAGTCACATCAGCTGTTTCCTAAATCCTCTCTGGCAGCCCTTTTCTAAGAATCAGCAAGAGCAGCAGAAAAAAAAAGAACCAGAAATAAGAAACAAACTTGTTGTTTTTTTCCACTAAATACTCTCCTCTAAATAATCCAAGCTTTGTTGTATCAAAGACGTGTTTTGTTTTCAACACTAGAGACTACTTTGGATCTGTGAAGTCACTTCTCCTGTTGAAGGTGCAAAAAAAAAAAAAAAAAAAAAACCTAGCATATGCGTCTTTAATGGGCAGCGATAGCACATCAACATGAGGTGCCTACAGGGAGGAAAAAAATAGTTGGAGTGGTGAGATGCATGCTGGGAGTAGAGCGGAATCACTATGTGTCGGTGGGCTCCTCTGTATGGAGAAATGACAGCAGAGGCCGGATTTACTCGGCCTCCATTCGCAGCGTCAGTCTGGCCAGGATTATCACATTACTGACAGGATTCCCCTTCCATACAAGGTAACAAGTTTCATCCGTGAAATGGAGACAGATCTAATCAACGAGCCGGTGCGCTTTGAAATCAGCTTATTGTCCGTTTTCAGACAAGAGGAATTAACTGATGAAATCGCCGGCCCTTTGAAGATGACCTCCGATGCGGTGTGCAACTCTTCCTCTTTTGACTAAGGGGAAACGATCTGACGTTTTACCTGCAGCCAACATCCTTTTACTCTGTGTATGAGGAAAGCGAGGAAGCACAGGCGGAAGACGCATACAAATGAGACAAATATGAGAGACTGTGTAGATCAGAGAGCATCAGATGTCACTTTACCTGTGTTTCTCCAGCTCGTTGTGTGACGATCTGAAAAGAACAAAAGGCAAAGATGAATGTCATAATACGCACAGATATCAACTCATCATACGACGTGAAAGTCAGGATGTGCATATTCTGGATCTTTGGGTTTGCGAATTTTCTGGTTAGATGGATAAAGTTTGAAAGAAAATGCCAAACATCTCTAGAATTGCACAAAATAATAATAATTCAAGAGATCAAAGAGACTGTAAAACAGGTCTTATCTGCTTTGCATTCATTGGCTGGTTGCTGACTACTTGAGTCTGTGGTGGAATTAGGGCACACATGCACTATAAAGACTTGAGCACACATTCTGGAAATAGATATCCAGTATAAGTATGCAAAAATGGAGCTGAGTGTTTTTTAAAGTCTCTATTCAGCTTCTGTGTGACAACTGTCAGTGAGAGTGCAGCGGAGGGCGAAAATGACCCAGAGAGAAAACAGTATCTGTGACACTGCCCCCCCCACCCTGCTGGCTCCACACAAACGGCATGCACACACTGCTGTTGTTGGTGCACGCCGGCTGAACAGCAGCACGGATAAAAACACACTCAGACGTCTGGAGGCCCGAGACGCTGCAGAATTCCTCAGCGTGTGGGCTATTCCAAGGCTAGCCTCTATTATGATGTGCAGCCGGGATCAGCGAGGCCATTGCAGTCCATCTGAAACAGGCCCTCTGTTCATGAGACCGTCATGGATACCACGGCAATAAAAACAAAAACAGCAACAACAAAGGGCCAGGCGGACAACAAGCCTTTTCAGATTTTCCGCTGTTTGAGAGCCCTTGTGCTTGTGAAGCAGTGGTTCCCACAGCTGTGCTGCTGAGAAGGCCGAGGCATCTGCACAGTGATGCTGCTCGCACAACCACAAGACTTACTACAGTTGACCAAACAACTGGGATAGCGTGGCGTCAGGAGAAGCACAGGCTGTTACACCTTTTACTAATAAATTCATCAAATAGAAACACTATTTTCAGGAGACTGATAGTGTTTTCTTCAGTCACAGTGGAAGCTTTTCGCCTCAATCCTGCACAAATACTGGGGAAATGTTGCAACCAAAGCACTGGAGATTGTTCATCAGGTTGCAAGGGAAACCTGTAGTAACAGCAGGTTAGCACACACCTTTACATGTTATGTAATAAAGTGCTCTGACACACAAAGTGATAAACTGAGCTTTCTTCATCAACTGGCAGTAAATTACATTTGCACCAATTTTCTTTCATCCTGAGGCTCTTTTGTATTCGAGTTATATTTCTCCATACTCTGGTGTTTTAATTTAAGTTTTAATTATTCATACTTTCATATCTAGTGTGACTGAGATGTGAACAGGAAAACTTTTTTCTGAAACTGTGATCTTTTTGATGTTGCACTATACAAATAACTGAAGACAACCCACTGGAACTCTTTTCCTCTGCAGAAGTGACTCCTTTTTTCTCATTAACCACATATTGACTGCACCATTTCAAAACTATTTTGTAATTTACTGATTTGTCTTAAACAGTAACATGTTTTTGTCTTTGTTCAACCATTATGCTTTATCCGTCACAACTTCTTTTGAACTAAAAATACTGTTCAGACATGAAACATGTTTTTACTTCAGTGCCCCCCAGCTTCCTGTTGATGCTCAAGAAACAAAAAAACTGAGTGTGGTTGGCAAATATAAAGGGAGTTGGGGAATTTGCCCACAGTGCAGTCAAACATTCACAGGAATATGGGGGGAAGCAGCAGGTCTGCAGTACGAAGCCAAGTGAGCTGCTGTTTGTCTGTGTGTAGGTGCCTCTTTTAGTCACCACACCCACCTGCCACACCCCCAGCCCCATACCATGAATACACACATAACTGTGTTAGTCTGCCAGTCAATGCACAGCAGGAAGTCTGGAGAACAAGACAAACATGGCAAACATGCAATTATAATATCACTTTCATTACTATGCAACTAAAAGGGACTTTACACTGTGATAACTGTACTGATACCAAAAGTCTAAAGTTGTACCTTGCAATGATGTAACACTAACTGAGGAAACAAGGCCCGCTGTGCTTCCCGAAACGGAAAAAAAGACTTACATGTTGCAAACTGTTTGGCTGATGCAAATGTTTCTTGGAAAGCCTCACTAAAACACATTTTACTGTAAAGTATGGGTAGTTAATGGACAACGAAGTTTGCTGCTGCACACCTGGCAGACTATTTAACAATTTGCATGAAGCCTACGGGATGTAAAAGACCCCAAAGCAGGTCAGATGATGTCAAGAGAGAGTTATTGCTGATGAGGGCGTGCCCCTGTCCCAATAGATTAAATCAATTTGACCTAACACAGTGGCAGTCAATTTTTACGCTTTAACAGGCCATATTTAAATGAGGCTGTATCTAAAGGGTAAAAAGTAAGATGGCCCAACCTTTAAAGGAGCATTGTGTGATATTAAGATTCAGAACTTAGAACTCAGAACTCCTCTACAGGGGAGACAGCATTTCACCAGCAAGGTGCAGAAGAAATTATGTGAGTTCATGCTATCACTTGCAAAGAGCTGTCTACTGCGGCGCTTTGCATGTTTTTAAAATGAGATATTAATCCAACATTCTTGTGCCAGATATTGGTACAATAACAAAACCTTAAGAAGTTTAAAAAAAAAAAAAAGTCCCTTACAGAACATCACAACTGTTCTTTCCTCACAACCTACTTTGCTTTTGAGAGATTGAAACTACATATTACAAATTTTCCCTTTTAAAGAAACCAGACTATGTGTGAAACTGAAACTAAAATGTAATTATGGATATAAATAATATTAGTTTCACGGTGGGAGTTGGACAACCAATGGATCTGCTTAATCCATGGCCTCTAGAGGAACCAGAACAGAACTGGCAGAGGGAAAAACCATCCTCTGTGTGTAAGGGAGTAAAGAGTGGGTCTGTGGAAGTGGGACCCCACTCGAGACAAGAGCCTCGACTTTGATTGAACTTCAACCTCAAATCACACAAACCACATAAAAAAGGTGAAAGTCCCCTTGTGAGACTGAAAGGTTACGTGCGTGTCAGGTGTTTGGCTGCGTCGCCGTGTGGAGAGGTAGGTTTGGAGTGTGCGTGAAACAGAGAGGGAGTGGGAGCAGCGGAGTTGACAGTGTACGCGTGGCAGTGTTTATTGGAGAGACCAAAACAGAAAGCCCAGCCCAGAGCAGCAGTGCACAGACATGGCAGTGTGCATGAAAACACCTCTGCCCGTGTGTGTGTGTGTGTGTGTGCGTGCGTGCGTGTGTGCGTGTGTGTGTGTGTGTGTGCGTGTGTACCACTTCCACATGACACCGTCCACACAAACAAACAAACAAACAAACAAACCAAAAAGCAAAAACAATACCATCATATTTACCTATTGTTCTGAGTTTTTCTGGAAATTGGCGAGGTTTTCGTTTTCTTTCTGGAAAACTCGCTGCTGTATGGTAATACAGATGCATAACCGTGCTCTGCCTCTATTGTTAAACAAAACAAAAATCAATGTTAATTCACTGTTTGTGCAAGCAAAAACACCACCTGACAATGACTCAAAAAATGGAAACAGTGGATTTAAAATATCTACAGAAGCTATGCAACTGCCATCGGCTGAAAGTCGTGTCTAAAACAGATTCATAGCATTGTAATTTCTTAAATCCTTACATCTTTGACATGCAATATTACATGGTCATCTATGAGTATCTGTCATTGTGATACTAGCTAGTATTTTCAATGTCACTCTTGTTTACTCATTTCCGTACAGCTAATACTAAAGATACTGCAGTATAAGACGCTGTAACCCCCTGTACTGTGAATGAAATAATATAAACACAGTTCGTTTAGACGTGACACACTTTAAATAATAAATAATACCCATCTTTCCTGGTGTAAATGCTACTCGATGCTGTTTGCACCCATCGCCTGGTCTCATTGTCTATAAAGTGACATCATACCTGCACTATGGCAAGACACGTCCGTTAAAACTTTACACATGATGAAAATATGGATCTAACTGTTTAGCCTGAATCTCCATTCACAGAAAATCGGGTTAAATATCCTTTTAACTTCTCAATTTGGCATGAAATACCTCTGTCTCTTCTTTCCAAGTACTCTGCAGCCTCCAGCAGAATTAAAAGAGAATTAAGTTCCATCTTGTTGTCTCGTTACAAAAATAGAAACAGTATATTTACACTAATATACAAATCATAAAATAATGGAATGGAAATTAAAAACTGTTTCAGAGCGTTGTATGTTCGGTGCTATATTCAGCTCTGAGTCTTGGCGACTCCAAACTACAGTATCAACAGCACCGAACTAAAACTAAAGGGACGTGACTGAACGCACGTCTGTCCAATACGGGAAGCCGCTGGGAGGGATCCCGTTTGGATCTTAGCCAATGAGGAGTCTCAGAACTGTGAACGGTGATATTATTGGTTGTAAAGTGTTAAAGTCATCAAGGACATGCCCTAGCAACAGCCAAGGTGCCCGCCTTTGGTGTTTGCGGATTGGTTTGATGCACAGATAAGCAGCCGTTGATTGGGTGTCAGCAAGACGGGGCGTGTCTCATAGTTGAACTTGGGTTGTTTTGGTTGCCAAATGTGGCAACTCCTAAAGTACGGTTGTGCTGTGAACTACATTCAATCAGCATTTACTGTGTGGAACTGTAAAGCTCCATAAAGAATGAGGAGGCAGAAATACTCAGAGAAGCACTGCCCTAGTCATTTGGAAAGTTTTGAATGAGACCCCAGGAAATGTTAGTTTAAGTTATGACTCTGTAAAATAAGTTGCAATGCTCTGTAATGAGAATATTGGAAACATTTAAGAGCTGAATAAACATTTTCTATGACAGTATAAGTAGCCTAATTTTGTGAAATAGGTTAAATCAGCCACAGGTGGAATAAAACCCCTGTTTTACAGTTACCAAGTCATTTTCCAGATGCTCTTTTAATGATTTTTTTTCTTTTTGTGTTCTTTTATTTTAATTAAAAACAAAAAAAAGTGATGATTTTTTTTTCCCCCATAAGTGTTCCTGCCTCAAAGGTCCAGTGTCTTAAGATTTGAGTGGGATCTAGGAGGATCTCGCTGCTGAAATGGAATGTGATCCTCATAATTATGCTTTTATTAGTGTATGGCCATGCAGAAACAAAAACAGATGTGCTTTTGTGACCTTAGAATAGTCCTTCTGTCCCTTCAGATGTGTCCAAGGGGACCTGACTTTGGAAAAAATATCAACATCAGTCAGATACAAATATATATATATTTTTATTTGAAGTGTACCAACATTTACAAGTATGATGTATGTTCATTTAAAGGATCATTTCCATCAAAAGTCACAGTTTGTGGCAAAGACAATAAACATCTAATTTTGTGTTAAACAGTTAAATGGAATGCATACCCTGTCACAAACGATGCACGTCACAAACACCAAAATTGGAACTTGGCCTTCACCTTAGTTTTCAAAACCAAGGCAAAGAAGTAATAAAAGTGGTGAAAATCACTAAAAGCCTGGTACTGTTGAAGCTGCAGAGAGGATCTTTTTTTTTTTTTTACCAATTCTGAACAGATGATGAAAGAGACACTTATGATGACGTCATGTCCATGACCTTTCGGGTGTGTAGTATTTGTGTATTTTCACAGTCTGACACTTTATCAGTTGCTATGACTTTATTGACTTGCAGAAATAGCTTAATTGGCAGACATCATATATGTAAATAGGGTCTACAGTGGCTCAGAATAGACTTCCTCTTGTTATTTCTAACATTTTCATCCAACAATAATGTGCATTCCTGTCTGCATCTATGTCTGTGTGCACATCCCAATCAACTGTTTTTTACAACCACTGTAGGTGATGGTGACAAGGGCATTTATTTAGTTGCAAATTACAGCCTCACAGCTAGATGTCACTAAATATCACACACTGACACTAAGAGCATGTCTAAAAAAAGCAATTTTCTTTGTTTTTTGTTTTTTAAAATATCCTACATGAGTAATGTGAATGGGTGCCTGGAATATGACAACATGCATAATATTAAAAATCAGGTTTACTCACTGATACTGGGGAGGATAAAGGTCCTTTTGAGTCATAACCATCAGGTCTATGTTAAGTCATAAGTCAGCATCATAAAAGACAAATCTGAAGTTTTGACTCAGAACCTTTATTGCTGACTATAAAAGTACATCTTTGGTTACATTATGATTCAGTGCTTTGTTTCATTTCAGCAGGCGAATACCTTCAAAATCTTCGCGCCAATCATATTTTACCTATTTTAACTGAGCAAAGTGTCATAAACTGAAAAGTTTTGCCAAACTCACCTGCAGTACCCGCCAAGCATGTATGTTGACTTTCTGCAGCCAGATACTGATGGCTATAGATCGTTGAAGTACATTCTGAGGAAATCACAAAGGCGTAGTATGGGGGGAAGTGACTCTTAGTTTGAAGGATGAGGAAATAGCCTTTCATGGTCCCCATGGGCTTTGGTTGGAGCCACAAACATTGTTTTTGTTGTCGTTTCTGGGTAATAAGTGTCATATAAGATCTTCTTGGGGCATGTATACTGCAGAGAGCGTGTCATACATCACAAGATTTAGATGACGTAAATTGCTGGTTGAATCTGGTGTTGATTTTATTGCTTTTATAAATATGAAGTTAAATGCCTGACCTTTAAAAATGTGTTTGATTTAAAATAAACAGTGGCAAAAAAAAAAAAAAAAGGAGAAATACCTCACAGAAAGATTTAAAACATCTAAAGAAGTATACAGTCCACAGCCTCTAGAATGGCTCTAAAAATATTTCAACCCTCATGAAAAAAAATAGGCCAACGCAGAAACAAACTGTTCATGTAGCTCAGTACATTTTAACCCTATAACGCCAAACGTATCATATTTGATACATGAGTTTTGAAGCCCTCTACATGATCAGTGTGATATTTTTTTCTTGAAAAACCTGTTGTATACAATTAGATACATGCAATACACGGATAAACCACCAAGGGGAAGGAATTCATTCACCAGAGGCCTTTCAGTGACACTACATGACTGTCATTAATGAGGAAAGAGGCAGAACTTCTCCAATTTAGAAAAAGTATGACCAATTTGTTAGACATGTTTGTGTCATATTATGTTTTTGTTTGTTCAAAAATAATAATATTTGAGCATTGAGACCTAGTGTATCAAATCGGATACAGACATGGAAATTGATATTTGAAACAAAAAATTTTTTGGTTGTTCAGGAGGACCAATAAAGGCTCCAGTTTCAAACAACTGGAATTTTCTGTCAGTGATTTAATGGTTCAGGCTTTACAGGATTAATTGTCATGTGACATTCAGAATGGAGGCAAAGGTGGAAGAATTAACTTGTTTAAAATTTGTGATGAAATTCATTTCATCTGTGAAGCCATGCAGAATTCACATTCAACTGCAAATGAAACTTGTGTGGCTTACAGGATGTGAGTTCGACGTTTCTATTTGTCGTGTTTTGCTTGACTTCACTTTCGTGTTGGTGTAAGTCTTTTGTGTTTGTCCTGTTAATATCTATTTATGAAGCGAGGCTATGTCAGCAGGATGAATAATGATTTATGTTCCCCCTGCAATTTTAATTCATAGCTCAGCTCAGAGTTGGGGAAATATTTGCTTTTCTTTTTTTCCTTCTTGAGCTCATTTTAATAGAATGATTTATTTATGGGGGTTTGATAGGTACTTACAGCAGATTGAAATCCACTGTTCAGCCTGAGACGCGAGACCACGGTAAAAAAGAGAGCAAATTGGTTTACCGATATCCTCATTTGAAACACAAGGGCCTGTAAACAGTCATACAGTGACCGAAATGCAGTTACAGACTCAGAGAAGCTGTTTCACAACAACTCATTTATTCCATTTTGTTTGGTGAAGTTCATTATGGTGTTTGGACTGCACCTCACAACCATTTGTTGTGTAATTATAAAGACATTATGTAACTTGGGCTTGTTTTTATCACATGCAGACATACATGTTGATGTAATGGGACTCTGTTGTTCAGTTGGATTCCATAAGGCCTTAGTCACATAGTGTCATATTTGTCTTTTTAGGCTTTGCTGTGTGAGTGTTACTTTGACACTGGTGGTCAGTGTATGAGGCAGACTTTCCCCTGCAAAGATCTCAGCATGCATATATATCTATTTATATTTATACATGTTTAAACCTATACATGTGTTATCATACAGCTGATTAAGTTCTATATTATGTTCCCAAAAGAAGTGCGAAGAAGTGTAACTTATTTCCACCTGTGTCATAGCCCACTCCTCGATCATGAATGAAATCAGTTTGAAAATACTCTATTTTCTGTTGAATACACTGTTGCACATAAAATTGGAATGAACTATTTTTACCTCTTCTCATGAAAAGATTGTGATAATGTGATTTATTCTTGATAGACTGAGTGTAGCTGGGACTGATGTTGGATACCACGGATTTTCTTTCCGATTCCGATACAGAGTAAATTTTAAGCTGGTATTGGCGATACCGTTCCGATACTTCGTACAAATACACTTAATGCCTGGGAAATTTAAAACAAAAAAACCTAAAAAAAACAGCATATTTCAAATCTTAACTTCATAAAGAATACAAGATATGAGAGTAATTATTGATTAACTATTATACAAATGAAAAGTGATATTGAATTCATGTTACATGAACCAGTTAATATGAAAATACCGAACATGTAACTTCAACAAAACGATAAAACATTGACACGTTCCCTCATTCAGGAGTTTATGTTAAGGAACAATAGCATATTTACTGTTTTCCCCTTTGGTCTGCTCTGTTTTTTGATCCTCTCTGCTGGTACAGAAGTGGCAGTCATTCCCAGATACAGTGTCTTAGGGCTGGAAAGGACTGACTGAGAAGCACGACGCAGTACATACAGTACTTACCCAGGCGGAAGAAAAAGTAGTTCCCACCAATCGCACATCATTTGCAACAAAATCCCAATAGTTTAGCTACTTCCCGCTATGTTCCTGATGTATATTACCTCAAATGACCAAAGCTTCAAAAAATATCAATATTCTGATTTGTGAATTGATTCTAGAGTGTAATGATCTGGTATCGGAAATATCGATATTTCAGTATCGAGCCGCACATCACTATTAGCCGGGGCTCAGTACTGGTATATAATCAATGCACTAGGTCAAAGGTGATTACTGATGTGTATAAATAGGAAAAGAAAGAGAAACCTGTCGGAAAACAAAATTATTCCAACTCAATGGGCAATAATGTATTATATCATACATTAAAAAAAAAAAATAGAATAGACACATATTTGCATTCAAATACTAGCAATAAGAGAAATACCAATAGTCCTTATCATAACATCATCACTCTATCATAAGCATTAGAATCCCTACGGTAATAATACTAACATCACCTTTACCTATTATCATCCTTCGTATAATTATTATGTTATTGCTGCATTGCAACATGTCAATAATAATACGTAGGTGCTAACCATTTTCACTGCTAACAATAATACAATAGAGTTAATACAACATATTATCATTACTGCAGTTACTATCACTTCTACCATATCACTACAATATAGTGATACTAAAAATAATAGCCACAACAACAATAATGACAACAACAAATATAATAATAACAAAGATAATGCTATATACTGTATTATAATCTATACTTATTAATGACCAAAAGTACTTGGTGAGGTTTAGCTACCCAATATATAATATATTAGATATGGGATAAAATAGATGCAAAAATATTATACAATATTAACTTATCTCAATTTGAATTTATTGAGGAAGACTTTACATGTTTATAGGTACTAGTTTACTTTACATATATGCATAGTGTGATATTCTGTTTTTCTTATTTATAAAATTAGAAATGAAAAAAATGCATGTCCTCAGGATTGTGCTTCTAAATGTTTTTGGTTTTATATTTTGAGGCTTAACAAAGCAATTACGTGGAAGGAATGAAATGGCCATTGCGTGTTAACATTTATACACTCACCACAGTTGTAGAAGTTGTATTTTTTTCTGTCTTTCTGTGGGTTTTTTTATTTTTATGTTTTTCTGTCATAACTTTCAGTGATCGGGTACGGCAGTTCTTCTGAGCATACTTTTTAAAATGGGTTAGTATGGTTAATTAATGGTGATCAGCAGACATGAAGGAGCAAAACAGGACTTTTGTCAAGCCAGACTGGAACAGGCTGGATGGTAGACATAAAAATCCTCTTTCTTAGAAAACATGTGTGTATTAAATATCATTTTAGTCAAAATGATAATCATGGTCTCGTGTTTTAGGCCACGGAGCCACAGTGCAAAGACAAAACTGTGATGTCAATGTGTCCTTGTTTACGGTACAGAAATTTAACCATCATTTTGCACCGTTTGAAAGGAAATAGTCTTTGTCCCTCTCACATGTTTCTATTTATAGACTTATCATCTGCATGCGCTCTGATCATAGTGGCTCAGGCCTTGCTTTGCTCATTGCCTTGGGCCCGTCAGCCAACTGACTACTCTTTTACCTAAATATCTTGATCTAACTAGTCACCAGCTCTGACCAAGTAGGTAATACAACAGCAATAATCTCAAAGCAGCAGTTGCTCAGTTTGTTTTAAGTAAGAATGTAATGTAGATCACTATTGCATGAGATAATTTCCTAAACCATCAAATATTTAGTGGTCTAGATTCAAAAACAACTGAAACTGCATGCGATTTTGGAGTGAGCAAAACACTTCACAGTCCTGTTTTATCCCTTATTTTTTGTGTTTTTACACACGTTTCTTTTGTGCAAACAAACATAATACATGTAGCACTAATTTGTATCCTTTCACATGTAATCACCCAGAACTGTGAGTAAACGGTTTTCATTTAAACACTTCATACAGATACCACAGTCATTCATCATAACATCATTAGCTTATATAGAAATGTATGGTTTTATTTGCCTGCTTCAGTCGATTTCCATTTTTAGGCAAGAACAGAATATCAGTAACATGTGTTTTCTGCTTCCTCGGGTGAGGCAGTCTCAAAGTGATAATCCCCCAATCAAAGTGATGTTCTCAGGAAATAACCCAAATGCTTTCAGTATGTGACAGCGGGCTGTTTGTCTTTATATGGAAGTCTACAGTTAGTGTCACTGCGTTGCACTTGCAGCTTTTAAAAAACTATATACATTTAATTTAGTCATTTGTTTATGACATTTGTATTAGCAATTTTATAAAATCAGCATCTCTTTTTTCATTCGTATAATGCACATTTTATGTTTCTCTAAGTGAATGTTTTGATCTAATATGGTTTTCCTGCTGAACATCAATGTCAAATCATGTTTTTGTGTTTTTCCAATCTATATTATAGTCCATGTTTTCTTGAGATGACAAGAAAGCTAATGCTCATGACTGCAGAACTGGAGCATTGTTTATCTTGTTGACACTTTACTGACTACCTTCCTCCCATTTTCAGTCACCTCCCACCCATTCTTTAGGACAAAGGTCACTTACTGTAGTCTGCCTTCCACCACTTTGGTTGTCCATGTAACAGGATTAGGCCTGTTAATGCTGCTCTGCTCCTCCACTAAAAAGTGGGCAAAGGTTCATGGATGCTTTTTGTATTTTCTGACCCTGGATCAGATGGTAAATACTTCTCTGAAATAGACATTCAAAACTTGTCTGCAGTGGAGAAGATGCTAAAACCCTGAGCTGATACAGTTAAAGCCTATTAAAAGCCTAAGATCAGAAATCCAGTGTTCATGCTCATACTAAACGAAGGTCACATTGTATTAGTCTGAGCACGCTCTAATTGGTTTGAACATGTCATGTTCGCTGAACTAATTACGTCCCATGACATTCTGCTAGTATTACCTGCAATTCTCAGTTTTTCACTCTGTTTTAGCTTGATGCAATACAGCTCGTGGCTTGCATTGGTGCATACACCGAAGCAGCTCGCCTTAGTCACTGAAATTAACTCATCTCACTCTTCGAGCATCCTGTGTGTCATAGATGGTGACGATGATCAGAAATACCAAGGAGTTAACTGTCTGGAAATGTTCCTAAAGGGCGAGGTGGGGCATGTACACAAAGGGGTTGAGTCTGTGCACCTTCTACACATGCGAGCAACAACCAAAACAACACACCGCTTGACTCTGTTTGTTCATCTGCTTAAAAAAAAAATGTTTGTGAAACCTCTTTAAATCTGAGACTCATCTCAACCCTTTATGTGAAACCTTTGATCCTCTTCAACAACAAGCCTCAGTCTCGGGTTTGTACGTCTTTTCTTTACCAGAAAATGTACAGGGACTCCCATACATGCGAACAAACATTTGCACAGTTTAGTCCATATCTTCATGCTTGATGCTTATGTATGCACCGCAACTTTTGTTGGTAGATCAACACTGATAATTTTAAGCAGCCATGCATTTTTAAAGGGACTGAAAAGACTGTGTAGTGTCACATGATGAGGAGGATATGCTGTAGATAGTACTGTACAAAGACTAAATAACCATCAGACCGTATTCACACACCATTGTGCTTTGCTTTGATGTCGTACTCAGGATAGGAATCTCAAATATCACCACTATTACGATAACTGTGTGCTGATGTAAGGAACCAAAAAAAAAAAAAAATACTGTCATTTTAATACATCCTTATTTAGCAGAAAAAAAACAGTGGATAATGACAATGCAGGGCGTTTTTCAAAGTAAAACAATACATTTGAAACATGTAACCACACAATGATGATAGGTAACATTACAGAGTGACAAGTAATGTGATATGTTTAGAGAGGAGGAACAGGAATTTAGACACATCAGAAAACATCCATTTGAGCTTGGAAGTAAAACACACAAGCTTGAAATGTACTGTATAGTCTTTTCAGTGACTCAGAAATGCTGTGGTGTTCAGTAACATTACATAACACTGAACTCAATTGAAGACGTGTTCGAGTTACATCCGATACTAAAGTGTGTAAAAGCACCCGACGTGTAAAGTTATAAACTTAATTTATGCCTTTCCTACCATATTATTTAACAGTGACAGGATCATTTCTGAAGAAAAAAAAGAATCTGCATCAATGGTCCGTATTTTAAAAAACAATTAAAAGAAAAACTGCTTCTTAAATATGTTTAATTTATGTCTGTTACTGTATTTTTTTTCTTCATGCGCTGATATGTGTTAATACTGTCTAAATTCTATACTGTCTATATTTATTGGAATTACCTTAAGTTGTTTTTAGAGCAAGGGTTTGGTTTGAGCTTCAGTTAGAATTAGGGATTGTTTTCATAATAAATTGTAGTTTTTGCTTAATGTTTTGGTCCACAGTTTATAAATTACAGATAGATTCTGAGGTTACCCTTTTTACAAAATCATAACTTGCTGGAAATTATGAAACCAACCTGTATACGTATTTTAAACGATTTGTAAACAAAAAAGTGTGAACTGTGAACTGTAGCTGCAGCAGTGGCTAAATGCTAATGTTAGCAAATATGTTCTTTTGTCTGATATATAAGACTTTCTTGATCCTCTAAGGGTGAAAGTCAAATGTACAGCAGCTCAACGCACATATCCCTCCAGATTTTCATTACCCAGGAAAATGGTGAGGATTTTCTATGGTTATATTATAAATGACTTAGGCTAAATACAGACCTTTTTTTTGGGTCATAGCACTACAGCTAATAGTTAGCTTATACGCTCTTTTAATGCAAAACCTAGTCAGAGATCCTCAAGATTCACTTTATTGTCATTCAGACACCATACCAACATGGATACAGTGCAGAACAAAATTACATTTCATCAGCTTTTACATAGAAACAAATATAAAAACACCTTAGCAGCCAAAAAAATATAGCAGCAGCTTTCAGAACAATAAGTAAAATAGTGAAGCATGCCAGATTTTCAGGAACCAGTGAAATCATTGTTAGATTTTCTGCGTTTAAACAACTTAATCTTATCATTACATTAACTTTTAGATAACATTTGAGCTTCCCACATTAAACATAGCACTCTGAATGTTTCATTTACAGTCGAGCCTGTCGCAGTTAAATCGGCACTGCAAATTATTAGCTTGCATCTTGTTTTTTTTTTTTGTTTTTTTTTGCACCATTCACTGTCCCTCTCTTGATGTCATGCTTGTTGAGACTTTTCCGTTTTCTGCATCAGTGTTGTTCTGCCCACAGAGCGGACGGCTGTTCACACAGCAAGACTCTGAAAGGTGGCAAACTGTTCGCCTATACCGCGCTCTCACATTGTCTTACAGTCCAGCCTCGTTTCTGTACTTCTACTTCTAGCGCCTGCACCTTTTCCTGTGTCTAGCACTGCCCACGTGGATTCCTTCCAAGTTCCTGGGTTTCTCAGTTCCTTTGCCTTCCTGTTCGGTGCACAGACAGTCACCTGCTCCCCCTGAACCACATAAAAGCATGACAGGACCATGTTGCGCCAACATATGTCCACCGTTGGACTCCTGTGGAACTTGAATGAGTGCATAGGGTTGTCACATTTAGTTGTTTTTGTGTCACTGATGCCACTGTCCTACATTTTTCTTTCATTTAATAAAAAAATAAATAAAAATTGGGGGGCATTAGGTGAGGAAAAAAAAACAACACAGACACCAAGGTCATGTAAAATGCCATACAGTCACAGAAACTAAGGTAATAATAATAAAAATAATAATCCTTAATAACCTGAACATGTCCAAAAGCATGTACTGATCGAAAATGTTTAATGATTTTTTTATCCACTAATCGTATCAATACATTTAAGAATTTGAGTAAAAGTTTTTCAGCTTCTCATCAGCATTACATGTGTCTTTTTCCATAGTGAACATATAAACACTGTTAGTTTCTGTAACCAAAGAACTCATGTATTTTGTTGATAAAGCTACTTTTCCTTCAGTTTTCTCTGTCTTGTCATAATAAACTTTACATTTACTCTGAGCTTTCGTGAACATCTACATGATCAGTGAATTAAATAAAAGAGAATACAGTATTTTATTTTCTTTTTCTTTTTTTTTTTTTTTAAATCCAGATTGATAAAATAATAAATTGTGACATATCACTCAAGAAAAGTTGAATACCGAGAAAAACTCATTCGGATGTCGCCACAAAAATAGTTCTTCGTGTTTAAGGGTTAAGGGGGGGCAGGGGTGTGTATGCGAGGGTGAATGGGCTCAAATAAAACAACCATATCCGTGACCATGGCAACTGGCGAACTTAAGCTAATTCATACACTCAAACAGCGGGTCTCTAACAACAAACATCCTCCCTATAAATATGCAAACCAGGCCTATCTCCTCTTGTGGGAGGGCTGTGGAGAGGGAAGGTGACAGACCACCCACCACTGATGTGATTCTCCTCTGATGATGGATGAATATTAGAAAATGAAAGCACTCTTTTGTTAAAACAAAACACTGAACTGAAGCCCTTGTCTGCTTTTGGAGATTTGAGTCTGAGATCCAGCTGAGAATTCATGTCAGGATGTCTGGAGTCGCAGATCCGTGGCGTGACACTGCTTCTAAACTTTGGGACTTGTTTACTGTGCATTTCCGTGCATTCATTTGAATAGCGGAGTATCACACCCCACCCAACATATGTTCTTCGTGCATCAAACACCCCCCGCGGGCTTGAAAGATGGCTGCGTCTTTTGATAGAGAGCAACACTGTTCACTTTTTTTTTTTTTTTTTTTAATCTGTTCTCTTCATTTGTTTAATCAAGATAAAAGCAGAAATATAAAAAGGGAGTTACATGCTGTACTTGACTCACTGTCACGCGACTCCAGTTTTAATACGATGCGCAGACATGTAAGTGCTATTCTCATCTACAAAAACTCTTGAATAAGCATGTCAAGTCGTTCTTTAATAACATGTTCGGTTTCCACACTTGAAAGAGATTGAATACCCAGAGATTCCACTCCACTCCATAACTAAAGCAACTTCCTACTTTTCCATTTCCTCCTTTTATTTGGAAAAGTTAAGTATTCAAGGTTCTTGGTGAAAAACCTTTGAATAAGATAAACACGGAAATATATGCTATATATACTGTATACGCCATTATAAATAAATGAATGGAAATACCATTGAATGTAAAAGCTAAATAGTGCAATCAGTGAAGCACTGGTATGTAAGTTCATTTAATTTATACACACTTTTCCCAGACTGTCCTGTGAAAAACATGTTTCACGAGCGCCACGCTGCTTCAGTGACAAATGTCTTTCATTTTTCATTCTGCGTTACAATAGCCCATGCATCATGTGAGTATTGGTCATTTGCAAAATATGACAAGACAAATGGAATAAACAAAACTAAAGCCAGATTAATGACATTTCTTTCCTGATCATCATGGAAATGAGTGCGGAGTCCTTTAATCCACTGTGATCCCTCCCTCTGTGAATGTCGTCGCTTATGTTTCTGAGTATGTGTGCTATTAGAGGCCGTCGTGTCGCCATCAAGCTGTTGTTATTTCCTTTTCATGTGGCATACAGCTTGGGAAAACCCTAAAACTTCCTGAAGCGCTTGACTTACAGGAAGGTTTTCATGAATCTACCTGAATAATGATGACGTGAGATAAATATGACACTGCTTTACCAGAAAACTGTCTTGCCTGCCCTTAAAAGAAAGCATGTTTTTTTTAATTTATTTATTAATAAAGAAGTTTTACTTGAGCTGCCTCCCTACCTATCTGACCTACCGTCCTGGAACACTGGCAGCCGTGACCGTAGCCACTACACCGTCGTCGTTTCTCAGATACACACTGAATTAGGAACGTCTACTTTTAGTCACTTATCCCCACATACTTGGAATCTGCTTCGGCAAACATTCAAGCCATTCTCATTAATACCACCGAGACATTTTCAAGGGTTTAAGAGTGAATTTGATTGATTTTAAAAGCTGTTGTTTTAAACAGTTTTTGCTTTCGTTTTACTATTATAACAACGTTATCTCTGTGCAACTGTGGGAACATTTGGAGTTTTTGTTATTATTATTGTTGCTGGAGTAATTATTGCCATGTATGGTTTCATGTTTTTATTCCTTTATGCCTCATGTTCTGTCTGTATTTAATTAAATCTGTTGAAAATGATGGTTTCACTCGATGTCTTTTAAGGGTTTAAATAAATGCAGGAATGAAAAAATGAAGAAATACGCATTTTGTAGCCATAAAGACATGTTTGTTTAGCAGCCTAGATCTTCTTGTTTCCATGTTTTCAGTTTTAAGGCCAGCTCTAATGTAAAGTCACCCTGATCTTTACAAATCCTTAAAAAAAACTGCATTATATATATATTTCTTATTTATTTCTAAACTTTATGTTCTTTTTATTTTTCAAACAATCCTGATGTGAAGCCAGATTACACACATCCATAAAAAAAAATCAACAGTTTAGTCACAACAGGCGCTAGTTACAGGCAAACTAATTCAAACATGTTCACAATATGGCTGCATATTTTAGAGAAGCTACTCTGTTGGATACCACTTGCACGGTCACGCTCTTCCCTGTGAAAGTAGTCGTCATTATCCATACATGTCCACACGACCCAAAGATTATTAACAGCTATCGCGTGCGTTAATACCTGCATTGCTGAAATGTCTAACTTAAGCTTTTCATCAGCGAGCTCACAAGTGGTCGAAGGGTGTGTCAGAGACAAATGTCAGAGACAGCCACTATAATTACTGCCATCTTACAGGGACATACATACACCACCACATGTTTTTGTGACTGATCGCATGTGAAACCTTTGTTTATGTGTTTTCAAGCACTTGTACAAATACTTGCTTTGTTCATGTGCTATATGCGGATGTGTGTGTGTGTGTTTGGGTGTCTGCGTTGGTCTGCGTCCATTATTTTTGCCCATCTGGCATTGCAGGCCCACAGCTGCAAGGTACAGGGCTTGGCTCATATCCGGTGCTGAGTTGGCGTTGGAGGGGAGGGGAGGGGTGTTACAGGGTCTAGAGAGTGTGAAGAGTCATCAATGCTCGCCTCCTGCTGCGATCCTCTGCTTCCTCACTTTCCTCTCATAACTTTCTTCATATAACTGCATTTTTTACTTTATGTTTTTTTTTCTCGGTGTGAATACTAAATTTGATGATTTAGATTACAAGGCGCTGTCCTTTCTTTATCCACACACACAGAGGCTCCTGGCAGGTGAAACCCTCACACACCATGACAGGTAATTAAAGCCAGTGTGTGTGTTTGTGTATATTAGAACCAGCACTGGCAGTGAGGAGGGGTATGTCCGGAGGGGCAGCGAGGGCTAATCTAGACAAGCTAATATCGGTGTCACCTTTAGGACCACCGCAGTGCTCATGCACCCCCTGGTTAATTCATGCAACACATCGGCCATTGTCTGGAGCAGCAGGAGGGAAACACATTCTGCAGCTAAGCGGTGTTTTCATTCTAAAACAATAGGCAGAACCACAGATACGCCGAGCTGTTTTTAAGGGCTGCAAGAAAAAGAGAGCAATGAACTTCCAGGGGGGTTTTACGATGGAAGTGAAAGAACGTTAAAAGATGAAAAAAACAACAGCACACATTTTAAATATTCTGCATGCACTACAGATAGGCCATGGGCATGACTCATAAGAATGGTTTGGATCACATGAGCTGACCAAAACCTACACGTAGTCATGGTATCCCCTTATTTAGCATTTTTAGTGAAGGGAAATGGAACAAAATACAGCACATTTGGGGCAGGGTGAGTTTAAACAGTGAAGTTGAACTCAGTGCTGCTCTGTGATGGTTGCTGGCCTCAGCAGACAGACAGAATGGTCCACAAACACACAGCTGTTTCTAATCGGTAACTCAGCACCGATGGCTGACCTACATTCTGGTGCTTGCACGTCTTTGAACCCATGGCCCTGCCAGACTCAGCCATGGGGGAAGGTAGAGGGAACCAGGGAGAAAAACAAGAGGGTGGAGAGGCTGGAGTTTAGAGGGGTAAGAAAAGAAAAAGAAAGAAAGAAAGAAAGAAAGAAAGAAAGAAAGAAAGAAAGAAAGAAAGAAAGAAAGAAAGAAAGAAAGAAGTGTTTGATTTTCATGATTTAATGTATTGTACAGGTTTATGTCTAAACCAGGTTGTATGACATGCATGTTTTTAATGACAGAATATGTCAGAGAGCCAAAGCCCTGTGCGTGCCTGCAAAATGTTTCCACAGCCCCAATGTGCAGCTGTGCACACCTACTCATAAAACTCATAAAAACCTCCCGACCGTCGGTTTTCTGGTCCTCTGGATGGACTTGTTACGCTTGGAAAATCTTGCAAAACATTTCAAAATTGCTTTTTCTTTGTCAACACCCTGCTGTCTGTCAAACTTTCATAAAGTTCTGCTGCCGTCTGCATCTGAATGAGCGTTCCCTTTCATTAAGGCTAGAGTGCATCTAGCTAACATTCCTTGCATGCAGAGGAGGGGTACAACCGAGTGCCAGGGGTCCCCTGGTAATGACTCATGGCAAAGATTCCTATCCACTCCTACTCCCAAACAGGACGCTTCCCTGGGTCACGCAGCGAGAGTGAGTGGGGGTGGGTGTGTTGCATGGGAGACACAGAAAGAGCCAGAGAGGGGAGGGGCTCTGTAGGAAAAAAAAAAAAAAATCTGCAAAAACAAAAACCGTTACCATTTACACACACTCTGCTACGAAGAGAGGAAGGAACTGGAAGTGGGTCACTGTGTCTCAGGACTCCAGAAATAAAAGAAACAAACTAAAGAGTGGGGGAGAAAGGAAAATTGAGAGAAAATCAGTGGTGGTGAGCCAAGAATCCACTGGACTCAAATGTGCAGCAACAAATCTTCAAGGAAAGCAGCCCAATGAAGGAGAACCAGTAGATACGTTGAAAATATCTCAGTGTGAGTCACAATGAGAGAAAACAACAAATTACTGGTGTTTGCAAAAGCGTTACTCCTCACAGGCAAGCTTTCATGTTGTGTCACCGACAGGCAGGTGTGACACAAATACTGCAAGCCTCAAAAAGCTGTTTGCAATATAGCACAAAAGAAAACGTTTCAATTTCAGTCAGTCCCTTTTTATAGATTCTATATCAACAGTTTTCACCAGAATACTGTGTCTTTTGTCAGTAGACGCACAAGGTCTGCAAAGCAAAAACATTGTGAGTGTTGTTTGTGTGTATGAACATGTTCTTATGTATGGCAGGGGAGTGTTTTCCATTACCATGTGGCTGCAGCAAGAAGTGTTGAATCAGTTAGTTCTCTTTGAAACAGTGTCACTGAACTCCAGTAAGACATGCAGATGGGGAAACAGTCACAAACTGCAGACCTGCACTGGGAACCAGCTCTTCTGCTTGTGCTTGAGTTTCCTCTGCTGACGCGGGTGCTGCAGTCAGTGTTGTAATACACCTTAGTGCACTGGTTGTCCTGCTTGTGCATCTGTTCCTGTCTACGATGGTCCTCTGGGTTCCTCTTGTGTTTTTATGCTGGGCTAAGACAAAAAACGTAAGAACAGCAAAGGGGAAAGGGCTGAACTTCAGTAATATGAAGGCCGTGGTTAAGCTTCATCATCAAAGTTCATCTATATATAGTCTATTTATACATGTTTATATTATCTGGAATTATTTATTTACATGCCTGGCAAAACCACAGCAATCTATAAAAAATAAAAAAAAATTTAAAAAAAAAAGTCAGACTTGTTTGTATTTCCTTAAACAAGTCCCAGTTAGACAGAACTTGTTTTTGTAGAAAACTTACATGTGGAGAGGTGAGTCCTGGTATTAACATGCCTGAATCCCTATAAAAGAACAACACAACACCCTTTTCCGGAATGTAAATGAAACTATTGTGCTTTTCTTCTGTCTAAGATTGCATTTGATTGTTGTTTTTTTGTATTATTACCTCTGCCAAGATTATGTTTTCATCGGGGTTTGTTTGTTTGTCTGTTAGCAAGATAACTCAAAAAGTTAAGGATGGATTTTGATGAAATTTTCAGGAAATGTTGATACTGGCACAAGGAACAAATGATTGAATTTTGGTGGTGATCGGAGGTTAATTTTCATTGCATATTTGGAATAAATTACTAAAATCAAAAAAACAAAGATCACAGCAGTCCTCCCTTATTTCATGACAAATCATTATCAAAACTTTTCAGCATGTTGTTGATAGGTTTGGAAGTTGTTTCACATAGCAACACTGACTTTGAAAATAATAACATACTGATCATAAAATGGGGTAGAGACTGGAAATACTACCTATACTACTATTGTTGCCTCATTGCAAGATGGTTTACGGTTCAATTCCCAGTCGGGCCAGGGCCTTTCTACGTACAGTTTACAGTTTCCTCCTCTATCTATGCTAGGTTAAGTCTCCTTTCAGATCTGGAGTTACTCTACGGCATTAGGATGAGTTAAATGCAGAAGATGAAACAGGGACGATAAAAGTGAACTTTGCTTTAAAACTATTTGCATCCTCACCCGTGGATCCTACGCCTGTGCTTATGTGTCTTTTCACCCATGACCGCTTTCCAGTCAGTCGTCCTCATGATGATGGGTATAATTCACAGCACATCTACCAAAAACCAAATCCAATCGACTTCACAAAACAGAAATTCTAGGTATTTTATATTGATTGTTGTATCTTAAAGATCAGGGCTTCCCAAATGATGATAGTTTCAAGCCTTTTATGCCATACTTTGACCCCTTTGTACTACTTTTTGAGTCCACTCTTTAGTTACTACATTAGGAAATGATAGGATATTGGTCAATGTGTGTAGATCTTGAGTCCAAACACCGTTGTTGTAGTCCGTAATCTGTCTTTTTATTGTTGGATGTATGTCAAAAACTTTCTTAGGGATGCATGAAGCTTAGTGGCTAATCTTTTATGACCTGGAAGTAAACAAGCACGTCTAAAATAAAGTCTTTGGATTATAATGTACATGGTTTTGCTTGCATGCTTAGGTTACGATACCTCAGGCAGACCTCAGAAGGCAGAGTTTGGTAACCCGATGCAAGTCTTCTCGGATGATGTTTTGGTTGCTTCACTCAACGGCATGATAATCATGTTTGATAGCACACACTTGTGTGTACATGTATGCGTGCTCTGTATGTGTATGTGTGTGTCAAGGTCTCTACTACCCTCATTAAGTTAACTATGGTTGGCTTGCCAGGACTTGTCATGAACCTCTGTTTGGCCCGTAGTTCCAGACTGTGTGTGTGTGTGTGTGTGTGTGTGTGTGTTGTGTGTGTGTGTGTGTGTGTGTGTGTGTGTGTGTGTGTGTGTGTGTGTGTGTGTGTGTGTGTGTG
>JAPTYQ010000001.1:270334-280500 GCA_029814465.1 Ostorhinchus cyanosoma
TGTGTGTGTGTGTGTGTGTGTGTGTGTGTGTGTGTGTGTGTGTGTGTGTGTGTGTGTGTGTGTGTGCGTGCGTGCGCTAAGGGGGCTGAATCTGTCAGTTTAATCCGCTGTCAGAGGTACTGGAGAGCAGAGGTACAAAACATCCAGTCACATGTGCTTTCTCTCTGTATGTAAGCACAGTTTGTCTCCTTGTGAATGAAATGAGAGTTACAGATCATTACATGCGGTGTACTGTAGCAGCGTACATGTGGAATTAATACGTTCATTAACAAAAAAAGAACAGGAGGTAAATGAAATGCTTGGACGGCCTGCTGTGAGATTATGTTGGTGCCTAAACAGCATATCTTTCGCTGCTCTACTGCCAACACATTACAGTGTTTAGCAGAGTCAGGGTGTGCTCTCTTTCCAACAGATAATGAGTCACATTAATACAACCGTTGCGTCTGTATGGAACAAAATACCGCACATTGATTGGTCACACATCAACGAAATAACATTTCCCACTGAACATCTCATGATGTCTGCTCACATGGCACCAGATGAGGAAATGGCACGAAATTAAACCAGCCTGTCATCTTTGTGCAGTGAGATATACATGCACAGGTGTGTAACAATGTCCTGTCTTTTCCTTTGTTTGGTTTGCATGTGATTGTTGTAGGGCTGGACCACTGCACGTAATTACAAGTGTTTGCACATAGATTAGTCATGTGATCCATCTCTTTGCGTTTCTGTTTGACAGCTGTTGTATATTAGCCCAGGGACAGCTGATTTTACACCGATAACCCACTGCTGACACACTTCAAACAAACATGCATAAAGACCTCTGCACACTGATCTGGGGCATTGGTAGGCCTTAACCAGTGACAGCTGGAGTAAGATCTTCTAGGGGGCAAACGGTGTGAAGGCCACGTGTTGAATGTCAGGTATCTGTATGAATGATGAGGCAAGTGAGACACAGTGTCTCAGTACTGCAGTGGTTCCCAGCCTTTTTTGGCTCGTGACCCCATTTTAACATCACTGATTTCTGGCCGGAGGCATTTTTTTGCTAAAATTTATTTGTTTTTGATCATGTAAATAGTTTGCTATACTATGTTGCAAATAAACTTTAATTTTAGAGGACATTTAGGCTATGTATTGACCTTTTGTACGTTACATCATTCTCTGTTCACGACGCAAATAAGCGGAAAAGTGTGTAGTGTTTTAATTATAAATCCCATTCCCATCCCCCATTATAAAATCCCATTTGAATTCCAGGCAACCCCACTTTAGTACTGGTTACAGACACACTTTTCTAAAAGTAGTACTTTACCAGAACTTTGTAGTGGTTTATAACTATGTACATCTACTCAGTTTTATACTTGAGTGTGATTTTGAAGTATGTGTTATTGAGTATTTCTAATTTCTACCCATTGCATTCTTCTCTTTCTGCCACTAGCCGTTATAAGTAGCTTTACTTACTGTTCGCTGTGCAGTTTTGTACTATTAAAAGGTACCTGTGAATTTTCATTGCTAGCTATCACCGCTAATGACGCAGTAACGTTTTATTGTCTGATTACCTGGGCTGGGATGGACTGGGCACTGACCCCGTGCAGCAGACACCGGTCTAAGATGACACATTATCGGCCAGTGCTGGGTCACGTCTCTAGGACAATAGCAGAATGCAAAGCTTACGGCTGCACAAACAACAAGCGCTAACACGTGCTTTCCACTCTATTTGCTCACTGCTTGTTTACTCGCACTGAATCACCCGGAATCAACGAGAATACGTCACTTTTTGGCCGGCAATGGCTGCTCCCCATTGGTTCTGCCCCTGCCTGTAATTCACATAATAAAAAAGTCCAATTATGCAGATTTTTTATTAAACTTTATTTATAGAACTTTTCAACATTTAACAAATATAACACTTTTAATTTCAAATAATGTGTTCATGATACAAAGATTGATATCGGACATGATAAACAAACAGAATCCATAGCAAAGAAAACCCAAACAAAACCTGCATAACAAGACAGTCAAGACAGTGCATTCTGGTACATTTAATGAAAGAAAATAAATAAATAAACAAATAGCTCAATCACAATATAATCAACTAAAGTGTTTATACATATGCCGATTATTTTATCGAATTTGCACCTCTCTTGCTACCCAAAGCACAGTTAATATCGTAAGCATGACCAGTACAGGTACACTTTATGTGGTTAATTTGGAAGATAATATGTAAGCTCATGTGAAGTTTTTGTTGCACATCATAATGATCAGACTTCCTTATTCACTAATTTACTACTCCATTAAATAGTTCACTTTTTTGATAGCAGCAATCAGATTTCAGACACTTTGGAGCTTTTATATCATAACTGACAGCATGAGACTCATGCAACAGTAAATATTATATCTATATAAAGCAGCATAATCTATCATGGGACTGACAGAGAGACAGTAGAGGAAATGTCATTATCACTAACTTTTACGGGGAATCGTTGAATCATTTGAGTTGACTGTAAAGAGTGTAATAATTTTCACTACAGCATGTGATTTATGAGCTCATTTCTTGACTTTAGCTAACTCTATATTCAAGCTGGTTTTATGTGCACTGATTTCTATATGCACAGGAATCGGGTCCGTTTTTCAGTGAAAATCCTTGTGCTCACTCGTGTTCTTCAAAGTGTTTCTGCTGCTCCTCCAACGTTGTGCGGCCTGAGCAACTATTAGCTTAGAAATAGCTTAACACAGATTCCAACACTTCATGTAATCACACAAATACTGTCTCTGTATGAAGTGCAAGAGTTCGGATGAACATGTCTGCACTTTTACTTTTGGTGCTTTTACGATATCGTCAACAGCAAGCACTGTAAGACTTTTACCAAAACAACACAGTCTGACTATTTTTACACCAGTATTGCTACTTTTACCGAGCACTTCTTCCACCTCCGACTGTGTGACTTAAAGTCAGACTTGAATGACAGTGGCATCTCCATGGCAACAAAACAAACAGGCTGATGACTGTCACCGGTTTCTGTGTCTGAAATCTTTCCCTATTAGCCGTCTTTAAAATACCACCTGTTGAGAAAGTCATGCTGTTTACAGCCTAGCACACAGTCACAGATACCAAAACCACTGTCTTTCAACAAGTCACTCATAGGTATTGACTGAAAAGAACTAACCACATTGCACTTTACTCAGTATAAATGAGGCCATTCAACATGTGTTCTCTTGTGTACAGTATCTCAAATGTTATTTGCTTTTCTCTAAATGAGTAATTTCACATTGCTCACACATTTATCTGAAATTTGACCTCACATGTTTTCTACAATGTGCATTACTTGCATGACATAAAAGATTGGATTGAATTCTTTTTGAATCTCATGCTATATATTTTTTGTCACTCATGGAGAATAAACACACGGTGTGCAGTTGAATCAGTCCACTGTGAAATTTAAGACAGATTTATCTTATCACTGATTGTATGTGTTGTGTCAAATACGATGCAAACGAAGCACTAATTCAGGAATGAAGAGAAATGGTTACTTGTTTGTAGCTCATGAAATGTAGAGGATGTCACTGAAGAAAAAGACAAGCAGGCTGGGGTTAGATTTAACAAGAAATGAGGAAAAAGCTTAAAGCCTTTGTAAATAATGGTGACACAAAGTTTATGGAATTTTTCTGCTCTCCTCTTGGTGAACCCATTGTGCATAGTGCTGTCATTTACAGTGGCATTTTTAAATGTCACATGTCCACAGGATGTGACTTGACAGTGTGGTAAGTGCAGGCAGATGCATGCTGTTTTTGCAGCACCAGACCGCTTTGCATTTCCCAGCATTAGCAAATTATTAAGTTTTATTGGTGACTTTGTAGACTGTTGGCCATTTAAAGAGAAAAAGGAAGTATAAAGTTGCATGACTTGTGCTTTTACCCTATCTGCTTTCCATAGTGACATCACTGTCAGGGCTTATGCCTATCTGTTGATGAGCAGGTCTAAAATAACAGAGCCCTGTAGCCACAGGAAACATTCCTTACTGTCATATGTATTATTTTTGACAACTCTGTCAAAGTATGCATTATAAGCACCGACTCTTGAGTTTGGACCTGCTTGTCTGTCATAAACAAACTGTGCTTCCTCGTCCTCCACACACTGTCATAGAGCTCCCATTGAGTGTGCAGCTTCACATACGACAGTGGAAAGTTTTAGCACAAGCACTTACAGTACATGATTTTATCAGCAGTTATAAATAAAGAGCAAACAATTTTATATTTGTTGTGTAGCTCAGCATCTGTCAGACACTGAAAATAACGGCATAGTAAAGTCATTATTACAAATCAAAACTGAGCACTTTAAATGAACAGTTTAATGGAGGCATTGAGTTATTTATCAATACATCTATCACAAGTGCAACCGGTGCCTGTATGAGCTTCTGGAAAGCAGATCATGCAGCCTATCATAATGAGCCAACAAAGGCGTTAATGTTTGTAAGCATGTCTTTTGGAACTCAAGTGCACTTTTTGACCCAAAAAGCCTTGGTGCCAAATAAACTTTGATCAGTGTCACGTCAAACTGTTCCCTCAACTATTCCTGATTAAAAAGCGTATTGCTCAAGGGCAGTAGCTGTCAGTTTTCTTGATGTAACTGCTTGAGGACATACATTTTCTGCGTCATTTTTTGGATTAATTTGAAGTACATTCTCCCCCTGTTAGTGGATACACCTGCATAGTGACTCAGAGGTGAGATTAGGGAAGAGGCCACATTTTATTCATTTATTATCTGCATAGAGGCCTATATGTTACTATACAAGGCTCTAAAGCAGGGGTGTCAAACACGCAGCCCCACCAAAGGATCCAGTCTGGCCTGTGGGAGGAATTTGTGAAATGCAAAAATAAGTTATAAACAATCATTTTAGTTAATCTTCCACATTCAGACCAATTCAATCTGAAGTGGGTTGAACCAGTAAAATACAATCAGAATAACCTATAAATCACGAAAACTCCAGTTTTTTCTGTTTGTAATTTTATTGTATTTATACTAAAACAAACCATCATTTCACAAAAAAACATGAATAACCTTAACAAATATGAACCTGAAGTGTCTTAAGAGGAGTAAGTGTATTTTTAACAATATTCTGCCTGTTACTGTTTTGTGCATTGGTAGATCTGTAAGTTGTAATGTACATGAGTAAATGATAAACTGAGGCGTAACATTGTTAAACCTGCACTTATTAGTATTATTTGTTTTAAGACATTTCAGTTTGACTGTTATTCATATTGTTTTAAAGGATAGTTTGTAGATGTAAACATTTATATAATGTAATATTATTTTTTGGGGGGAAACATAGTGGAAAGTTGACATTATTTATATATTATTATATTATTATGTTACTAGTGCAGCCCATTCCAGTTCACATTTGGCAGAATGTGGCCCCTGAACTAAAATTAGTTTGACACCCCCGCTCTAAAGTAAATACCAGGAGTATTTATTTATTTATGTCATACATATTTTTGTGAGACTTCCTCACATTTACAGCTTTACAACATAAAAACCCAAAATAGTTATTATAGTTATGAATAGAATGGTTGTTTGTTTGGTTCCCACAAAGTAAATACATGGTATTTTAATAGAAAATAAAAGGGCAGAACTCTATTTGTCTATAGATGAGTTTTGTGGCGTGCGTCTGTGAGCGTACACATGCATGTGGATGTGCTAAGACAGGTCAGAGGAAGTGTGTTAGTCATATTGTGTCATTATGTTGTGAGCAAACAAGTTGACCAAATATTTTCAATTTGACGCATTGGGAAAATTACAGCAGAACAGTAGTGAAGACGTGAGAGGAACTTTTACAGTTTTTTATGGAGAAGGGATTCAAGTCTTACAAATATACAGCCCCTGTCAGTTGTAAATGGTGTTCAGTATGTCTGGTATCAGAGATGTTCTTTGTTCATGCACGTTCCTCATTGGCATGATATGAAATATCATGTGGTTTCTAATCAATTAACACCTCTGAGACGCCAACACGCCCTGTGTATTAATCCACATGGTCAAATGGGGTTACACCCAAATGAGTAAAAGCTTCATCAGTATCAGCTGTTTCTTTTTCTGACTGAACTTGTCAAACTATTTTTGGCACATATTAATTCAACACAACTTCACACTCCTCAGCCACAAAAAAAACCCTGAGACTGTAGTGTGCTGCCCTCTTGTGAACAAATGTGGTATTACTTTATTGACAAGCGATGGCTCATCCATTTCTATTATGAGGTCCACATACTTTTAGAGTAAAATCCTGTGCATATAATCAATTTTAATGAACACCCTCTACATAAAAAACCAAAAAAAAAAACCCACTATTCTAGCAAAAATAGAAATATGACAAAACACTCGTTAAACATATTGGTCCAAGATGGCATTTGAAATTAGCAAAAAGATGTCACAGAAACACCTTTTGGTCCCACTTGGTACGTTTAACCACCAAGGACCGACTTCCAACTGAAAAGTTCAACTGCTTGAACAGTTTTTTCATCGTCTTCAGATATGACCTATTTGGACGCAGTGAACACTGTCATGTTCTGTAACATTCACCAGTACGCTCAAGTAATGGTATCTCCTGATGTCACTTTTTATTCAGTTTTCTCTGTTCTGATATCTTTTTTTTTTTTTTTTTTACTTTACTACGTGCTTTTATGAACATCTACATGCTCAGTAAATGAAACAGGTATTAAATAGAAAATATAAACATTTTACAAAAAAAGTGCAGAATATAAATGGTGATAAATCAAAGCAATGTTCAGATGTAGAGGAAAGTCACCACAAAAATCCTTTTAATGGTTCAGTTAGCCACTTAGCTTTCATCTATCTGTCAGCATGTTTTGATTCCTAAAATGTTACATATATATAATATATAATAGGATATTAGTAATTTTGGCATACAATAGCTTTGGCATGGAGACTGGTGCACATCTAAAAAAATCTTCAGGGGATAGGTGTGTAGCAGCATGAGGTACGAGTGAAGAAGAAAAAAGGAATCCCACCCACTGTCCATGCAACTTACAAAAAACTTTAATATCTGAAAACAAGGTTTCAGACCTCTGGACCTTTTTCAAGCAGAGATTTAATAATGACAGCATTGACATTCCAGGTAAATGTATGGCCTACCTGGTCAGAGGTGGTCAATCAGGGGTTGAAGCAGGAACCACGGTCCATCATACAGCTGTGTTCAACCAGCGGTGATTAAGAAGCTCCACCCAGGGGAGGTGACAGACAGACTCATATGTGGGTCTGTACAGAGGCACAGATATGGACAGTCGTTCACTCACATATGTGCCTGCCTGCTGTTGAAGCGCCTGAGTTTCTACTGTCTTATCCATCTGTGTACTCAGTGAGTCTATCCTAGTGAGGGCAGAAACGTTACCATCCTATATTAAAGTTTTTTGCAAGTTTCCTGGACAATATAATGGCCTTGGAATCATGTGAAGGCTTTGGCGGTGACTGCTGGACAAATGCAGCACAGCATATATAATACATGTTCATGCTGGGGGACTGGGATGTTGCCCCTCAAGGTCAGGATGTGGACTTTAAAAGTATCCCCCCTTTCACATCCCACCCTTGGTACTGACAATGATGATGGTTCCCCACAGCTCAACGCACTAGTACTGTTATTCATGATGACAACTCCATATTTTTCTCTCTTGTTTTAGTTTATGTTGCAAAGATGTGAATAACGTGAACATGTATGACCAACCGAAGAGAAGTAAATGTAATTTTACCAATATTCTGCATCTTACCAAATTTTTTTTTTGTATTTGTAGTTCCACTGTGATCTGTAAGTTGTAAAGCACATGTGTAAATGTGTAAATTGTGAATGTGAAAATGTGAATATTATTGTTTAGTTTTTTTTTAAATATCAGAAACTGGAAAAAAAGACAAATGAACAGATCTATATAACAGCCTATAACCTTTTTCTCATTGTGGGAACATAGTCTTGCTGTAATAAAATGCTTTTTGCGTGGTTCTCATATTCATATTGTCATACAAAAAAATCAAACATCGATTTGTAATATTGTAAATTCAGTGTCCATTAGCCTGAGACATTATTATTATTATTATTAGACTTATTTGAAAAAATACAGTTGACGACAGACACCCAGAGCTAGCCTAGTCTAATGCAGTTATTTAGTAGCATAAGAAATGTGTTTGTCTACATTTTATTATTTCCAAGAGTGTAGTCCCTAAAACAAAACAAGTGGTTCCAGGTGCAACAAACCCCGCCCCTTGCTCGTATTGTAGCTTATTTTGGCATCGATCCAACCGATGTCATCATGTCTATGTGTGTGGTGATGTCAGCATATCAACTGCCTCTGCAGCTTGAAGTAAAATTAAACAAAATTTATGCTTTTATAGACATTTAAAATTTTGCCCATTATAAGTAAATGGAGAAAAGTGAGATTTGAAAAAAAAATTCATAAAAGATTTTAACTTTGACCTACTTTTCCCAACATGTAACCAGATCTATTCTGGGTCACTGGTAATCTATAAACCCAATTCAGTATGAATTCAACTGAATATCATTAATACTCTCCCAGTTGGCCATTACTGCTGACTTTATGTTTGTTTTATCAGGAATCTCTTCATGGCTATACCTGTACCTCTGCTTCATCTGAATTGGAACCAATTCCTTCACTTGTTGTTTACCTGCCTCATCTATTGAAGGTGGAGGGGCAATGTGACGTGTGCCGTAAAGCAGTCAAGTTTTGTAGTTGTTTGTGTGTAGAGGTTACAACCTGAAAGCAGAAGTTGCATAATCCTAGTGCAGGTGATACAGATGCTCTGGAGCATGAGTCTAATGGAACCTGCTGTGAGTTGTTGTACCAGCAAAATGACCTTGAAAATATAGTTTGAAGGCTGGAAAACACCATAGTGTTGCTTTAAACAACCTTGTTATTGATTTTTGATAGAACATGCAGTGGGATCCAAGGCAGTTGGTTTTATTTTGAAGGGTTTGCAAGATTGAATACAGTGGGGCCCAAAGTGATTTTCACCCAAATCCATGGAGACACCCCTGTTACTATGAAACGCACAGGTGTTTTTAGTGCCCATCTGTGGCTGAAGAAGTAACAGAGTGCGTGTGCGTGCGTGTGTGTGTATTGCAGCCTCTGTGCGGCTGTTGCTGGGAGCTCCGGCCAATCAAAGCCGCTGCGCTCCTACACAAGTACATTGGGGGCTGGAGAAGCATGACATCATGCGGAGCTCCGTCCCTTTCTGCGAAAACAAAGAGTCAAACAGGCTCCCAACAGCCGAGCACAGAGCCGGTCCGCCCCGCTCCGCTCCGCCGCCCACACTCAGGATGCACCGGCAGTCTGCGCGCTGAGATCCCGGCGTGTGTAGCGCGTAGTCTGGGAGGGGCGTCCGTCAGATCGTCTGTCCTTCTGTCTGTCTGTCTGTCTGTCCGTCTGTCCGGGGGAATGGCGGATGGGGAGGCCGCCGTATCTATGGAGTGGGACAGCGGCGGTGTAGCAGAATAACATCCAAACATCACAGCGTTTTTGATTATTATTATTATTATTATTATAATTATTATTATTATTACTCTTATTATCTGAGTTTGATCTCCAGCTCTCGCTATGGATCCGGAGAAAACGCTGACATTCTGCCACGGGCTGACGGCTGAGGAGGTACGGTGTTACTGCACAGCTTCCACACACACACACACGCACACACACACGCACGCACACGCACGCACGCGCACAGGCTGCTGTCAACAGCTGGGCTCAGGCTCTGCAGACCAACATGCTTTCCACGGCCTGCGTTGTTGTTGATAAACACTGGCCTCAGTACGGTCCGTATGATGGTTGTGTTTTCCGTCAGTGTTCAGCCTTTGGACACATTTCTTCCATCATGCTGCCGTTAAGATGCAGCAAAACCTATTTACTGTTCCGAAAACTCAGCCGCATTGTTTCGTTGTGTCTCTGCGGTTAATGCAACACAACTTTGAAGTGCACCTACAGGCTACTCTAATGTGGACTATTTATCTGAGATTGTAAAAAGGTCACAGGGAAAAAAATAGTATTGAGTCAACTTTTATTTGCAATCTCAAAGTAATATCTTTATGAGTTTAGATAGATAGATAGATAGATAGATAGATAGATAGATAGATAGATAGATAGATAGATAGATAGATAGATAG
>JAPTYQ010000001.1:324593-337600 GCA_029814465.1 Ostorhinchus cyanosoma
CTATTCTTTTAATCATGCATTCATAAAATTAATACAAGTTAACCTCACTAATATGACCACTTTTGGAGTGAAATGGGGGTGGGGGGGGTCCATCATTGGTTAGATCCAGAGTTTCATCCGGCCAGAGAAGACCAGCGTAGCAAAAAAGAAAGGTATGTTACACACTAACAGAAATATTAAGAATCATAACTTATTATATTATAGGAAGGTGAATTATATATTGCAAGGACATTTTCTGTTGATTTTTATCAGTTGTATTTTTGTTTTTATTTAGCAGTTCTATTAAGTTTATTAAACATCAGACAAGACAGATAGAAAAAGACTTTACTATAGTTGGATTCATTTATTGATGCTTCAGCTGCATAGTAAGGATATTATAGACTCAACTATACTATGAGGACAGAGTGGTTAATTCTGTTTTTTTTTTCTCCAGCTATAACTATCTTCAGACAGTCTCTCCTGGTTTGGAGAAGCTGACAGACATAGTGAAGCACAGTCTGAACCGCAGATTTGTCTACAGTCCTCCGTCTGGTGAGAAGAGGCATTACATTGCGGTGGACGTCTACAAGCCACCACATCATCACAACCAACAGAAACCCTCTGATACAAGAAAAGAGAGTGACTTTGTGGTGCACCAGGTGACAGTCCAGACACCTTTCCAGATCGAAGTCCTGTTTGAGTCAGGTAGCTTCACCAACCGTCCAAACCAGCTGGTCGGCTCAATTATGACTCAGGAGCTAGAAAAGAGAAAAGCAGAGTTTAATGCTAAGTTTGAGAAGACCTTTGCACTTGAGAGTAAAAGCTTTAGTCAGGCACATATTAAGTTTGGTAAAGCAGCACTTAGCAACATGCTAGGTGGAATGGGCTACTTCTATGGTCAGTCAGTGGTCCAGTCGGTCTACAATGACTACCCACTCCTCTACCCAGAAGGCGCCTTATTTACTGCTGTGCCGTCACGCTCTTTCTTTCCCAGAGGATTTCTATGGGACGAAGGCTTCCACCAGCTGCTGCTGAGCAAGTGGGATCCCCAGGTGACAAGGGAGGCTATCGCACACTGGATAGACCTTATGAATATGGAGGGCTGGATCCCCCGTGAGCAGATTCTTGGAGATGAGGCTCGCAGTAAGGTCCCACCAGAGTTTATAGTTCAGCGCAACGAGAATGCCAATCCTCCTACTCTGTTTTTAGCTCTTCAGGAGCTCATTGAACAGCTTTTGTCACATCCAGACAAAGCAGCATCTCAGCCAACTTTGCCCTTCCTCCGACGGCTCTTCCCCAGATTGAAAACCTGGTTTGAATGGTACAACACCACACAGACGGGGCCTCTTCCCAACTCTTACCGTTGGCGTGGCCGAGACAAGGACACCAATCTGTTTCTCAATCCAAAGACCTTGACTTCTGGGCTGGATGACTACCCACGGGCATCACACCCATCAGCAGATGAGCGGCATGTGGATTTACACTGCTGGATGGCCTTGTCCTCAGGCATCATGGCTAGTATAGCGCAGCTTCTAGGTGAGCCTCATCAGGACTATGAACTTTCCCATCAGATTCTCAGTGATAACAACCTGCTGAACGAGCTTCACTGGTCTGAACAACTGCGAGCTTTCAGCGATTTTGGTAATCACACCCAGGCTGTGTCCTTGCAGCAGGAGAAGGTATACGTACCTCCTGGACAACCTCGTCATCAGTTCCCCGTAGCACGCCTTGTGCGTTCTGTCCGAAGGGCGCCCAAGCTGCAATATGTCAATGCCTTGGGCTACGTTAGCTTGTTTCCTTTCTTACTGCATGTCCTTCAACCTGATTCGCCCAAACTAGAGTATATCTTTCATGACATGAGAGATCCCAATAAGCTATGGACACCTTATGGCCTGCGCTCACTCTCCAAAGCTGATCCGCTGTATATGAAGCGGAACACAGAACATGATGCCCCCTACTGGAGGGGACCTGTATGGATTAACATCAACTATTTGGCGGTCAGAGCCCTTCATCACTACAGCAACATAGATGGGCCATTCAAAGAGAAGGCAGCTGCTCTTTATGAAGAACTCAGGACTAACATTATCAATAATGTTTATAGACAGTATGTGGAAACAGGATACATCTGGGAACAGTACAATGACAGCACTGGCAGGGGCCAAGGAAGCCATCCTTTTACTGGCTGGTCAGCACTGACAATATTAATGATGGCTGAACATTATTGAAGCTGTAGATTTCATCCCCTGTTAAGATATTGGCCTCCATTCACCTGGTTTTATTTGACATTTGCAGCATAAGAAATGGAAATATCTGTTTGTTAAAATATTGTACTAACAATTAAAAACCCTTATCACAAGAATGAGTAGAGATGTAAAAAAAAAAAGCTTCACATTGAATCATGGCCTTTAATTAAAATAAGGAACTGAAAAATGTAGTAACTAGGTAAACAAACAGCTGTTACTTGACAAATAAGGGCCTTTATCTTTTTATTGTGCCATTCTCTCTAATCATATGTTCTTCATTCACTGTCTTGTCATTTTGATATTTAATTGATATTATTTGCTTGATCATGGTCTTTCAGAAATGGTTCTGTACAGTGTTGCTCAACATTTCTAAAATTACTACTTCTAAAAGCAGCAGTATTTTGTACACATAGACTGTGATTTTACAAGCAAAGGTCAGCACTGACTGTGGCATCGTTATTGTTTTGTTAAAAACAATAAATGGTTTAAATACATCTTTGTCTTTTTGTTTAGTAAATGACAATTGACCTAAATATATTATGAGTGTTGCGTTATGAAGACGGTTCAGTCTCTCTTAAATTTAATGTGTATTAAACCGGGTCCTTACTATCAGGTTAAGGCTGTCATCATCCTCGTCTTTTATTTTATTACCCCGCCCTCTGAAGGAGAGGCAAGGGCTATTGTTTTTGGTAACGTTTGTGTGTTTGTTTGTGTGTTTATTAACTCTCTAGCAGCAAAACTATTGGTTAAATTCATACCAAATTGGTTTATAGATTGCCAGTGATGCAGAATAGATATCATTACATTTTGGGAAAAGTAGGTCAAAGTAAAAAAAAAATTTTAGGAATTTTTTAAAATCTTTTTTTTCCTCCCATTTACTTATGATGGGAAGTGCAAAATTTCACATCTATAAAAATATCAATTTTGTTTCAATTTACTTCAAACTTGGCATATATATAGAGTCAGTGGATATGCTGACATCAGTACACGCATTAACATGATGACATCAGCTGGATCGATGCCAAAATAAGCTACAATATATGTGAGGGGCGGGGTTTGTTGTGCCTGGCACCACCTGTTTATTTTATTTAACCTTTATTTAACCAGGTAAGTTAAATGAGAACTGATTCTCATTTACAATAACAACCTGGCAAAGAGGCAGCACACGAACAGAATGAGTATCAGCACAGGTTGCATGCACAGCAAACGGCAGAACAGATTAAATATACAACAAACAAACAAGCAGGATGGACAGCGGAACCGATCCCAATGACATATAACAAATAGAAAAGCTAAAAACAGGTGCATTGGTCCAGAAGTGTATCTCTCACTCGTCTTTTAAATGACGAAAGCGGCATGAATGAGGTTTTTATCTCCATTTATACGGCAGTTCTATCACTTGCAGTTTGCTGGGGATTAAAATATCTAATAAGCCTGAAATCCAACATATGCTTCATTAATCTTTCTTTACAAACAGTTGATTGAACCATGTTTATTGTAATCTAACAGCTGTGCACGGGAACTGCATTTAACAGTCTTATTTTTAGACTGAAACTGGCTTTCTGTCACAGACGGTAGTCAACAAAATATGCCTAAACTTAAAAGCTGATTTAAATAACACCTGTTATGGTACTCCTTTGTTCATGTATTGTTTGTGTTTGTACTTTTTAAATATGTGCACATTTTAGCACTAATATTTTTCTATACAAATATAATTTGCCGGTAGATGAAGCCCCAGTAATTTTTCTTTGTTTTTCTATATTGATGTATTTGTTAACAACTGTAAATCTTAAATCCACTTTCTACACATTAACTAGGACAGTGGAGAGGGGAAAGAATCCATTACTGTGTTAGCTATAGGAAATAGATTTACTGGTAGTACTGATAAACAGCCAGAATCTACTACTGTGTTACATCTGTTGGTATAAACTGTCTGCGAGTTGCATTTAATGTCGCTGAATTATGAAAATACAGCCCCTTTTTATACACGCTGTTAATAGCCCCTCACAAGTTGAGCACAATGACTGAACCCCTGTATCATTTAAAGCAGACAATAGCCTCAGAATACTGTGACCTTAAGTACAGCAGCAGCCTAGTCCTCTTACTTACTCAGATGGCACATTCGATAGCTGACGTCAATCTGCTGCAAGTTTATCTTTTTTTTTTCTATGGTTTCCACAGAGTGCAGTGGTGAGGGCTTGGTGCTTAATTAGCTGACATCAAAAGACATGGAGAGTACATAGACCGCAGACTCATTTTACTCCTTGACATATGCTGACATACATTCACACACCGAGGCATACAGTGGCACTGCTGTTATTAATGCTTTGACCCCAAATATAAAAACCCTGGTACCGAGAGCACTGATGCAGGTTCTCGGTTTGTGTGTTGTGTTTGCTGGGTTCCAACCTCTGGACTTTTGTGAATCCTCTGAATGGACTAACTGTGTAGTTGTATAGTTGAAGGCTTGGTGCATTAAGGTTGCATGGTTAAAAATAGTTCCTCTATCAGTTAGCAGAATGGCAGTGAGTCTGGGAAGATACAGATTTATAGTAGTGTTTCAGAAGTTCCCATCTTTTGCTCTTTTCTAACATCAGTATAGTAGATGTGTCGCAGCACATACGGTCGCGGAAAAAATTATTAGACCAACAAAAGTCATCAAAAAATAATTCCGGACTTACTGACTCATTCCTCTTAAAGTCGGTATGAGTTATATGTGTTATGGGGACATTCTAGTAACGTCCAAATGTGAGAACTTACTGTTATAAAAACAAATATGTTCATTAAAAACATATGAATACTTAGTGTTTATATGTTTTTAATTAAGTGTATTAAATTTATAGTTATTGAAATTTTTTTTTTTTACTTTTGCCTGGAATTGAATCTACAGTCGCAGAAAAAATTATTAGACCAACAAAAGTCGTGAAAAACAATGGTTATACAATCAAGTACTGACTCCTATGTGTATCATGCGACTAAAACAGAAAGAAAAGAAAACATGGAATGCCTAAAAGCACTGTTTATGTCAGTACAATGCCATAGATATTGATGTAAGAACTGAAGTGATTTTACTTATTATCAAGAAAACTATGGAAAATGAATAGATATCAGCTCTGAAATTCAACTACTATGAGCCATATTTGCTGTTATCATTATATTTGTCCAAACAAATGTACCTTTAGTTGTACCAGGCATTAAAATTAACAAGAAATTGAAGAAAATGAGTATCCTTTCTGCAACTATATGTTAATTATTATGCTATCAGTGATCCAAACACCTATAGTAAACTTTTCAATCTACCTTTCCATCATCAACTATTCAGATGACCGAATAATGAGTATACATCCCGAAAGCAAATGGATGGCGTATCAGTGAGCCATGATTGCCCCTGGACTCAAACGTGGGAGACACAAGCTCATCATTTGACCCTTTGACCTGTTAACGCAAAACACGTTATCATGGGATTTGGACACAGATGAGCCATATCCTCTGCCTTTTGCCCAGTCTCTTTGAGGAAATGGAATCCACATCCCCTCAATGCAACCACAGTCGAAAATGCATTTATTTCTTTGAAGAGTGCGGACAATCTGTGTGACTAAAGCACTCACTGCGCAATCCATCCCCCTCACCCAAGACCCTTTTTTCACAGTGAAATGGGATAATAGCCAAACGGCATCAGAGCTAACTAATGTGACTGCATAATAAACAGATGAGTCAGGGTGTATTAATTTGCATATCATCCCAACCTTATCAGAGCTCCTATATTGTGAATACTTTGTGACTTTCTGCTACGTGTGAATTGATTAGTAACTCTAGTGACTGTAAAATCAGTGTCCATATGGCCATTTCTCACTCTTGAAATTGATACATTTTATGTCAGAAATAATCCTACATCTGCAGAGTAATTATAAAGTTGTCTAGTTAGTGAAAATACCCCCCGCAGCAATGACGGCTGTATTGAATGTAATTACTGGCAACTTATGCTAGAGGGAGCTAATTATTAAGGCATTTGTGAGTGGAAAAGAGGCTTTTTGAATACAGCTTAGCTATCATTTTACTTACAGTGGAGAGCTACTTGGAATTAAAGCAGTATAAGTGGATAATTATGCTAATGGCTCAATTTGGAGTTAAGATATGGTGGCAGGCTATGTTTCTAGCAGATCACTGTTCCTGCATCACAGTGGTTTTCACACAGGTTCTTTGTGCATATGTGGGCTTGTACATTCATATAATCTCACCAGAGATGTCAGATGTTGTGTCCTGTGGCCACACAGTGTTATTTCTGTGTGTGTGTGTGTGTGTGTGTGTGTGTGTGTGTGTGTGTGTGTGTGTGTGTGTGTGTCCTCCTTGGACACTTGTTTGCCTTGCCTTCAGATCCTGAGAATTCCTGCTTCTTGAGATGTGTGCATTTTTTTTCTCTTTTGTTTTTCTCTGTGTTTATTCCATGGCCCTCACAGCGTTGAACTGTTTAATTTTCTCTCATAGTCTTTTAAGCTTCAGTTTCCTCTATCTCATTGCATGCTCTTCATGGGATTCCTGTTTTGACATCACTGTCTTACAAGTACATATAAACTGTGTATGTCCTCCCTGAGACATGACACCACTTGCTCACCTCCTATTAATCATCCACACTTGTTTAATTGCTGTTTATAATTTGTGTCTTTCTATAAAATACCCACCAGGATCCTTTGTACCCTGCTTTTGCCCCACAGGAGCTTGCTGTTGAGCACCAAACTTGCCTCAGCCAACATAGGTTTATGTATGTTATGTAAGTCCCACTATAAATAGGTTCACCCGGGATCTTTTGTCTTTACCTGATTCGCTCTTAGCCCAACAGTTTTTATTTCTGGAGAGAGCTGTGGAAGCTAGTGCAATGTAGAGCTGGCCGTTTCCATAGTTACTTTTGTTAGCTGCAAGCTCTTAACATTCTTCATCTGTTTCCTCACATGTCTGCTGTTAGCTGTTCGTTTGAATCTGTTTGCGTTGCAAGACCTTGTAATGACTGTATGTGCATCGATAAAGTGGTGATGAAAACAATGCTGATTAAAATTGATCTTGTCTTATACACACTGTGGTGTCACTGGATAGCAGAAAAGAGCAGTAAATAGAAATCAGTGTGGGTGCAGATGAGTCACAGACTAGAATATGTAGACCTATTAACTTCTGTTGGTCAAACATACATGCAATTAGTTCCATGTGATGTGATGATGATTTAGTGTAGTGGATGTTATTGAGCTTCAGTCGAAAGGGATTGTGGTTGTATCTGGGTTAAAATAAATTTGATATTTGCTTGTGGTTAGAATCTTTCGTGTGATCAGGTATCTGCAAACGAACACTGTTTGAATCAAATTTGCAAATATTGTAAATTAGAAACAACATGAAATCTGGCTGCTCGACTTCACGGAATAATGTTGAAATGTGCAAACAGTTAGGTAACAGCAGGTACAGTAGTTGGATCCCGCCCAAGAATCGGACTGTCAGAATGCTGCGAGCATGGATCCAGCAGAGAAGAGGGCAAGGTGGGAGCCATGTGAGTGCAGTGTATGTGGAGGAGTCTGGGGGCATGGTTAAAGAAACACTGGGGCATTCCACAATCACGATTGGAGAGCTGAATATGCTTCTAACCCATCCCTGTTGTAGAACCAAAGAGTACAGGCGGCTGGGGACCAAAGTGGGCGAGTGCGAAAGTATTTTTGGAACACACGGGAAACCTGCCACACCAACAGCAGCGGCAGCATCGGGGCCTAGTACCGGGCTTCCCTAACCCACTCCCACTCTCAGAGGAAGAGCAGGAGAGAGCTGTTCCTTCAAAAGAAGAACCACGCTTCCGCTGCTTTTATTTATTATTTCTTATTTGTGCTATTTTTCCTTCAATTGCCCAGTGTTTAAAAGATGATGTAGTATATATAACTATGCAGAGCCCAACATGACAGAGAGAGAGGGAGAGAGAGAGAGAGAGAAAGAGAGGGAGAAAATAACGAACTTGGCAGCTGAAGCGAGTATCTCGTATTTATAGAAAGTCGTGTTTCCGGCAGAGGTTTCTGTGGTTTTAGCACTCCCAATCCATTTTTGCGGTGTCTTACAGGCCCTATTGTATCCAGGTTTAGATTGAAGATGTTCCCTTATCTAACGCCTTGGGGGGAGATTTGGATGTGAGACATGTCAGAATGTGATTTGGGGGAGGCAGATGAATTTCTCCACCGCTTGTGCAACCCTGGCTTTCGTAGGATTGCTCCAAAAGAAGAAAAAAAAAACTGTTTTGCATCCACAAACTTAAAAAGGCATTAGTCGAAAGTCCCAACACAGCACTTGAGGCTGAATGTAAATATGTACACCGAAAGATTTAAGTACATGCTTGTAATTATATGGATGCAGGCAAAGCTGTAGTGTACCTTATTTTTTTTTTAAATTCAGTGTGTTGCATTTGCATTCGTCTGGTAGATCCAGAATTTCCTGTACAACCCCTCCAGATCATGGTAGGTTTGAAGTGCTTTTTTGTTTCAAACAGCAACGACAGCCTCTGCATCTCAGTGGATTTCCTAGTATGGATCAGGTTCTTCTATTATTTACTCTCAAACAGTGTGGGCTGCATAGTTGGTTGACAAGATGCCAAGGCATTGAGACTTTTAGGATCTACTGTGCATCAAGTGAGATATTTAATTTAGACATAAGAATTGGTAAAAAAAAAAAAAAAACTTTATTAGAATGCATTTTTATACCATTGACTGTATGACAACAGTTTGGTTCCTGCATTCTTTAAAGATTAATTAGTGTGGGTTTAACATTTTAAAGATTTGGAAAATAAAGTAGTGGAGTAGATTTAGAAATCCATTTTCAGATACATGTGCATAGACTTCCAAATGACTGTCAATAATAGTGGTTAAAGTCCCCAGCTTTATCTGATCTTTTCTTTTTATTGCAAAAAAAAAAAAAAAAGCGTAAATAACCGTTTTCCAGACACTGAACTAAATTGAGCTGAACTGAATTTACAGCCTCATTTTCTATGGGAATAAACTCAAAATCACACAACATCAACATATACACGGCTCCAAATTAGCTGCAATATGATCCATTGATGTGCGTATGGATTTGTCTGTAGCTTAACAGCTCTACCACCAAACAGCTCAGAGAAGACTGGGAATTTTGTCTTGAAATATGTCCCAGCCCTTTCTGAATGTTAGCTTTTTAAAGGCAATGTCATTCATATCATGGTTACATATTGTTTGTAATGACGTCTTAAACAGGCTGAACATAGAAAGAAGTGGGTGATTTTAGATTAGTTTCATCTTGTTTAGTTTATTTGTCTCAAACTTTGAAGTAAAAAAAGAAAAGAAAAGCAAGAAATCAACCACATGCACCATTCAACAGTCATTTATCACAGAAAAAGTAACAAAATACTATAAATTTAACATAAATGTACGTATGTATGAACTCATTATGCACAGTTTAAGATGGGCTTATCTAGTCCTGCCACTTCTTTACTGTTAGTGTCAAATTCTTAACCGAATAAATTTCTTTCATTGGCTTTCACGTTAAAATAGATAAATAACTGGTCGTCGCACCTTTGTATTGGTTGTGTCACCATTGTGCAACCATTCAGCCAAGAAATTAAAACAAAAAACAAACAAATAGAGAACTAAACTATGCAGGGAATAATACATGAACCCCAAATTTCATATAAACCCATCAAAAATATATCAAATTACACATACATTAATATGAAAGTGGTCTGATTACTTAATATATTTGTATGAGTTGATTAACATTTGTTTGTATTGTCTTTTAAATAGCAGTGTATTCTTACGTCATCAACTTTATTCCATAGCTTGATTCCACATACAGTTGGGTGGACCGCTGGATAAATGAAGTTATGTTCACCCCTGAGATTATAGCCTCAACACTTTTAAAAGTAACAAAATCAAAAAATGTTCATAGTTGTGATTTCAAAAATGATGGATTGGTGTGGTCTCTGTAGCCCGAATGATTAATGATCCGTACAACTCCTTTTTTGTAGTGTGCAGATCTTTTAAAAGTTAGATTTATACGTATTACCCCAGACTTGAACACAATAAGGTATGGCAGGATCACTGTGCAGTAAAGTACATGTAAAGCTTTTTGTGGTAATAAATATTTTGTTTTATTATGTTTGATATTTTAGAACACACATACCTTATGTATGGTTTCCAGCAAAATGTCCAGAAGCTTAGTTTCATGCAGCCTTTCATAGCTACCTATAGCTGCATGATTAATCGTTAACTCCATTATCTCTGCACATTTTCTATTTCCAAATAACATATACTTTGTTTTACTTATGTTTAGCGATAATTTATTTCTGTCAAACAAATTTTTAGGTTTATTCAGTTCATTCCGGATCATTTATAAAAGTTGCTGTAGGTCTTCTCCAGAACGTAAAATATTAGTGTCATCAGCAAATAAATCAGAGACTTTGTGGATATCATTAATATATAGAATAAATAAGTTCGGACCCAGTATCGACTCCTGCGGGACACCACAGACAATGTTAAAATGGATTTGTACTCACCCACCTGTACATATTGAACTCTATTTCTTAAATAGCTTCTCAGCCAGTCTAAAGCCACGCCCCTTATTCCATACGTCTCCATTTTTGATTGTAGTACCTCATGATCAATCGTATCGAAAGCCTTTAAGTCAACAAAAATTCCTAATGTATATTTTTTCTTGTCCATACTTTCGGATGTGTCTTCAACCAGTTCCATCAAGGCTGTGGAAGTGGGTCTGGATGATCTTTTTATTATAAACTTTATCGAGAATTTTTGAGAACTGAGACAATAAGGAAACTGGTCTATAATTTGTAAATAGGTGTTTATTGCCCGATTTGAAAAGTGGAATTACTTTAGCCACTTTCATTTTGTCCAGAAATGTTCCTGTTCTAAATGACAAATTAAATATATAGGTAAGAGGTTCAATATAGTATTTTTAACCAAAAACATATCAATACCACCTCCATTGGATGAAAATTTAGTCTTATATAATCTTACATTTTCAAGAATCTCGTTTCGAGACTGACCATTATTGTTTATTTTACCTGCCAATTTTGGCCCTACCTCAACAAAAAATGCATTAAATCCTTCTAAAATCAGCTGTTTATCATAGTTTTGTGTGATCCGGATGATTTAGCCCCTCATTCCTCATCTATATAATTGTATTTAGTACATTCCATATTCCTTTAATAGTTTTATTTCTGTCAATAAAACTGCTATAACAATTCTTTCTATTCATCCTCATTATATCAATAAGTTTGTTTTTATACATTTTTGTTCAGATTCTTTTGTTCTATGTAAAATAATATATTCAGTTTTTTTGCAAGCATTTCAAATCCCCTTCATCCATGGCTTATCTAAATATTTATTTAAAAAACTATGTTTTATAATGGTGCAATGCATATCTAATATCTAGAAATGAATCGTAGGCTATATTAATATTATGTTTTTTATATATACTACTCCAGTCTGTCTGTTGTGACAGATGCTTTATTGGAACTTTTAGAGACCCAGTGGCTTTTACAGACCTAATAATAATAGTGTGTAAATGGGTAAAATATTACAGTAGCAGCTGTGGGATACAGAGGTAATAGTAGAGTTACCATAATATTGATGTAGAAGACGGGTTTATATACTTATAAGTCTGTATTCTTCAGTTTTACCATAATTTCATCATGGATACACTGGTATAATGGTGGCTCTTTATCTTACTACAGCCTTTATGAATACAAAGGCAAAATAAAATAAATACATGACTAAAGATAAAGACATGGAGCCAGACGTTGGTGTCATTCCTCCATCTCGTGGGCAGTGATCCCAGAGGGCAGTCACTCCTCTCTGCCTCTTCAACTCTTTCAGGCACCCACCTGCAAACAAAACTCCCACACCCCGTCCAGAAGAATGTGTCCATGAGGTTCCAAACAGTAGATGCAGTCAAAAGAAAATGTTACTAGGCCAAGAATTTCCCGAGGCACAAGGAGGTTTCCATCAAATAATGAAAGGAATATTACAGGCACAGTCAATAAATCAGGAGTAATGTAATCAAAATGCAATAAGGAGAAAATGAATGTTGTTGTGCTCGTCTGTTTAGATTTAAGACATTGTAAAATGTATAGATTCTGAATAGAGTATTCAAAGTACTGAAATGCGGGAGGGAAAAAAAAAACATATGCTGCTTTGTCTGCTTAGAATTAATTACAAAAGACCCTGGAACTTCAGGAGCTGGTCTCATTGAACACTTTTAAAGACACTGAGACAGAATCATCTTGCTGTAGATGTTTTTACTAATTCATTTAATACTACTCTCTTTCATTTATCATTTTGTATTTACCTTATATTTCATATAATGTCTGTGTGCAGGTATGCTTGGTTGTTCCCCTGTCTGTAGAAAGGTTCATTGTGTTGCTGTTTTCTTGATCAGGAGAGATTTTTAACTTCAGTGAATTTTTCTTAACCTAAAAAAAAATTGCTTGTAGGTGTGAATGTGAGAGCGATTTGTTGTTCATCTCTATATGTCAGCCCTGTGTTGAACTGGTGACTCGTCCAGGGTGTACCCCGCCTTCGAACATGGGATCATAGGTAGCTGGGATAGGCTTCAGGCCCCCCCCATGACCCTAGTGAGGGTAAAGTGGCTTCAGAAGATGAATGAATGAGTCTTTCTTGGTTCAAAACAAAGAAAAAAAAAGGTATTATAGATAGATAGATAGATAGATAGATAGATAGATAGATAGATAGATAGATAGATAGATAGATAGATAGATAG
>JAPTYQ010000001.1:339654-350693 GCA_029814465.1 Ostorhinchus cyanosoma
ATAGATAGATAGATAGATAGATAGATAGATAGATAGATAGATAGATAGATAGATAGATAGATAGATAGACAGACTTTTGTGAGCTTCATAGAAACACCAATTAAATACTTAATAACAGAAAATTAAGTTTATCTCAGGTCTTTATTAAAGGATGTTCCACTTGTGCTTTAGTGAAATGATCCATTAAATACAAGTGCCAATAGATCCTTTCATTAAATCAGTGTTTAATCTTCCTTCCAGAGCCAGCACCTACTTTGTACCTACTTCGATGTCAATATTTTTGTTCAAACATAGAAGCATCTTCATAATGCTCTATATTCTTTCTATAGCCACGACGCCATTCCCCGAAGAGCCTGTATTCAAGGGAATAAAACAAATGCATTCATTTAACTTTCACAGGTATAGAGTTCCCCCTGTGCAATAATGTCAGTAAGTGCTAACATTACATAAATCCATTACTTAGTCCCTGCAGCTTTGGCATTTTATGGAGGAGAGAGGTTAGCCACACTGCAGTTATCATAACAGCATCCCGTGATCTGAACTCTGTGTGATCAGATTGGTTTTAATAGACTCTGGATTACTTGGAGGCAGTTCCTCAAAGCTAAACATCTCCGGGCCTAGAATTAGAGTGCACATTTGAGGTGAAAACGATTTGTTCCGGAGAATGTCACAGCTGCAATGAAAGAGCTTATACGCTATTATCATACACTACCTTAAAAAGATGACAGGGCAGCGACTCAGGGATCCTTTGATACATTTTCCACCACTCTGCATAAAAGGAAATAACATCAAATTTGACTCGTCTAGAATAAGCAGGCTGTTCATTATGTCTAATAGTCACTTTGCATTTAAGTTGCAACAGACACAATACATTTTATTCCATATAGCCCACAAGCTTTCTTATCCTCATTTAATCTTGTCTGTAACAAAGCACATGCAGATGCTGAAAAATAGCCTCAGCTCTGAGCTCACAGACTATTTCCTTAGAGTTCAGAATACAAAAAAACATGTGGTTATTGGTAAAATATTGTCTGTAGTGGAGTAAAGGAAATGGCTTTCTGCTTGTGCTAAAAGCAGCAGTAGTGGTACCTAATCTTTCAACTAATTTGTGAAAAGAATTTTTTTTCACACCAATACAGTCTGTCTGAAGAAATCAGTAAGAATTTGAAAGCTCGTTATGTTAAGTTATTGATAAGAATTGGGGATGGGATTTTTTTCTTCCCACATTTTATACATTTTTGCAATAAAACATCACAACAATAAACACAGAACTAAACCATAATGAAAACCAATAACCAAAACAACAAACCAGACAAAGACATAACATTAATATCTTTCACGATTGATAACTGAGAATTGGGGGTCAGGTTAAATAAGTTTTCTTCTTCCCACTCCTTTTCCAGCATAAAAGAATGAATTTGGAATATTGAAGTTACATGTGTTCTGTTGAATGTGTTTGCACGATCAGATGCTGTTGTATGCAAGTCATTCGTGTTGTAAAATGCTTTACTGAGTTGCTCGAAATAAATGAAATGAATGAATAAAATAGAGGAAATTTTACATTTAAAATTTAATTAAAAGCATGATCCTAGGGGCATTTTATAGACTATTAGTTAAAATGCATATATTCATACCATCCATGATTTTGATTCTTGTTCCCAACCTTGAGGTCAACACCGACATTTTCTTGATGGAGGTATATTTAAGAGCAAAATCAGTTGACCATAACAAATTATTACAGCCACAAGAGTCAAAACATCCACATAATGATATTTTCTATGAATGTGTAGTATCGTAGCTATTTCATTTGTATTTGATTATCTCAACCACTACATGTAGAGAAAGGAGATTGGCTTATGGTAATTACAATTCCCCATAACACTCTGGGGTGTGATTGGATTGATTTCATGCAAAAGAGTGCAATTCACGGGAACATAAAACCACAGGAGCCATTCAGTGTAGAGTCGAAAGTAAAAGGTTTGTGTTGCTGACATGGTTCATGTGTGATTATACGGCTGAATGCAGTACCGGAGCTGTCCATGGTCCTGAACCTCCAACCGGGTGGCAGAGGTCTGCTGCAGTCTGCAACGTCCTATGAAAGAGTATCGACGTTTTGTAATAGGAAGTGTGACCACAGAGGGCACCCAGCAACAGATACGAAACAGAAAAAAAATGCTTTGGGGGTTGAAATGTCATGTGAACAGTTGGGTTCAACCACTGAACACCTCAGGGGTGTTATCGACTCCTTTCAATGCTTTTAAAGGCCAAGGGTTCCCTCAGACCGGGCTTTGCAGTTATTCTCTCAGACAGTGTTAGCGACCACAATTTCCAGCGGCCACAGGAGAGGAAGTGAATTTGTGAAAGCAAATAAAATCAGTCGAATGCCAGCCAGGAAAAAAGGTGTTGAGTGTGACTGTCGAAAACATCTATGCGCCACGCAGACTGACCGAGACATGAGCCAAATACAGAGAAAAGGAAACTTATTAGTTGGAATGCTCTGTGTCTGCGCACTTACATTTAGAGATCATGGCAGACTAATTCTCGAAACTAACTGTTGCTTTAAGTTTTTTTTTTCCTTATACATGTGGTGCTTTTATATTTACACCTGTACTTTTGCGGCCTTGAATCGCAGTGTAACACTATCAGGGATCAGCTCCATAAGTCTAATAGTTGCCCCACCACCCGAAGGGGAGGCAAGGGGTATGGTTTTTGGTTTGTTTGTTTATTTTATTAACACTCTAGCAGCAAAACTATTGGTTGAATTCATACCAAATTTGGGTTACACATTGCCAGTGACCCAGAATAGATCTCATTAAATTTTGGGAAAAGTAGGTCAAAGTGAATATTTTTTATGAATTTTTTAAATCTTTTTTCCCTCCATTTACTTATAATGGGCAAAATTTCACATGTCTGTATCAGCAAAACTATCAATTGACTTCATACCAAATTGACTTTATAGATTGCCAGTGACCTCAGATGGATTTCATTACATTTTGGGAGCAGTAGGTCAAAGTTCGCATTTTTTATGAATTTTTAAAGTCTTCCCCTGTACTTACTGTATAATGGATGAAATATGTGCAGGGGGGTGGGGTTTGTTGTGCCTGGCACCACTTGTTGTTACATGTTTTTAGAGTCTTGGCTGTAGTTCTTTTTAAATATTACTTAGAGTTTTTATTTTCACATGACCTGGATGCTGAATACAGTTGTGAAGTAGGGCACTCATAGAAATACTCTAAAATTCAAAACTTCAACCTTAACGTGTTATTTTAAGACCTAACAAGCTTTTAATACTTTTGTGAAATGTTTCGAAATTTTTATAGTCATGTAGAAAATGAAGGTCAATGAAGTTACCAATATTTGGTTCCTTACCCTTTGTGTGGCAATGACTAAATACAAAAAGTATATATATATAAAAATACAAGAAAAACACATGTAAGGTGAAAGGAATATGTATTTTAGAACATCATTTTCAGAACATTACGACAACATCAGTGTTGATCCAGACCCTTGTCCACATCACACATGATCCCTTTGAACATCATTTCTTACATTAGTACCATTACTTCATGCAGAGGTGGACCTTACAGACCCTATAGACCTGAAATTGTTGACTCAATGTCCTCACTGGAACTCTTGATGTCACTGTCTTGTAATGCGTGTGGAAATGAGCAAAAACAGTCACCTGCCCGATAAAAGGTTAATGTGTAGATGATGTTTTATGGCACTGATCTAAGCCTACATGTCAATAACTTCACTAGATGGATATGTTTTACAGTATTATGTTGTTGTATTGTTTTTTTCGAGCAACTGCCACCCATAAGTGACTCTAATAATAATCATTTAATTCAAACCACACAGGCTACTTTTTATATTGCCACACGTTATGTTCAAGAACACGTGGGTATTTTATATCCCTCACAGGCGTTTTACAGCCAAAAGTAATCGAGGGATGGAGGGATGGAAACACCTAAGCCTCTATATTCAGGATATTATTTAGTGATCTGTGAGTCTGGGGGTGATGATTACAATAATGACCTTCTATTTCAGTTCAGTTTGACTCTAATGTTCCTCAAAGTGGATGTTAAACCGTTAAGAATTGCCAACATTACAGCGTTTTACCAACCATCAGTAGTCGCCACTTGTTGCAACGTCAGACTCCCATCTCTCCAGGATGGGAGGAGGGAGAACTGGAGATGGGGAGTAGAAGTTGGAGAGGGAGGGGGTAGGGGGGGACTCCGTCACATCCTCTGTCCATATATGGGCATGAAGTTTACACGCAGCGGGGAATCCTCTCACTGGAGCTGATGAATGGGAGGGAGGGCCGAGGGAGCTGCCAAAGTGTATATAAGGAGAAAGAGGGGAAGTCGCTAATGTGAAATCCACAGCAAGCAAATACCTACCGAGGAGCAGAGACGAAAAGGAATATCTTTAATTGTTTTTTTGTTTCCCCCACCTTTTGACTCAGACTATTTGGATCATTTGTTGAAAACCATCAAAGGGGGAGTTGAAAGAAACAATCATCTGCATAATTTTGGTTTTTTACATTTTTTCCCCCCTCTACCTTTTTCCCTGGGAGAGACGGACTTCTAAGTGAATCATTATGTTGAACAATATGGATTTGAATGCTAAAGATTCTTTTTACCCTCAGTTTGAGAATTGCAACAGTTCTTCTCTGGGAATGGAAAACAGCGCGCGGAAAGATAACCAGGAGGTGTATGTCGATGCAGAGCGGGGGGTACCTGCCCAGTTTGGCCACGGTGAGTACGCACCTTTGCATAGTCGATAAATGTGCATGCATGAGAATTAGAAATAAGGCAAATATTACGGGGAAATCGCTCCGTTTGTTCCTGCAATCGCGTATTATCGTGGCATCTTATCAAAGCCTTATACATCCATGGAAAATACGCACGAGTGTTTATGTAACGCCGATTTGCTCATTCGCTTAGTTGGCACTGATTCTTAAAATAAAACAGTCGTGATTACAAAGTTTTCTCTCTTTCTAATTCAACAGAAGGAGCTCCCGCAACCCTTAAAACCGAAGCTTCCAACTCGGAATTTGCTTTTAACCCCTGCGAGTGTCCAAAAGATACCTACACCCCCTCTTCTCTCGCCTACTCTGGCAGTTTCTATGTTGAGGCATCTCAGGGAGCGCCGTGCAGCACCGAAACACTTCTAAATATGATCACTGAGATTGTGGGGATATCTACATTGCCACTTTCAGAAATGCAACAGAGTGCCAACAGCCGGGGAACTTATCCGTCGCCTGCGCCGATGGAGAACAGCACTGGCAATTTTGGAGACCCTGGCGTAAAGAGGCAACCGTACACCTGCTCCCCCCCAGTGTACACTCCAGACCAGACGTGCCCGAGATATGCTGATGATCAGGCCGGAAGTCAGGCCCAAGAGCCGTCCACCTCCCAGCTGGGCTTCGGCGGCTCCTCCCGGGCTCCAAACCCGAAGAAGGCTGAACCAAAGTCAGAGGCCGCGTCTTTTCCTGTGGTGGTCAAGAATGAGTTTGAAAGCAGCTGCTACGAATGGGGAACGTTTAATAAGTCGGACTGTTTGGAGACAGGTTTCCAGTCTGAAACCTTCCCAATGTCCAACGACTTCCCCCCAGACCAGCAAGTGGACGTAAAGGAACTTTTGGACACATTCCCCCCAATTTGTCCCAACCCGGAGATGGAGTTTAAAGTGGAAGGGGGTATCAAACAAGAACCGTGTTTCTCTGACACCTGTTCTCAGAGCTACTCTAGTCCTCTGTACAATAATTACCTCCCACCTCCAATGGGCCTCTCCTCAAACCTGAAGCCATTCCCTGAACCTTCACAGCCATCCAATCAGTGCGACTCCTTATACACATCACCAGCTTTACCCAGCACCATAGACTCAATCCTCTACTCTTCCTTGTTGCCAGATTCTTTCGCCCAAAGTTACACCCCTCGTGCGACCAAACCCCCAAGAGCCAGAAAGACCCCCTCCGCCTCCCACGGTCCTGCCAAAGAGAAACCCTTCACTTGCCCCATGGAAAGCTGCGACCGGCGCTTCTCTCGTTCAGATGAGCTCAACCGGCACATCCGCATCCACACGGGCCACAAACCCTTCCAGTGCCGCATCTGTTTGCGCAGTTTCAGTCGTAGCGATCACCTCACTACCCACACCAGGACTCACACCGGGGAGAAGCCGTTTTCCTGCGACGTCTGCGGCAAACGGTTCGCCCGGAGCGACGAACGGAAACGGCACGGACGCGTACACCTGAAACAAAAGGAGAAAATGGAATTAAAGCCACAGGTTTCCACCGGCGCATGGCCCTTCACTCTTCCCGAGGGAATCTGAAGAGTGATGAGAGGAAAAAAAAAAAAAGGCTGTTTGTTCACACACACTCACACAATATGAGCACCTTTCCGTCTTGGAAGAGAAGCCAGCTGACTGACCACAGGCTGACTGAAAAAGAGGTTCTGCTAATATTGTCGTTTTGAGGAGCCAACAAGCAAAGGAGAAAGACGTGTGCTTCGGCCTTATTACCTGCTGCTGATGCTGCTGACTTTTTTTTTTCTTTTGCGAGGATGCATAAGCTGTAAAAGTCGGTAAACAGATCAACAGTGACTTGTTGCTGTTACTGTCAGCAGAGTCAGACTTCTCTGCTGCGGCATTTGCATGACTGCTGTTCAGCACCTCTTCATGTGGACAGCTCCAGCCTCCATCCACCTCACGAGCCTGGATGGTTTGCACTTACAGATTATTAATATCTCCATTTAAGATTCCTATTTTCTGCTTTTAGCATTCATAGAGCAATGGTTTGGACTATGTTTCTTAAAATGCATGTTTATGTCAGTGTTTTATTACTTTTTTTTTTTTTCTTCCCTTTAACCGGAATATCAATCACTGTCAAGGTACTTCTTCACTCAACGGTGAAGGTTATTGACATGAATGTAGACTAACATATTTATGGCTTTGACTATAAAGCTGTCCATCTTTGCCCAGATTTAGTGTTTGTTTAACTTCTTATCATTTGGCTGTCAGTGTTTTAGTCATTGGTCTTTGTGTTGTATTACAATTGTTTGGATTATTACAATTGTGAAAGATATATCATAAATGGGAAATAAATATATTTGTATTACTGTACTTCTTTGTATTTTTATAGCTAACTGTATATTTTACATTTATCACATTTGACCATCATTTCTAAGGTGAAATGTATTCAAAATCGTTAATAATGTCTTGGTTTTTTCGAGGGCTATTGTTTAGTAACACAATATTTTAAATGTACCAATTTGATATCAGAAGCATTTTTCGCACTTCATCCCACTGTTGGTATGATAAGAGTTACTTCATTGAACTGCAGATCAAAATTTAAAGGGGACCAGAATGTTCACCAGTTGTGGTACTGCTTTTCAACAAAAATGATTTTCCAGTATGTACAGAAGTATGTGTAATCAAGCTAGACATGCTAGCAAACCATATAAACATTGCTTTTGAGTAATCAGGTAGCACACATTGCTGCGAGTTTCTTTGGACTTTAACTGGGTGATGAAAGGGTTTGGACTCCTGGTATCTTTTGCTTGAGATACTGTATGCTGATATGTTCACTTTAGCAAAAAACAATGTTGAGAGTTTGGTGAAATTGTCACCGACAGGGTACTGCAAAAAGTAATTTAACTCGCCTTAAGTTATATTAACTGTTCAAGTAAGATTTTGTACATAAACAGTTTCTACAATACTTTAAATTAATATTGATGTTGTTATTTTTATGAAAATTTATGAACAAAATAAAAAAATTCTGGAAGCAACAGGTTTCTTGTGTATTGTGTAGAAGCATCTGGCCTTGCTGTGTTTATTTTTATAAATCTGCTTCATACAGTATGGATTTTTCTCCATCAGAGTGGGAAAAATGAGTGAGTCGTCCAAAAATATGCATGCTAAATATGGATGTAGCCATGGTTAGGCCAAGCGACCTGTGGCATCACTCTGTGGCCCTAGCATTAGACATCACAGCTCTGCCCACAACGCTTTTGACTCAAAAACATTAAAGTGAATGCCCGATTAGTCAGTGCTGCGATTCTGAATCCCGTTGACTTCAGATACGTTGTAAATGTGGAGATGGACACCATATGAGCGCTACAGGAAACTTGTTAAACAGGATATTTTCTTGCCACACAACAAGATGATCCAGTGCTCTGACTTCATTCATTCCTTTAATCATTCACTCATCCATTGTTGCAATAAAGAGATCCTAATTTCCACTCAATTGCATAACGCGATTATGGTCCATTATGATATTTTTTTTTCTCTTACAGACTGAACTCACCTTTTGTCATGCTCACCTTTGCATTCTTGTCAATGCAGTTAGAATTCTCAGCCTTAGAAGCTTTTTTAAATGGCATGAAAAGACAAAAAGAGCAATATTACAAAGCATTATTTGTTTTTATGGCCGTGAGGGGCACTTATTCCAAGTAATGAAATTTCCATGTTAGCATGTCAAGGCCTAAATGTGAAGTGAGTTTGTACAAGTAGTTTTAATGCAAGTAGGTATGACTCTTACATTTTGTGGTGTAAAGTGTACATGCAAATAGATTTGACAGACAAGGCTTCAGCTTCCACACTTAAAACGGGTTTCCAGGGCACTTTCTGCTCTGAGTGTCTCGGTACGACGCCAAGTCCTAACAATCTGTCATTGCTAACTATGGACGCTCACAGACATGTATAGCAGGGACTCCATGGTGGTACGTAGGACATGCATGTGCCCGTGACGCAGTCGGCTGGCATAACACTACTTTGCTTGCCCACGGCAGTGCGTAAGTGCCTGTGTTTTCTGTAGCTGACAAACATACTGTAGCAGTGTGAAAATGCAAGCTGCCACATGGAGCACTGTGAATAGTATGTACCCATCCTCTCCTGTCCATCACTCATCGTCACTAACAATAGCACCAACATCAACATGCTCTCCCTTACCCATGTTGTTTTAGTGGCAAACATTGTCCAGTGATGGATAGTTGAGGTTTTGAATTGCAGCAATGTGCAGTCACAGTGACCATTATCCAGACACTTCAAGACTGAAGAGTTATTGAACTGTGGCCAGTGATGGAATTTCTGCATTTGTGCATTTGGAAGCTCAAATTCACATTAGCATACAGTAAATGGTGCTTGATAAATCTACGGAATCTGAGTGCCGTTTCAGCGGTGTTTGTCTTTATTGTATACGTTCACTGTGTCATAAAGCTTCATAACTCACATGTTGATACAGACAAAAGGCATAAATCAGGTCTTTTCCGCCGACTGACATTTATGTTTTCAAGGACTGTAGATATGTGTAATTGCTGAAGCCATTAAGTAATTGTGCTGGGAGGGTACCTGATCACTACTGAGAAGCACGCTGTTTCAGAATGTGGACCTTTGCTGTGAATGGCTGCACATCAAGTCCATTAAATCCTTGCCAGGGTATTACTAATGCAAACATGTTAACATTAGTGCTGTTGCATTGAGGCTTTATTCAAGGTAGTGCTTTTGTGTGACTAATATCTTTCATATGTAACCAGGAATAAAAAAAAAATAAAAAAAAAACAGATGTGGCTTCACTTCTTCATTGTCTCATCCAATTAATCGCTTGATGTAGGATTGCTTCTGGATAAATCAATGGGACTATTTATCTGCTGTACCAAATGAGTACTTTGGCTCAGGATTAAATAAAAAAAAATCCTTAAAAATGACAGTGAAGGATTAGTTGGGCCCAAATTCTGGGGATAACTGTCACTGCAGAATGATATGTACTTACATGTTCACTACTTGTAAGCACAGGCATCTTTTTCCTCTAATTGGCACAAAAAAGTTAGGGTTTTTTCATAATAACATATTTTTAATGTCTTTTGCGTCATACTAAAAGAATTACTGACCTGCAAGAGCTATATATGATCAAGGCTCCCCTTGAGTGTCAAGCATATCCACATCTGTGCTGCTGTTAAATGCTTGAGTTCTGTCTTAAGAGGTACAAGTACAGGCCCGGTTGTCTCTGAAGTACCCAGCATCCCTTTTCCATCCTTGAACTCCAAACAATCCTACCTCTACAACAATAATCCAATAATGACTTTCCGAATGTATGAAACTGAATTTATTTGCTTATACGGAGGATTAGAGGCACTTTCAGTGGTTCCAGCTTCACGTATCAGGTCACCTCAAGTGCCTATTAATAATCACAGTCCTACTTGAGACGGTCTATATGACCACACAGTCTCATTTGCTTCTGGATTGATCTATTGTGGGGTAATCACCACATAATTTTATGCATACCTTTAAAATGTGCACCCGCGCACGTCATGGTCCTTGGGGTGGACTCGGTAATCAAGGTGCATAATCGCTTAGTGGTAATGGCAATCAGGCTTAGGAGATTAATTCCTCGGATCATACATCAGCCCATTGGTCCTGTATCTGATCATGAAGAACGGTGTAGGTGGTCTGGAGAGCGCAGGTGATTAAAAAGAAGAGAACCATTCCAGCGAAAAGGAGCTCGTTATGCAAACATTTTAAAGTGCCTAATTCTTTCCATTGTTCTGGTTTCCAAATTCTTCATTTGTATTACTGATCAGGCAAAGCACAAGAGTAAAAAGCCAAACTCCTTCTCTGACTCCTTCATAAATTACAAGTCAACTCTAGGGTCAAGGAGTCCAGTCTCCTAGTTTTCTCCTGTGCACACAATCTCTATGGTAACTATGTCAAAGGATTTGCAGTATATGCTGCACCTACGGTGAATGGAACGTACCCGAGCTAGCTGAATGACTTCATAGCAATTCTGTAACTCAGGAAAATTTATAACTGCCCTTGGAATATGCCCAGTTCCAGACCTTACAATGTTGCTGGAGCACTGCATTGAAGCTTTGTATATTGTGACAACCTCTGAGGGTCTAGGTGGTCAACTGAATAATAGCTCCTGTTTACAAACAGCTCTATACATTCACCTATTTTAAGGTCAGTCTGAAAACCAACAGTTGTGAATTATTTTCATCCTATGAGTTTTGGATGCCTTTTTCCTTGGGATGCCTTTGTCTCTT
>JAPTYQ010000001.1:495916-507866 GCA_029814465.1 Ostorhinchus cyanosoma
TAGATAGATATATAGATAGATAGATAGATAGATATATAGATAGATAGATAGATAGATAGATAGACCTGAACCCCACTGAGAATCTTTGGGATGTGATGGAGAAAACTCCCATTATCAACACAAAATCTTGATGGAAGAATTGGTGGAACTCTAGAAGGAAATAAATGTTGTGGTTTATTGTTACGCTGCATAAACAGTCTGTGGCATACACAACACCGTCGTGTAGGTGTCCTATTATCAAACTTAAAGGCAATCCAAGGATAGTTTGTGTGCGCCCACTTTTTTTTTTAAATCTATAAATTATATTTGTGTATGTTGTTGTGACATGAAAACACCAGAATATAACAATAATTAACTTTAATCTTTTCACACTATAATATGACACTAATCCAACATCCAGCAACAACACACTTCCACAAATAGGATAATTGTGTAAATGACATATGGTACAGATTTATACGATATATGCACATATTTCACACAGACATGATCATGTGTTTTAGCCATCCTATGTGTGACATTACCAAGGCAACATGTGGCTTCTGTGAAAAAAACATTCTATTTACTGTGGTATAAAATGTTATTTTTAAGTACAGAATTCCAACGCATGAAAAGACTAATCTCAGGTGTCACTTCTATTGTAGGTTGGACATCATATTTCATTCAAAGTACATCCATCTGTAATTGTTGAAAAAAAAAATAATTAGCACAATTAAGAAAAAACTACAGCACAACCAGAGATGGATTGTTATAATTTTTTGCATTTTTGTTCCAGTTTATCACATGGACAAAACTAATTCCTGAAGGAAACTGTTTTTGACATTTCCTAACAAGTACAAACTAGAGGTAAATGCACAACACTTAAATAAAAATAATGAAATATCTCCAAATCTTCCCATTAGTCAATTCTTCTTCTAAAATTCTAATCAATAAATGAAAAATGTTCAGATACCAACTCAAAGTCTTTTATTGTGCCTGACTATCAGGAGTACTTCTAAGTGATGATAGCGCCTGTTGTGTTTTTGTTTTATATTAATGAGTAGAAACTCCCTCGGGAAACTGACCCTGTTTGTTTTGTGGGTTGACCCTTTAACCTTTTTAAAGGCCACCCTCCTACTGTTTTGTCTATGGATCCAAACCCATAAATCAACAGGAAGTCCCGTGGATGATTCAGAGCTGGGGTGCACCTCTCAGATGTCATCAGCATTTGTCTGTATACAGGCCAATAATCGCTAAAGTTCATCTTGCAGGTTGCCTCCCTTCCTGTCCTGTTCTTTGTCTGTGCTTTGTTAAAAGAAGGAAGTTTGTCAGACGATCATTTCAATAATCAGCACAAAAAAATTGCACAAGCACCTTTTGAAAACTAAGGATCTGCACATCAACCATAAACTAAACTTAAACACACAGATAAAGTCTTGATTTAATGAATAGCGACTGACTCTCTCAAACTCAATCATCTGGCATTTTTATGATTCGTTTTCTTATTGATTAAAAATAGTAAATGCTGCAGAGAAAAAGATTACATAACAGAGGCTCAGATAAAGGGATCATGTACAGGCAAAAAAAAAATGTTTGGAAATGTAAGAAAAACTAATAGAGAAAGGAATCAATATTGTACTGTTCTGCCCGAAAATAGATTAAAATCAAAGACTGTTGTTTCATTGATCAATAGATCATTGATTTTTGTTTTAGTTGAAGTAGATTAAACCTCTTAACATGTGACTTCTTCCAAAACAGGGTTAATCCACTTTAACCAGCTCAGTGTGTAGACTCCAAACCTTCTTGTAAACAAAATTATTCTCCATGTCTCAATAGTTGTTTGATTTAAATCAAGCTTTGGATTTATTTGTTCATAGGCTTTAAATGTTATGTATGGATGTTTGTTGGTTCTCTACTGTGTTAAAATGGGCCAGATGTTCTATAAAGCAGCCTCCTGGTTATTACATGGTGGGTTAATTTGAGGTTAGCTTGATAACGCTTACATTAAATGATTATGTGCTTCATAAATCTCCTCATTTTATAGATAACCACCTAATAAAAGCTGCAATGTATTTAATATACAAACTATGTATCTATTTTAGATGATCTCAAAGGGCAAAGTAGTACTGATTCAGCACATGTACTTATACTGATACTGATAAAATGTCACATCAGTCTGGGCCATCAGTCACCCGCTAGGATAAAATGATATTTTCCCTCTTTTGTGCAAAGTGACGCATCACAAAGGTGTTGGCTTCTACATTATTGAAGAACAGTGTCATCATCATATCTGCACGTGGATAGCCAGAGGCTGTGTAGGCTGCTTTTTAAGGAATAGTGAGATCTGATGACAAATGCACACAGAAACACAAGCTCCACATACAGTTTGTGGGGAAAACAACAGATCAACACAGCTGATGATATCAAAAACCACAGGGAACCATAGATAAAGAAGAGATATAGTGATGAAAGATGCAGCTCGTTACTGATAATGATTAAAAAGCTGTTGTGTGTATTTTTTTTGCAACATTAGAAATGCTAATAAAAGAGAATTTTCTGTCTCCATACTTTAAGTTGTTTTTGAGGTGGCTAAATAAATGAGTTCCTCCATAAATTAAATACTTTTACAAGTAAATTTAGCTGGTAAATGATGATGAATGAACAGTGATAGCATAATAAATTGAGATTTTTATAAATAGATCAGTAAAAATGTTTGTATCAATAGGATTGTTGCTGTTGTGTTTACCCAGCATCAACAGTATGGGCAGGGCATATAGTCCCTCAGGTCCTGGCCAGACCCGTCAAAACACATTAAACAAATAGTGAGTATTTTATTGACAGTATTGTACAACCACAACACAGACATGTCCTTTCAGTTTATTGGAACAAATTATGTCTTTGTTTTTTTCGATCTCAATTAAACAGAACGCTCAGGACGAGGTGATGTGATTTGCACGTGAATATGCATGTGTTTGCTGCATAATTAAAGTTCAGAGGAATGCTGGCGTGGGATTGGTGAAGCGGTCGGATCATGAGAAAGGCCTCTCTGTTTGTTGGTCTACCAGGGCACAGAGACCTCACATTGTGAGTCTGTCCAGCGTTGGGTTACTGTATTGTCAACCCTTTTACCACCTCCCTTTCCCTCGCTCGCACAGCAACACACCAGAGAAGGGGAAGAAAGTGCCTTTTCATTGATGGTTCAGTTGGACCATGCACAGGAACTCTGTGAAGAGAGGAGTCAGTCAGTTGGCTGTGACTGCTTTTCATGACCCTGAACCATTACCCAGCAACAAGCAACCTGCATGAATGCTGCAGAGTGACTCATTACCTCAACTGCCACCGTGGAGCAGTGAGGGGGGAGAAAATGACCAATCAGAGTGTATTAATGGTGGGTTTATTGTTATATTAACCAACTTGGGTCAGACTTCAAGGTCTTCTATGAATTCCAAAAAAGATCTAGAACTGAGTCAGCGGCTTTCTCATCATCACGTTTCTCTGACTTTAAATCTAAAATGTTGTTTTACCTTGATTCATTGCAGGTATAAATGTTTCTTTAAAGGTTTTTCCAATATATTAAAAGTCAGGTGAATCATTCATTCATGGTGATTCATTTCCTCTTTATTATCTCAGCTGTATATACTATAAATACATTAGTTTGCTCGACTCTTATCAGATCTTACTATTATTCCCAGATTGCATTTTCCCCTTTCTTATCCCGTCATCTCTGCGGCCTCTTACTCCTTTTCACTCGCTTTTGTGTACACTATCACACCACCGGTTGCGCAACAAGTCTTGGCCAGAGGTCTGACTTTTCTGTTGTTGTGTGTAACAAGGAGCTCCGTCACAAAGTGTTTTGGACAAATCCTCCCCTCTTTTGCTAAAACTGACACCCCTCCCCCTCTCAAGTGTCTGACATGTTAAATAGTAAGCTGCTTTTTCCACAGAACAGCCCAAAAAGGAAAAGCGGCTTATCTTTCGGTAAGGCTGAGCAACAGTTGTGCATAAACAGTTTAAAACACAAAATCTCTACCTAATATATTTTCCTATTTCTATTGGAAAAATCCCAAAACACACACAACTTTTACATCTTTCTTAAGAAGACACAATTAGAAGAGCAGTAACCCTTGAGTCGACAGAGTTTATGGAAAAGGATATTTATTGGTAGGTAATGAATAGATTTATTATCTTTATCAAAGGTGGATTAGAAAGTCCACTTATCCAACATTCCTTGAGATTGTGTAAAAATGTAATCTTAAATTCAATCACTTCATCATTTAAAATCAATGCAATGTTAAGACAAAACCAAGGCTAGAGACACACACAAAACCATTAAGTCTATTTTCAGCACTTTTATTAGTGGTGAATTAAAAGTACGTTAAGGTATTATTAAAGGTGTTTTTAAAGTAATCATTGAATTTTTGCTCCGATGCATTATTCATTTCAGAGAATAACAAGACTTATATTAACTTCATATATAACATTAGTGCATGAACAGGAACACATGAGTATTAGACATTCTTTAGAGGAGGCAAACTGCAGACTGTGACCTTTTTTTTTAATCTGCTTTCATGTTACCAGTCTAAAAAAAAAATAAATTAATTGAGTTTGTGAGGCATGCTAACTTGCTGAGTTCGTCTACCAGAGGCCATCTGCATCTTGGATACATGTTTTACTCAGCATATTCGATTCCCTAGTCCATTTCCACTTCTTCATCTGAGTCAGTGGAGCAACAGGCGTAACCCCTGACATGCTGTTTTTAAAACTAACGCTGTTTTTCTCAGAAAAAAAGGATGAAGGAAACAAACAAACAGACATTTTCATGATGTTTCAGGATGAAAAATCAGGCTTTCTACCTTTTAGCTCCAGTCAGGAGTTGTTAATTGCCAGCAAATTGACATTCCATTAACTACCCTCTCTGAAACAATTATATCATATGTAACCAAAAAAATTACAATTGGACTTTCAAACTAATTAAATAATCTATTAATGCTATTTCAGGGTATGAAACTATAACTTGTTACCTACATCTTGCAGAAAACACCTTTTAATTTGGTTCAGGGGTCATACAGAAATGTGGATCGTGATAAAGTACGTCATGGGTTCCTTTTTTCCAAGTTTGGTCTGCCAGGAAATAATATAGTTTTGTCAAATGATAAGATTGACTTTAATTAATGTGCTAAACTGAGCATTTATAGTATTCTATTTTATCCAAGAACCAATTTTTTTTGTTGTTTTCAAGGGAAGAGTGTAAATACGTAAATATTATTGTTCATTGTTCAAAAAGGAAACAGAAAACAGAACCATCCTTCAATATCTTTCTTCAATCATTCCTTTTCGCACCTTACCAACATTTGCAGAACTCAGAAATCTGCTTCCTTTTGGATGTAATTCATTATTCATTTTGTGACTTGAAAATGAAAAGAAAACAAGCAGTCACTTTTTCAAAAGAGATATTTTTGTGCGAGAACACAATGAACAGCTTCGTATTTGTGAGGCGTGAACACAATAGACAACGTGTCTCCTTACAAAACTTGGAGGGAAGGGACTTCTGACATGCTTTACAAAGATCCACATTTCTCTGTGACAACTGTAGTAAATTGAATGAGTTTTTCTGCAAGATGTAGGTAATAAGTTAGAGTTTCATGCCCTGAAATTGCAGAAAACCCAATTGTAAGTTTTTGTGGGGACATACTGTATAATCGTTTGCTACACAATCACAGTGTGTCATATTGTATTATTTTTTTACTTTCTCAAGACATGTGAATTTCAATTTTTCCTACTTTTTTCTTCAATGTGAGTGAAATGGAAAACTTTAGATATTTTAAGCTTTTAGTTTTAAGCACAAACACTTTTCATGTAAAGTTTTCAATCTAAGCTAAATATTATATTTCCCAAAACTGGCCCGATTACACTTTTCTATAACCTATGGAAACGTGCATTTTTTTATGCAATATTTGTATTTGTTTCCTGTCTGAGTAGCATTTGACCATCACTTACCCCCTGTCTTCATTTCTGTCTGATTCTTTCATTCTTGATTTCTAGGTCAAGGTCTACAAATATATATACAGCAAAAGAAAAAGGGGAGTAGAATGACTACAGAAAAAGATAAAATGTGTTTTTAGGATGCAGGAAGCAGACACAGATGGAGATGAAGAGAGAGGGAGATAATAATATAAATACAGCTTCCTTCCCTAATGCCACAAAGAACAAAAAAATATCCAAAATTAGTGTGTGGGCAGTATGCAGCAGCTCGTCCGGTGGTCATACAGTCAGGACATGAATGGGAAATCAGAGATAACCTTCCTGACCTCTTGCATGTGCCTGAGCTGTGCGCATGGAGGCTATTTTAGAAATCCAGGAAAGGGATGAACAGCCAACACCCTGATGCAGTCATTCCGTGACCTGCAACTATGAATGCCTTTTCCATCACCACTTCCTAGTGTAGATTTGGCTTTTCAATAATACCACCTATGTTTCATCTTTATTTGGAGATAGGACAACAAATACGTGCTTGTCTTTAACACAGTAATTCCTCAAGATACGTGATCACCTTTGACCTCACTTCGCATTTACTCACTGTCTTCTGCGCTCCGTCTGTATTGTGTCTCCCCCAGGCGACTACATGCTGTGAACTTTTGAAAATAATAATAATACCCCCTGTTGTAATAACTCTTTAAAACCTGATGTGTCATCGCTGACACACCCTGCGCATGTGTATTTTGATCAGCTGTGATTCTTTCACTGTTCGTGCAGTTGGGAAAATTCCAACGGTTTCTGAAACTGGAGACGTTGCACTTCATAGGTTTTATTGGGTCATTATGGTAATTTCACTCATGCCTGTACTAGAAGCTGGAGTAGAAAATGTTCTCGCAGAAATAGAACAAGTAGAACATTTTAAATGAGAGATTTGGGGAATAAAAGTGCTCTGGAAAAATGGGCAAACAGACTCACTCACAGCATATTTTCTACTCTTTTAGTTCATCAAAATAAGAAAAAAAAAAGTCCACTTTAGGCTTAAGATTTAAAGGGTTAACACATGCCAACAGATATATTTACACCTTCAGCTACTTCATTAGCTACACTGTTCAACTGCTCGTTAACGCAAATATCTAACAGGTCAGAAGCTTTGCACAGCGGCAGTATCACAGCCTAGGAGGTTTATCTGAGGTGTGATTATTGTCTAAACTTTACATGGCTGCGACACATAGACATGATGAAGGCGAACTGCAGATGTTTGAATGGGGAAGTAAGGTCATTTAAAGCAACACTATGGAGTTTTTCAACCTTCAAACTGTATTTTAAAGGTCATTTTGGGTGTACAACAACTCACAGTAGGTTCAATTGCACTTTCATCATCACTCCTGAGTGTCTGTATTCGCACTATAATAATAATAATAATAATAATAATAATAATAATAATAATAATAATAATAATAATAATAATAACTTTATTTGTATAGCACCGTTAAAAACAGCCAAGAAAAAGGGCACAACAGCAGAATAAAATATTAAAAACAACACAACACAGTAAAAGAGATAAGTACAGCAACACGTCATGGGTGCGTCAACTATGCCAGTCCAGTTGTGGTTTCGGGTTGTAACCCCTCATCAAAGACAACTGCAAACTTTGACTGCTTTACGGCATACATCACATCACCTACTATCCACCTTCAAAAGACATGGCAGGTAAATGAAGTTACAAGTGAAGGAAAGCTACAAATAGGCTAATGGTCATGGCTGGATCAGCAAGAAAAGCAAAGAGGGTAAGGATGTTCTCTGAAAAGACAAAGAAAAGAAAGAGTGAGAGGGATAAAACAAGAGGCCGGACGAGGGTGAATATTGGCCCGGCTTTCACTCGCTGGCGTGAGCTGAAAGAAGGGGAGGGATGCCCCACTGATGGAGACCTGGAAGTGTTACTGTTGCACCAGAAAGAATAAATTCCTCTATTAAATCTTCTGCATTTGAGCTTATTATGGTCCAGGTCATGTTATTGAAACCAAAGCCTTCCATTTATGTGTTATCTGTTCCTACAATGAGCAATCGGCTGTAGGCTGTTGTATAGATCTGTTCATTTATGGGTTTTTGGGTATGGATAATGTTTATATAAAATGTCCTAAGGCTACTTTACCTGATCTGAAGACATGGTTGAATGCACATTAATTGTCTCGCCTCAGGAAGTTTGCCAGCATCAATGGCTTGTCAAATAATGCGCGACTATTACCAAGATACAGATTTTACAACAGTTGTTACAGACATCATCATCATCCTCTTTAATACCAGACTCGAAGGTCCATTTAAAACAGACAAGCAACAAATAAAATACTTTAAAAAAAAAAAAACAGGTTAAAAGTACGAACAAAAACAATACCATTTCTAAACTTTACGTGGACCCCATGAGCAAAATTCCATGTTTTTTCTTTAATTAACTTTAAACATAGCTCCAGACAGGCTGCTTTTTAGACACTAGTGACGGTTGCGCGTGATAGATTTTTTTGGGCATGACACGGTTTTATGATAGACAAGAGAATGATCTGATAAGGAGAAAATATCAAGTGATATGGGAAATTTTGGGGCCAAAAATGCCTTGTTGATGCCAATGGTTAAATGGGAAATGTCCAGACTGTGTCAAGCTGATGGAGGCAACAGTAACTCAAATAACCATTTTAAAACAAAAGCGCTGAAATGTGTCATAAAGGTTCAATGTGTGACTGCATAAATTGTGCGTGGAATATAATATTCATAATTAGATGTGATGTAAGTGAACTTCCTGTGTATATTTTTCCTGCTATTGTTTTCTGACAGTGCTGTTCACCTTTAACATGCATTCATCTCACCCACTTTGTGTGGTTTGGACTGGAGTTATTGACTCCTAAAAAATCCAGTATATAGAATGTTTGCTTTCTTTTCATAGAACCTCTCATAGTGGATTGTTGCTTATTAATTGTATCTTATTGCACAATGTTACCACTGTAGAGGAGCAGAAGGGCACATTAAAGATTAACTCACTTTATTATACCTGTAAAACAATGGCAGATGCTGGTCTTTAAAACACGGGAAGCTCATCTTACGGCTCCATAAAACTTGCATTATAGCAAAGGAATAAACAAATAGGAATGCTTGATTGAGGTTGTTATGCTTCATTTATACCATAGAAACAGCGACACCCACTTGAAGGTGTATGGCTTTACCCTTTTTCTTTTCAGCTGATGTAGTCATGGCACTTTGACCTCGCTTCCACTGATATCCACATCTGACTGAACTCCAACCTGCTCCGATGCCAGTATACAGTGCATTGATATTTCATCTGGCAGAATTTGGGAGATGATACATGGTAATCCAACCTCTTTAATCACAAAATTGACTTGAAAACTACCATGAGACAAAGCGGATAAAATCCCAGTTGTTATCCCATAGTTTTTCAACAGGACTGCTCTTTTGGACAACCATCCCTTTACTTTTCCATTACTTGCTGCAGCACTATCCCATTCTCCCCTGTGAGGTCAGCAGAATCACTTGTATTTCCATCTGCACTGTATTTGTCACAGGATATGCCACCTCAACTCCGGCCACTCTGCTATGTGTGTCCCCGGTAGGTGAGCCAAGGAGTTATATGACCGAGGAGCACTCCTGTTACAAAACATAGACCACAGTCACAAATTTGCTGACTCTAAATGTCAGAGACTGCAGGAGATGCAATGTCTCAAACATACTGTAGATGTTTCCATTCTTCTATTTTCTGACAAAAGTGTTTTCTGTAGCTATTAAACTAATGTAATGCCCGTTGACCCCTATAAGAAATACATTTTAGACACTGTTAAGTAATAAACGTTTGTGCTAGATTATTGTTGAGACTAAACCCTGCTCATCTGCTCTCATTTATTACTGCATCGAACACAGTCATGTTTTATATACTACAGTGTGACTCATATTTTAAAGTGTATTTGTTATTTAATGAGAACTGCAATCCACTGACACTATTTGACTTTATAATTATTGCTGTAAAGGTTGGTTTGAAAAAAGTTAAATATAAATTGAATGCAGAAGCAACCACACCCGTACATATTCTGCACCAAGTTAAATTTTTAAGTTAATAGTCACTGGTGGTGTTAAGCATATGTAATTAACTACAGTACCAGCTGAGTCATTGTTTAAACCTGTATACCACAGGCAAGGCTGATTTATTTTTAAAGTGTTATTAAAGATAAATACTAGATAAACAATGAAACCAAAACTGGAATCACATGCTAGAAATAAAGAACTGCACAGGACGTTATGGTATTTTACTGCTCTGTCAGTATATCTCCTAATATTATATATATATATATATATATATATCTGTAGACCCCATAAAACAGAGGCTTCTTGGATTATTTTGTATCGCACAGCAATTCTGAAAAAATCCAGTGAGATGTTGATGTTTTTCAGGTTGTAGTTTTGTGTTAAATGGATTATTAATGTGTAGTCTAAGTGTAAAGTTGTTTAATTTCACTGAGAACCTTAAAAAAACAAAACAGTTTTAGAAGATAAAATGCTTTTATGTGCATACAATTAAAACATCACCATGAATCTTTAACGTAAATATAATGAAGAGTGCACTTATCAGAAAACATGCTCCTCTTTCTAAATCCTATTTCCTTTCAGACACAGTGTTCTGGCTGAGATTTGACACTTTGTTCTGTATACACTGTAACACTCAGCAGAATTCACAGTTGATAAGAAGAGTACTACACTGCTGCCCTCTATAGGTAAACAACACTCCACTGTTATGAAATACATAGAACAATATAGGCCAAAAAAATAGGTATGGATAGTTAAATGATCCTCATACTGGATGAATAACAGCACTATACTTCCATTAAAGTCATTTTAAAGTGTAAGTTTTATTTTGAAAAGTAAGAGAATCCATTGTGTGGCTGAGGAAATATAACACATGTATTACACACAAGCGGTGTTAGTTTGTTAAAAATTACTACTTAGAACATTTAATCTAATAGTTGTTAATGTAGGTTTCCATATTATAGAAAATTCTGCTGTTTGATAAATAAATAAACAAACAAACAAATGTGAGTCCTTTCAAAGACCATTAATTCATACTGCTTTCTGTTTTGTGTTTGCTTACATAAGCGTGTAGAGATATTTTCAGCCAGCAGATGGCAGCAAATTAATATTAATATCATTGTCATTATTTATTTGAGCTTCTCCTTTGCTGTATTTGATACTATGAGACATCTCTAAATTATTACTTTATTTGAGTATATAAATTAAACATTTTGGATTTCTGATGTTTTGTCCTCCTAAATTCAAAACTACATAGCATCTCTAGAAAAATATAGACTTTACTTAAAATAGAAGGGTGGACAAAAAGAAAAAACAACAGCTTTTTGACTTCAGCAGAATTGCATGATGGCTTATTCATTGTCGATGCCATTTTTTGGCAAAAAAAAAAAAAAAAACCTGAACAGAGTAATTATATGTAATAAATCTATCCAGAAGCCTTGCAGTATTGTACTTGCCCAGACAACCGGGTTTAGAATTATTAAAAGAGATTATGCTTATTTTACACATCTAAACAAGATTCAGAGATTTTTATTGTCATTTCATTAAATGCACAAGACATACAGATAAATTAAATACTGTTTCTGTCTCACTTTGTTAATGAATGCAACGTGATTAAAAAAAAAAGAGAGAGAGAGAGCTCAAAATAGAATATGAATAAATAAATCAGAATAAAAGATAAAACTGACATTCTATGGTGGTATAAAGCAAAACTATATGTCATAGTGGTGGAAATGCAAATACACTAATAGTAATGGAAGGTGAGGAGTATATAACAGTTTATAAGGTGTAGCAGATATGACTATAGTGCAAATGTTTAGAATAAAGTGCAGAGACAGTCAGAAGTAGATGTAATGAATATCTCAGATTGTGAGTGTAATACATTACTCAAAAAAAAAAAAAAAAAAAAAAAAAA
>JAPTYQ010000001.1:516308-526872 GCA_029814465.1 Ostorhinchus cyanosoma
AAAAAGAGAGAGAGAGAGCTCAAAATAGAATATGAACAAATAAATCAGAATAAAAGATAAAACTGACATTCTATGGTGGTATAAAGCAAAACTATTTGCCATAGTGGTGGAAATGCAAATACACTAATAGTAATGGAAGGTGAGGAGTATGTAACAGTTTATAAGGTGTAGCAGATATGACCATAGTGCAAATGTTTAGAATAAAGTGCAGAGAGACAGTCAGAAGTAGATGTAATGAATATCTCAGATTGTGAGTGTAATACATTACTCAAAAAACAAAAAACCTGTTCAATAAATAAAACATGAACAATTAACATTTCCTCAGGTATACATTATGTGTTTTTACTTTCATATTTTTTATCATAGTGAGCGGGAACCACTAAAATGAACAGATTCTGGTTTTAATAGCGGTTATCTTCCTCTGTGGGCTGTCATAGTAACATTCAACAAAAATAACCTCTCACAGAAAAAGAATAGATTAAAACAAAAGAATCCCACGTTATTGCTTTGACCCTTAACATAGAATGAACAATTATATTTCTGTGGCTTAATTTTATTTAACTTCATTACAATTAAACTTCCTGCCTTAGCCTTGTGCTCAACACACAATGGTAAATCAAACAAGATGGCCATTATGTGGAGGACTGCACATAATGGCTATCAACAGACTGAAGGAAGTGTAACATTGTGATAATAAACCTCCTCTCTCCAATTCTTCTGAAATAATCCATCCATTCAGTCAGTACCAAGCAGCAGTCTCCTCCTGCTGTCCCATGGAAGGGAAGGAGGACCAGTGCCAGTCTTGTACCTCGTCTGCAATCCTTCAATGGGCCTTTGTGGATGCTGCCATCCTTCCCCCGGCCAACCCCCGGCAGCCCATTCAGGAGTGTCACATGGCACTCCCACTCAGCGCCCATCTCACAATGCACCCCTGTCATTTGCACCTCATTGACATGCGTTCATAGTGCATTGGGGAATGGTCGTGCTCTTCCACTAGTTTCAAAGGAAATGAAGTCTCAGGCTGGGTGGCCAAAGTGTGGCTTCCTGGATACGGTATTCATATTTGTAAGGAGGAAGTACTGCAACGTGTGTGCATTCATGTGTACGTTGAGAACTGGATGAGACACAAAAAGAGCATCACATAAACCTCACATATATAACTGTCACCTACCACAAATATGATTAAAAATATAATAAAATAGTCACCTTTTAGCGCCTCAGTATAATATAGAGGATGCAGGTTAAAAGAGAAAAACCATACTGAAATATTAAGGAGTTAAATGTGGAAACTGTGGCCAACACAAGTACAGTTACTTGAATGACTGCTCTTATCTTTTTATATGTACTGATTAGGAAACTCTGACAGATAATCAAGAGAAATATAAGATTTTTATGGCAGGAAGTTTGTAACCATCAAGAATGTTTTCCAAAATGTTCTCCAAAACTGCTCCAAATGTTCTTCCAGCTACTGTAATTTATTTTTTATTTTTTATTTTTTTGTTCTTTCTCACTCCTACATTAAACCACTTTGTTCCAGTGGTTAATCTGTACTTTTAACATGTGAGTGGTTGAGTGTTGCCTGACAAAAGCCTCTTGGCATTCTCAGAGAGGGCAGTCAATTATCTGATTGTGGCTTTCAAATGGTTCTGATTGAAATGTCAGAATGTTTTCCAATATATCTGGTCAGCGCACCGGCTTTTAAATCACATTTGGTAACTGGAATGAACATGTGGTGGAACATGTACATAAAATAGTGTAAAATAAAGTGAATTAGGAGGTGTATTGGTTATTACTACCTCTGGTGCCTTTGATGTCATTGAAACTATATGAATGAAATGCAATTTAAGTCATATTAGTACTACTTATCAATTTATTCAAACTTGGACTCAACTTCACCCATAAAGACTCAGTGTTACTTTTGTAGTAATTTAAAAAAAAAAAAAAAAAGTTTTTCCTCTATATTTAACATTTCTTAAGTGATTTATCACAATTTATTATGACATAATCCTCTATATTTTGTATTTTTTTTCAGTGAAAATCAGGTATTTTCCTATATTTAATTTACTGACGATAAAGATGTTCATAAAAGTTCAGATTAAAGTTGAGGGGAAACAGAAAAAGTTACTTTCATCCAAATATATCATTAACTGAACATAAACCAAGTGTTTCCATTAACTATCATTAATCCAGCTCTGTGCGGTTTTACTGGTGAATTAATGTTATAGAAGATGACGGTGTTTCCACGTTCACTACGGAGCCTCTGAACGTCCAAATGGCTCATATCTGATGAGCATGAAAAGACGACAAACTGCATTTTACACCAATTATTTGTATGTATTGATAGAATTAATGGGTCAGAAGTTTCTAAACAGTTCAGGTTAGTTGGCTGTTTGGGTCTTTATGGGTTAAAAGCATCGATACATGTCTTGTATTGATGATAATTAGAGGGGATACGTGTAGTATTTTTACTTTTAGATGCCAGTGATGTGAGTAATAGAGATATGCACTGAATATTTTCACACTTAAGCTGTAAGTCTGATTTAATCTAATAAACCCACACTTTGGTTCAGTGTGTAAAATCTAGCAGCGATGAATGTTCTGCATCCTGTCCTCTTTGTTAGCATTAACTAGCATTTGTTCTGTCTGTGGTGGAATTTATAGTGTAGGAGATATTAACTCTACAAATACTGTAGATGACAGCAATAGTCTTGAGTAATGAAAACATATAATAAAACCGCAGCTATTCTTATTTTCAGATGATTTATACCATAACCACAAACAAAAATATGACTATTACAATTGCATTTCTGCTATTAAATCCTCCTAAATCCACTTAATGCTTGTATTTATATATTAGGTTCAAACATATTGGTCTTCATTCAGTTCTTTTGCAGAAGGCTCTGAGTTATCATTACAGCGTTACATGGCAAAACATTTCAATAATCAAGCCAGAAAATATCCTCCTATCTTCGTTCACCAGCTATTTGGCCAACAGCAGCAGAAACAGTTCTGTGAGCCTTGATTGATGGAGTGAATGAATCATGGCATATTGACGTAATATCAGTATTTCTATCAGTATTTCAGCTCAAATCTAACATGGGTGGGAGTAATAGACACATTATATGCCTACTTAATTTACTGACGCAAATGGCCCCCATATATAGATATCCTTTTATAAATGAATACAGCACAATTTCAGAGAGGCACTATAATTAAGCACTTGGACGACAACTCTAAATGTCATATGATCGAGTCTGTACATTACATGCACTTTACTTTAACTTTTATATATGCTCTGCTTGTTTGATTACTGGTTCTGAAATCCCATACATGTTAGACTTTTGTTTCAGATTTTGTAGCTAGTAAATCATCGGCCCTTTACATCAGCTGACCAAAAAACAATCACAATCATAAAAATAGCTCTGAAGTGTCAATTCATACTGATACAGTTTTAACATAAGTCACCTTTTCTCTATCATCCACCCTTTTTTACCATCATCACTGATAAAGTTCAACCCCAAACTGTTTATTATACAGGCAGACATGAATAAACATTTCTCACTGCTATTGCAACAACCACCCTTAAAAAGAAAGGTTGAAACAGCACCACTGGTGGTTGGATAAAATGAGCAGTAATAGTTTTCATGTGTTTGCTTTTGAGAATAATCCTGAACCTTATACCAAGTGATATTAATAGATTGTATATGAATAACTTGCTTTGTTGAAGGAACACGGTTGTGGCAAATTATAGGTTACTGATAATCCTTTGTAAGCGGCGTGTTATGTGGATACGTGGTTTATGTAAGTCTGCAATGTTGCTCCATCATGTTTCTACAGAACCTCAGAATGGACTTTGTCTTCTCCTTTTTTGTCTTATCCTGCTCTTTACAGTTGTACAACATGGGGCATTATTTCTGAAAAAAATGGCATGACAGTCAATGGTGAGAAACTTTTTTTTTTTTTTAAATCTTATTTTAATTATGTCACTATTTACATATATGATATTTGTCAATTAAAAAATAATTATCAATATAAAGAATTACACACCTGAAAATTGAAGATTATGTTGTAATAACTGTCTAAACCGACAATGTCTCTGCAGCTTCAGTGTAAGCGGACTAGAGGGATTTTCATCTCTTTCTATATTTTTTCACCTCACTGTCTGACAATAAAATAAAATGTGCCAAGGCAGTCACTGTTTTGGTGTTAGAGATATGTTTCATGTGCAACAAGATATGACATTCGTGGCTGTTCTTATCACAAAACTAAATGTTTCTTTACTATCTTTGCCACAAACTGCACGTAAAATTATCTTCTAAACTGACAGATATCATACATGAAAATGGGCCCTAGCTAAAACGCTGGTGAAGATCAGGAGTTGGTCTCCAAACACCTTCAATGGCAACTCACTGCTCCAAATGTGCTAATGCTAATGCTAGGTACTGTGAGTGTATGAGAAAATGCAGAGACTTTTCCTCTACAGAGATGGTAAAACAAGTTAACATGAAACCTTTAACCAAGAACTGAGGCTTTCTAGGCCAAGGTTCAGGTACATTACAACCTCTTTCTCTTTTTGAGTGTGGATTAGATTTAGTACCCCCATAAACTACAAATAAAACCCCTGAACAAACCAAACCCTATTTGTAACAAAGCGTTTTGCATTTTTTGCAGCTGCTGTAGATCAGGGTGGGGGATGTGTTCTGTCGGTTGTAATCTACAAATTCACCAGTAGATGTCACTAAATATTATGCACTGAAAAACACACTCCAGACACAGCACATTTTATGCTCATTAGTTAGCAACATTTGAATTATCTTGAATTCTGTATTTTCTAATGAGTGAAAAAGATGAATTGTCTTTTTAATAAGTTTTAAATGGGTCATATTTTGCTAAACCCACTTTTGTTAGTCTTTGGTAGAGTTATTTGTGTATTTAGGGACCCTAAAAAGTTCAAAATGTTTGAATTTGAACCCTCCAGGTGCTGCAAAGCTATCTTTACATTCATTTTCGGCAAAAAAAAAAAATCCAGTGGATTTCTACAACCCGTTTAAATTCCTGCTTAATTTGTTGCGTCTATAACTAGTTACATCACGACATTTGCTCATATAAGGTACATTTCTCAGAGTACGACATAATTGTTTGTAGTAAAAAACTGAAATGAAACTTTGAGCCGATTACCTAAAATGTTCAGTTGTTGGTTAAACGGAACAGAGCAGCACAGCTGACAACCTTTAATGTGGAGGGCATGAAGTGGCTCATATGCATTTAAAGGGCCAGCGCTCCAAACCACCTTTCTGGTGTCATTTCTCAGAAATAGGGTTGAAAAAAAAAAATACTGGAAAGGAATGCTTCTCGGACCAAAGAAGTTTGTTTGAGGTGCTGTTTGGAAATAGGGATTCATAAAGTGGAAAAGAAACTGGAAGAAAACTCAGAGGCACTCCCTTTAAACACTGAAATGCCTTTCTAGAGTTGAAAACAGTTGAATTAATGAAGAATTCAGACCCAAGCATAGCATTTACAGTTTATCTAGACCACAGGGAAGTGTTTTAAGATGCATCTTTCTATTTTTTTTAAGCAAGATATCACTCATTTAAAGAGGGGGGGGGGTGGGTTTTTTTTTTTTTTTTTTTTTTACAAAATAAAGTATACATTTTAGTAATATACAGTAGCCTATTCATTCATCATTGCTGGATATTTCACTATAGTGTAGAGTCAGAGATTGTCAACGACCCATATTTGGTTCAGACTTGAACCTTTATTTTAGAGGATCATTTGCAATCAGCTACGTGACCATGTGCAGCATCCCCCCCTCCCCTCCCTCCCTCTCTCCCTCCCTCTTTCATGCAAGCATCACTCCCCTCCTCGTACACGCTGTCCTCAACCTCCAGCGGCACTACCCGCATCGGTCTGTGGACGCCGATCCTACTGGGAGGAGGTGGGGTCTGAACTAGTGGTGGTCGTGGATTAACTCGCCAACGTTTACGTGCAAACCGTGCAGATCGTCAACCACGACTCACTCTCACTCAGTCTCCTGCGTCTGCGTTGTTGAAGGGGGAGGGAAATCACGACGAGAAAACCCTTGGAGGAATCCCCTGTCAGCGGCACCACTATCACCACTGAACTCCCTTCTTCTTCTTCTTCTTTTTTCACCCCCCCGTCCTTTTTTCTGACTGTGCTTCACTCGGTTGGACCCAACGGGGAAAAAAAACAAAAAACAAAACAAGAAAAACCCCCACGGTATCCTAACCACCGCCACCGCCGTCGTCAGCATCACAGGCGGGGGGCAGTGGGATGAAGTCTCCCTGCAGCACAGCTTTGGTTCAGATAAGATAGTTTGGTTTCTTCGCTTTCAGTCTGGGACAAGTTATCACCCTCGAACGCCTTCCAAGCACAAGACTGTGTGAAGAGTCGAGTAACAGAAGAAAAGCCAGCTGCCTACTACTACTGGGACTGGAGGAGTCGCTGGTAAGTGGATGGTCGATATTTTTTTTTTTAACCCTTATCGTTTTGATGCTAACTGATACGTTGATGCTGTCGAGTTAAAAAGCTTAAACGTGTAAGGCGTGTGTGTGTTAGTTTACAATGCCCGTAAGTAATGTGAAATAAAAAATAAAACATAGTGCCTTTTAAGCTAGCTTGACGTCAGTTTATTGTAAACATTCTAGCAGTATTTAAACCACGGGCTGATATCGTTTAGTAATGCAATGTCATCCGTTGCTAGCATAGGTTAGCTAACTAGCTAACAAGCCTACGCCCAGCTGTCTCCCGACATCCAACACCGGGAATTGGTTCAACTTAGATGTTCGCTGCTACGTTAAAAACCATTACTTGAAATCATCCAATTTTGGTTCTGTAACTGCTACTCATGACCTTGGCTGAGTGTTATCACATCATTCGGACTGATAAACAGTGATTGCCAGTGACTTACAGTCCGTTATAGTGTCATATATATGTACACAAAGTGCGGTGACAATAACCAACCGAAATAATTTGCTGGGCAGCGATAACTGTTGTTCGAACGCGTGGCAGGACAACAGTAGGGCTTTCTTTATGTTTCCGTCAACACTGACAGCATTGTGCACTACAACACGCCTAAACCATAACAGTCCTGAGTTTGTATAGTAGGAGAGTAAGTGTGAGAATGAGGCTGTTACATTCACAGCTCAGTTCTCATAGTGGAGAAACTATTAAAATACTCCAAGGGTTTCGAATAGGCTGCTGTTGTTGCTCAATCAAGTATGTGTTCATTTCAGACTTACTTATTGCATCAAGTACATTGAAACCAGCTTCAGTAATTCACTATCATTTAGATTCCATGTAAAGTATGCCCTTGGTTTTCAGTGGGTTTAGGTCAGTTTTTCCCAACCTTTTTTTTTTTTTTTTTTTTGGCTCCTTACCCCATTTCACAAATTTCTAGTGACCCCACACACCCAAAATGGAGACTTTTTCTTGCTGAAATTAATTTCTTTTTGGTCATGTAATAGTTTGCTATACTATGTTACAATACAAATAAGTGGTAATTTTAGATGACATTTAGTCTATGTAATGTATAATATTATGGATGGAGGCAGAAAAGCCAGGTTGAGATTACTACACAAAGTGAGGCTGCAAGTTAATACTGAACAAGCAATAACTCAAACTATGAATTATGAAAGAGCTGCAGCTCCGTAAACCGACCACAAATAAACATTTGACAGATTAACAGTGCCACAGTGCTTCAGTTTCATTTTCGGTTTTTTTTTATGTATTGTGATTGTCTTTGTCAATTCACCATATATTTTTTTTATTAAGTTTTATTTTGATCATTAATTAGAAATTTCAGGCAACCCCTGTTTAAATGCCAGGTGACCCCACGGTTGAAAAATACTGGTTTAGGTGCAGTCTGGTCACTATTATCCGATCCACTGGTGGAAAAAGCTGTCAAAACGTACTGTGCTGTTCATTCATGTTCATATCAGCATTTTCAGTAAGGTTGTGCAAGATTTTATTTGTGTAATCACTTTGGATATCTAGTAAGTACTACAGCTATTCCTCCTCCTGGGTCCACACAAAACAGCCAAGGCATCATACATCATCCGTAACATAAACTGATTTCTTTGCGAATAGCTTTTGCTCTTGGTTTTTGAAGCTGCTCTCCTTTTTAATCTGAATTATATTTGGTGGTAGGTTGTTCAGGGTTAAGTAAATGCTTCTATGTCTTGTATCATAACTGTGTCTGACATTTGTATACATTAGCTAAGTCTAAGGATGTTTGGTTGTCTTAAGGTACAAGTTTTCCTCATAAAATAAACCAGACCACACACCAGTCTATGTATCAGCATTTTCACTGAGGTTGTAGAAGTTGTAGGTGCGCAGGTACTCCTGAAAGCTGAAAGACCAAAGTTGCCGAATAAACCCACTGATTACCAGCTACAAACGTTAGACCTGGGAGATGTCAATTTTTTTTTTGTTCACATTGAATTCATATTAATTTGCATCATTTCTCACTCAGAATGGCTTTGCTGTACGATCATAGAGAAAACCCAGAACAATGTACTGTTTATTCTTTTTCTCCTACATTTTATTTGAGGTAACTTAAATCATTAGAGTTTGTACTGAAGTATGCGGCGGACAGTGGATGGCACTGAACCAATGATTAAAATTTGTTAAACTCTTCTGTGCACTGACCCTTCAGCAGGGGGTCACTGATGGCCATGTACACATGACCAGATGTTCAGAATGGAGGAAAATTGATTTGTAGTGTTTGTGAACTGTAAGTGAACTAAGCTATATGTTGAAATGCAGAATAAGATACGATGTGGACTGTCTGTGAACCATGCGTCCCTGATGTGAACAAAAGTTATGCAGTCACATTTGACACAGTGTATTTCACCAGACGTTCTCACTGAACTTTATGCACACTGACAAACAGTGATATCATAATGGCCCTGTGCACATGACTTTGGAAATATTGATTGGTTGTACAGATTTTTACTTTTTCAGCAGATAAAACAAGATAACGTTCTTTTAATTTCACTTTTAACTCTTAACTTACAAGAGAAGACTGAAGTTTAATGTGAGACTATGTTAGCTCTTTCCTCATCATGTAGAGGGGTAGTAAACATTGCACAAAAGTAAATATCATGATGCAAACCTGCTGTTTGATATTTAACTGTTTTTGGAAGGATTTCGGTCATTAATTTCAGATATTTCCAGTGATATTGATCAGACTTCAAGGGCAAAGTAAAGCAGGAAATCTTAAGTTGGAAAAAATATGTCCTGCAACCCAGGGTGTTCTCAGATCATATTTTTGTGAGTAACTTTAAATAGGTACTGAGAGAAACAAATACTGTATATACACCAGGTGTATTGTAACACAGACTACTTCATCTGTTAAAGAAGCATCAGGGATCTGTTTTCATAGCTGATGATTTGCCTTATATCACATGGGCCATCCATATATAGAAATATACACGTTTAAAAAAAAAACAACCTTTTAAATAATTATCATCTTCTTTAGAAGGTACATTATGAGTCCTATAGGCCAAGGGTTGAGTACACCAACTGTTCTGACACAGCCAAGTTGTTCCCCACACATTTATTAGCTGAATATTTACAGATCACATTGTAAGATTAGTATGTGAAACAACACTCAAAGTAGTTTTTATATTGAAATTACTACTGTCATATTATTATTAATAATTTAAATATACATTGCCATGTAAGTGACATGAGTTATGTAGTTCACCAAATCAAGAATGTGTTTTTGATTTGTTTGTAGATTTTGGAAGTGTTAGCTGGTTTCTTGATATTTAACGTGACAATTTTTAAAATCATGCTCCCATGATTAAAGGGGTCACTTATACTCAGATGACCTTTACTGTAAACGTGTGTGCACCCCCTCTTTTATACCCACCTAGTCAGTAGCAGTATAGGGAACGTATTTTCATACCTCCTGTGTGTTAATACCAGTTGTGTAATTTCCAGTTAAAAGGAAATGGAACATTGTTGAACATTCATGGACTGAGTAGAGACTTACTTAGGAGTAAAAGTCCTTTACATTCAGCACAAAGGTTAAATGGTCAAAAAATACCAGAGATTACATAATACATTTTAGTCAGACTTGTGTCTTGACATGTAGAGCTGATTCAACATGTTCTATATTAAGAAGACATAGCGTTAATGCCCCGGGCAGTAGTGATTAAGTAAAGTGAATGTAATAAAACTCAAAAATCCATTTCATTCCTATTTCTAAGGTAAAGATAGCAGCGCTGTGGAGGCAGTTTAGTCAGTATACTTCTACTGAACATGGATGACAGGGATGCCTAAATTACTTATCTACAGGCTTCAAGCTCTGAACTTGCATAGCAGAATCTTGCAGACTGGCAAAACAACAGTGTACAATAGCTTTGCCCTTGAGTATTGCATTTATTACTTCCCCGAATGCAAGTTTTGGGGATATAATGTTTATGGTCACGCCCCGCCACCAGATATCCTACGTGTTAATGCGATAACTTGAAAAATATTGGGTTTAGAAATTCCAAATTTTCCACATCAATCAATATCATGGAGAGGAAGAACTGAT
>JAPTYQ010000001.1:536148-556008 GCA_029814465.1 Ostorhinchus cyanosoma
AGTTTAAGAATCACTACATGAGTGCCGCCTGAAGTTTTTTCAACTCGAGGTCTCAAAGATAAATGCTGCAGTTCTTTGGGGTCCGAATTTATATTAAAAAAAGTATATAATTTTGTGTTGTTTACATCTATCATTTAATAATTTTTTTTCTTTTGTATTGTTTCTGCACTGAAGGGTAGACTTTTTTCATTATATTACACTTTTTGTTATCTTGCATCTTTTTCATACTTCCTTTTTTTATGCTTTACAAGTAATTATTCTCCTTTGCATTACACTTGGCATTTTAGGTCAACATTTACAATATCTTCTAGAGATCACCTTTTAATTCTTATCATTTAAGCCAGCAGTCAGTGACCCACAGTATGCCTGGGAAAGTAGAGAAGAAATACACTTGTCATGATATAGTGCAGACATATAGAAATTAAATTTTATGGATGACAGATGAAAGACAACCAACATACATTGCATTTACATGTGTTCCCCTAAATACATGATTTATAGTGGCATTCTTCTAGACGATAGCTACTTATTTGTTATTTTGATGACACTGGTGGAAAGCACTGACGCCATCTCCCATTCAGGTAGTTTGATTTGTTGAAATGTATGCCTGTTTTTGACAACGTTACGAAGTTATTACTTGGGGTAGGTGGGTTGTTTACTTAGAAGGGATACAATTTCTTGATCACTTGATGGTCTCAACATAATCCAGCGAAGTGAATCTTGATACTTACTAACTGTAGGGGGTTGCAAATCCAATAAACATACTTGGAGAGACACGTTCCCTGTCCGTATGTCAGTCCACTACTGCTTGAGTAACGCTGTCAAATAGGGCTTATAGGTCTGTGTGGGATATAGTATACTGATGATTATTATGGCTCATCTGGGTAAACTTTAGGACCCACCTGAATGCCTTTTTTAGGGCGCCAGGGCTTCAACAGCAGTCAAAAGCAAATATTCGAAGCTTCATGGCAGTGGAAGCTGCCTTAACATTGCAGCAGAAAGTAACTTATTCTTAACCATTCTAATGATTAAATTCGGACACATTTACATACAGCAAGAGGTAACATGGTGAAATGAATGTAACTGTTGCAGTAATGTCCATAACTTATTATGTCAAAGACAGACCCACTTTAGAGTCATCACACAGTCAGCTGGCCAAACACGGGCCCCTGAAGTTGAACTCAATCCAGACACGTTGTAGACATCATGACTTAACAGCAGCAGCCAAACACTTTGCAGGTTAGGTTAAAGGGAGTGAGTCACACTTTTAGTGCCAGCCTCTAAAGAATCTCTATCAATAGACTGAAATAAACCCACTAGCCTAGCCACAGTAATGTTGACAACCCATGATGCAGAGTACTAGAGCTGAGTCCATGCATAAAATGAGCCGCTGAGCTGAAGACAAATCTCCGACCTGAACAAAGATAGGTTGCACGTAACACCACATCTTGTTTTTAGCAGGACAAAGATTATCTAATGCAGGGGTCATCAACCCTGGTCCTTGAGATCTACCAGCCTGCATGTATTAGATGGATCCCTCTTCCAACACACAAATGATAAGCCTGTCATCAAGCTCTGCAGAAGTCTCATAATGACTGTCAGGTGTGCGAGAAGAGGGAAAAATCTAAAACATGCAGGATTGTAGATCTGGAGGACCAGGGTTGGTGACCCCTGGTTTAATGTTTACTTGTACTTGATGACCTCAGTGCTAGTCATTGCTTCAGTCTTCAAATAATACGAAAAAACTGACCTCTACCTTCTGAACAAGTATTTGAAAAGTCAAACACTTAAAATTAAACAGGTAAATCTGGTTCCCTTCAGGTACAGTCGTACTTACAACAGATGCATCTGAGTGCTGAGTAGAGTCCATTCTACTATTAGTAGCAGCCATGGAGGACAATACTGACGAAAAAAACAGTGGTAATGTAATGAACACAGACCTGTTTGTTTTTATTTATGTAGAGAGGTTGTGAGAAAATATATTAAATGAAATGATATAATTTTCTTACAATGTCTGTATTGATAACCTCAATCACCTGTGGGACCAGCTGACATCCGGACAACCCTAGTTTATCTAGGTCAGCCACTTGGGGAGCAGTCGGGGGGGGGGTTACTGAAGACACAGCACCTGGAGCAGAGCGGGATTCTTTGAACACCGGACTTCCAAAGTTTCCCAATTTTTTTTTTTTTTATTTTTTTTTTATGTTTTTCATTCTGTTTGGACACGCGGCTTGGATGTGCATATATTTTTGTTTTCTTCTTTTGGATTGCTAGTGAAGACGGACTGCTTCTACTGCCCCAAAAGTGCTTTGACTGGACAGCGGATAAATATCGCTGTTTTCTTTTTCTTTTCTTTGTTTTTCAATGTTGGAACGATTTTCTGTTTGTGGGTGATTAATTTTCTGTTGTTTACATTATCGAATACAATACTGCAATATTGTGAGGAATTTGACTTGGCTTCGGGCTGTGTTTTTTCCTCTTGTCCTTATTTAGCGATAAAATGGCCCATCCCAACTTTTAGTTGCATTTGTGATTGCCTTAATTTCTTAGTCATAAGTTTCAGTTGTTATACAGTCTGTGGACAGATGCCAAAATAAATTTTTGCCTGGTGTTTTGGAGAGGTGAAGCTGGAAAGAATGTGAAACTGTTTCACCAGTGCAGCTCTGTAGTTACTGACCTATATAGATATAACGTAGGAACTAATGCAGATGTGTGGGGGATGTCTGGACAAACCAGTCCAGTCTGATCATTTACAAATAACATTACCAGCAGTATGACTCTGATATGATAATCAGATCCTGTTTGCCTGCAGTATGAATTATGCCAAAAAGTTCTGTGCAGTGTAACCTCTACCAGATAAAGCAGACGTTTCATAAGTCAACCCTATTATCTACCCTAAATATGGACAGTGACAGGCATGACTGGATCTCCTGTGAAGTTTTTTTTTGGGGGGGGGGGGCAGCTCTAAGGTCTTTCCATCTCGTCGTTCCAGTAATGCTGGTTATCTTCAGAAGTGTTTGTTTGTTGTATGTGTGTAGCTCTGCAGCCTGGTTGTGTGTCCTGATAAATGGGGGGAGGCTGCTGTTACTCTTTTAGAGAGAGAGAGAGAGAGGGAGACCAACAGGAGTGAGGGAGTGAGGAGAGGCCCGAGTTTGGCTTGGTGCCGTTATGAACACAGCAAAGGGCAGTGATCCAGAGTAGGCAACAGGAAACATCTCACTGACAAGGCTCTGAAGGAATGGGTTATTTTGTTTAAGCCTGTATCACAAATCTGTGCACATTTTTTTGCACTGTACCATGAAGGCACCAAATGCGTAAGTGTGTACATGCAATGATAAAGATATCACAATGCTGCTGTTATTTGCCTGGCAATGTTTTTTCATTTTAGAAAGATAAAGTATAAATGTGTAAATATGTCAGTAACTACTTGATAAAATATCACCCTGGCTGTACAGTGGTGACTGTATTTTTCACTGTAGCCTATTACATGTGTTAAATTATTAATTGATAACAGGTGTGAAGAAGGGCATGTATTGGTATCAGTTTCACACATGTTCAGAGGTTTGTGTAAACCGTATGTAGCTCCACAGCTTGCATTCACAACCAGCAAGCTAACAATTGAAAGAATGAATTTCTCCCTGATTTTTATTTTCTCTTTTATCATGAATGTGTCATATTTAAATTGTAACCGAAAATAAAATTTAAAAAATGCCAAATTTATGTACATGTCCACTACTGTCATGCCAGTCTAAAGAGTTGGGTTTTTTCTCATTATTGTCATCATGGTGTTAAACTTCCTGATAGTATTTTATCTAATAACAGACCACCTGCACAGTTGACTAAAGAGCTCAAAGACAAAAGTTTTTATTTTGTCAAAAAGCACATATAATATATACATAATATATATGATGCCTTAGCTTTTACTGTTAAACCAAGTTTATTTGTTTTAAATCAATGAACTGGCAGTCTCTTCATTAACACAAACACGCACAATTATTTACTGCTCTTGGACACATTTATCTTTTATCAGTACAAAATAGCGTTTGGTATGTCTTATGGATGTTTCTCATTTTCCTCATTTCTACTACTTCTTTTATGCAAGTTGAAAAAGAGAATGAAAACAGCTGGATGGAAATGCACCTAATGATCCTTTCCAGGCATGAGTCTGGATTGTTTCAGGCACCTGTTCATTCATAAGTTACTCACATTGTACCAGGGTCTGGGAAGTTTAATGTCTGGCTCATCTTCTCATGACCTATTTCACAATCAATGAATCATGGCCCCATGAAAAGACATTCGGTTCATATATGAATACAGTAGAAAAGAAAAGTCAGTCTGCAAAGTGAGCAAGTGTGGTGAGGAAAATTTTTAGGTTAGGTCCACTCTAATACATTTTTTTATATAAAACACAACTTGTTCTACATTTATCTCATCCACACTGCTCTAGTGTTTTATTATACCTAAAATGGAAACTCCGGAAATGTTGCTGATGCTCTTTTAAAATGAAACTGTAAGAGTGCAAGTGTGACCCAGGGCTTATTACCTGTAGCTTATGTTGGCTGCTCATCACAGGTATGGCCATGTGACAACACCTCCTGTCTCTCTAATAGAGCAAACTTTCAGGAAGTTGAGTAGTCACAAGACGATGTCTAAGCAAGTGCTTGCTCAAATATGGAAGGTCATCAACTATTAAAGAAGTTATTACATCATTGAGACAGCAAATCATTTGATTTCAACAGAAATTTTAAGTAACCAGCCTCTCATCTGTTCTCTGGTAGTGTTGTATGACGTTTAACCTGAACTTGCCTTGGGTAAAATCAGAACAGAGAAAGATACGAGTGACTGTGCCGACCTCTTCAGAAGGGAGTGAAGAAGCTACAGCTTGAGGGACAATAGAAGTACTGTACTTTCAGTTCTGAACAGTCATGTTACATAAGCCCATAAAGTAAAACAAGTCATTTTACAGAGAGCAGGTTTTGGGGTCCCAGTGATAACTTTATGACGTATTCATAAACTCAGGAGGTTGGCTAATGTGTTGAGCAACTCCACAAAACTTTCCACTGTCCAGGGGAATACAGAGGAATAAAGCTGTCAGTGTTTGGTGAAGGGGAGGGGCATTAGATAGGGTTCCAAAAGGAGCAATGGTTATTCCTGTCCTCTCCTCCTCCTCGTCCTGCTCCTGCTCCTCCTCCTCCTCTCAGTAGGTGTAGACATGTCTAGTCATGTCCCTGTGGTGTATTGAGTAAGAGCCTTTGTCCAGTAGATCTCTTTTTTTCCCCCAGAAATAATTTTGTAGGTAGGGTCATATAGGGATTCTATATGTTTAGCTGTTTATGCAGATAAGAAGAATATCAATAACTAAAATTTTAATATGTTAATCCAACCTTTTGTGTATCAGATGCTTTCATTTCTCTGTGTTTCAGTTTCCTGTCTAACTACCCAGATCCAAACAAGAATTTAGTTGTTTTCAAAAGTTATCATTTGTCATATCAAACTAAACAAATGCAATAAATATAGTGTTTTGTAGAATGTGAAAACAGAAGAGCTTGGCCCAGGTTACTGAAAATGAATAGTAATACTAAAAAGAAACTGAAAATTAAACTAAACTCTGAAATGAAAATGAAATCAACCTATTTGTAAAGATAATGTCTTTGGCCCCCAGCTCCCTTTTTTCTTATTACTGTATCATTATTATTATTGGTTGAAGTGTCTTTGTCTCTGAACTGGTTTTTGTTAATATTATGTTAAAATTGAGTGGGAAATAATCCATGTGTGCCATTTGTTTCTCTCCATATAGATTATCCATGAGCTCCGATTTCCCACACTACAGTTTCAGAATGCCAAATATAGGGTTTCAGAACCTTCCTCTTAATATCTACATCGTGGTGTTTGGGACAGCCATCTTTGTCTTCATCCTCAGCCTACTCTTCTGCTGCTACTTAATAAGGTAAGATCTGCTCAAGCTTCAGACTTTTTTTTTTAATTTTCATTTGTTGTCTGGGTTTATGATTGTAGGTGTCGTGAGGATTTGTCTGACTTTTCAGCATTTTCAATTTAGCAGTAACAAAACTGTACCTTTAGAAACAGTGCAAAGTGAATTTTCTTGCTTATGGCAACTTTACAAAGGTCAAAATTTAAAGCAGACATGTGTCAGTCTCGCTAAATTTAGCTTTTATTATGAATATAAGTCATGTATTTACAGTTTTGTTTTGGTTTTTTTTAAGAAATAAATTCTAATATTAAATTTGGACTGTTACTACCTGTTGATAAAATTTGAAAAAGGTAAAGCAGACAAAACATAAAATTAAAAACCTTTACATTTGGGAGTCATTGCTTTTGATGATGTGGTGCCAAAACTGGCCAGCCTTATAATTGTAGGGGAAAGAAGGGAAAATTGTGTTTATACACTAGGTAAAGTGTAACTAACAGTTATTGACTTAATGTTGAAATCTTGTATTCATTCTCTAAGGCTGTCGTGTTATTCACCCATAAATGATTGATTAGCAGGTGCTGCCATGTGCAGTTACACCCACACAGTTCCACTGTAGTTTTAGGCTATTTATTTAACCTAGATATTTATTATTTATTTAGCCCAGATGTTCCTTGATATAATGGTTTTAGACCAATAGCAAAGTTGAAAAAATATATAAAAATGTCTGCTCCCTGATTTTCTTTAAAGTCTTAAATGAAACAGAAAAGCATTATGTTGTGACTGTGTTGTTAAGGTTCATTAAAGACTGGCTTTTTATTTGTCACTATATTTTTGTGTCTTTTCTGATTGGCTCTTTCACATATGGAAAAAGGTTTCAACAGCACAGTTTGGTGATGGACACAATACTTCAGCTGGTGACTTGATCATTTTAGAGCAAAAAGAGTCATATTATGTTGAGATTCAAAGATGTTTATTTGTATTATGAATAATGGTGCTCTAATAACTATTTAAATACTCCTTTATTCAATATGGAGAAAAAGATGAAGTGGGTTTAATTTGAGTTCCTTTCCTTTTTCTTTAACATTATTGATATAATCAGACAGTCCTTGCCACTGGTACTACAGGGCAAGACAAGTGAAGAGCAGCACAAATTTCACCCCTTGCCACCCTGCCATATCCCATGTTGGAACTTTTAATTAAGATAAGATCACCTTCAGTTCATCATCAGTTTGTAAAGAGAGATTCTGCAGTTTTTACAAAGTCCAATGAGGTTTCCAAGGTTGCCATGTGAATTTACTGCCGGCAAAATGTGCAGTTTTGCTCCGTAAAAAAGGCGTATAAAGATGCAGCCTCCCAAAAGAACTGGTCCATGATGACTCACACCGTTGTCATGCAGGATGAATTTAACCTGCATTATTCCTGAAATCAGTATGAGTCATTAAAAAGATTTCTTTTACAGTTTGTTAAGGCCACCAGAGGTAAATCTCAGAGGCCACCTGAGAAAGGGAAATCAGCTCTCTTTGCCTGAAGTTTCATTATTCTACTTTATTTTGACAGGTGGAGGAGGGGATCAGAAATGTTCATGTTTTCCTCTAAGTTGTTCTGTGACACATGGAAGGCTGTCACAACAAAACTCGACTCCCTTCATCACTCAGTCTCTAGTACACAGACACATGTGTGTGAAATAACAACGCAGTGTGCGCGAGGATTTAAAGTGTGTCTCGAGGGTGAGGTGTTTCTTAAGGGTGGGACGTGGAAATATTCATCAGCACAGCCAAAAGAAATATGTAATTCCTAGTACTGCAGAGTGATCATTCCCATAACACATGGGTCAGTTTACAATCTGGTTAGTACTGCAGTTTCTAACCTTTAATGTTTGTGTCTAGAATCCTCAGTGCTGATACTTACCAGCAAAATTATCCGAGGAACATTATTTTACCCACCAGATACTGATCACTGGGTTTGTTTTCCACTCAGCTGTTCACTATGTCCCTTTTGCCCATGTACTTCAGTGCCATGGAGCAATCCACGACAGTCACCCATAACCCCCCCACCCCCACCCACCTCGTCCCTACCCTTGGGAGCCTCTGCACCTTTACCTGCTGATCTCTTTCAAAATGTCAGTTTCTCTCCTAGACTGTGCTGCTTGTTTTACAGATCTCTCTCACTCTGCTGCGAGAGGTTAAGGTTACTTGTAATGGAGGTAAATCTTACAAACTCATATATTTTCTTCCCTCCTTTCTACATTATTATTCTTATTCTCAGTCCTTAGCATTTCTTCTTATCCCGTCCTCCTCCTGCTCTCTCCCTGTTCACTGAATTCCTTTGTGCTCGTTTTACAAAAACATTTTGTGCTACAGTTACACCATAAGCCTCATGTAAATGTTAAACAATGACTGTATTTTTCCTTAACCTGGACCTTTGCGAGCCTTCTGTGAGCGCTATAACAGCCTCCTGTAATGTCTGATCCACTGTACTTAATGATTTCAGTTGATATATTACCTTGAGCTCAGCCTCTGTTGTCTTAGGTCATGTAGACTGATGGCCTTCTAGGAATGATAGCTGGTAATATGTAACTTCACTTACTGCATTACTTAGTGAACCAAATATGAAAGTGCTTTATAATGCTGTTGTTTTGATATAACTGTGTTATTGGTTAAACAACTTAATGCTTATTTAGTCATTACTCTCATGATGTTTTTGTTTGAAATGCCTTTTCATCTGGTCATGCTCCAACTTTTGTTTTTGTTTTTAAATGGGAGGATTGTCTGTCATATGTAGTACAGGTATCATATTGTCAATGTAATCAGAATTACATTTGGTATTACGTGGATACAGTAGAGTAGCCAATGTAAGGTACTGTAAGGGAAGTATTTGGTAAGAAAGTACCATTGTGGTTGTCTCTTTTCTCTCCTTTTCCAGGATGTATGGATAGTTTATTGCTATTTATTGCAGAAAGTTCAAGATGCTCCCTTACTAATCAGACAGGTATTTTGTCTTTACATTTCTCCAGGTTACGGCACCAGGCGCACAAAGAGCTATATGCATACAAACAAGTAAGCACTCTACTGTTCTGAGATATGATTTATGGATGTGTAGCCCATATCAAGATACTTCATTTTTACAACAATTGTAAAATATATACTGTAAGGCTCTATGAAAGAGTTATGTAGGCTATTCCTCTCATTTGACTCTCCAGTGTTCTCCATTTATGTCATGCCAATATGCAAGAAAGAACACTGAGGCATCAGTGTACATAGTGGCTGTTTATTATATTTGACTATACTCTACCTGTTCAGTGTTTTTTTTTTTGTCTTTGCGCATGTCCTTTTCTTTCAGTGAGTTATGTAAATGCGCTAAAACTCATAAACACTTAGCGTGATTACATTACCTCTTATCCTCAGCATTTCTGATTTATTTTTCATCACGCAAGATCTCTACAGTTTTCTGTTTTCCTTAGTACAGCACTGTATCAACCAGTGATTTGTCTCTTCTCATCTCATGTCTTCTTATACTTCTTAGGTCATTCAGAAGGAAAAAGTCAAAGAACTAAACTTGCATGAGGTAAGCACTAATCTTTGTTATGTTTGTCATGATGTGGAGGACACAGCATTCTGTATTAGTTTAAAAGACGGACTGTTCAGTTACTATAACCAGTTTTAGGACAGGATTTACTTCAATGCCCAGTGAATGGGTATTTACTTAAGTCATCCTTTCTTGTACTTTCGTTCTGTTTGTTATTCTGTTAAGTAGAAACCCATGATGCGCTGCGCCTTTATTTGATTTAAAATGGAAGGATAAGCCTCAGGCTTCACAAGAGATGATGGACATTTTTGTTACAAGCATGAATACTTTACAATCAAGACAATCAAAGCTTAAGGGGCACAGAATCGTATTATTATTATTATTATTATTATTATTATTATTATTATTATTATTATTATTATTATTATAAGTAGTAGTAGTACCAGGTGTAACATGGACCTGTCAGGTTTATTTGTGCAGCTACCTTGTACACCTTTTAAAATATTTTTAGCCTTTAGTGTCTTCATGTCTTTGAGTCTCAGTCCATCTGTGGGTAATTGTGATAACACTGATTGTTTATCATTCAATACGTCTGTCACGGCTCGCTCTCATGTGCAAACAAGCATCTTGCGGTGTTGTGTCCTACTTGTATTACATAATGCTCTGTGCTGGCTCGGCTTGGTTGGAAAATAACAAGCAGCAGTCGATGTGTAAAGCAGCAACACTGGCTTTGGAAAAATTTTAGTCTACAGCCAAGACTACTATCCCTTTAACACTGTCGCGCAAATGAAACGGTGACAATAGCACATACGTGTGTGCTGTGCCTTTGGGCTCCATGCCGTTTTTATTGTCAGGGTTGGAATTTCCCAGTCACATCAGGCTGCTGCGCCTACTGCTTTTGATTGTTTGTCTTATGAGAAACTGAGAGAAAGCATCACAAAGTGTAATGTGAGTGAAGCCTGTGACAAAATACCGAGCTCTATTTATGTTAAGACAGTCAAACACGTAGAGCACACGCGGGGTGAATGACCCAGTTTTGATGGCTCCCACGCCAACCGATCACCCTGCAGACATTAGTGTATAATGGTTTACATAGATTCAGTCACAACAGTTTAAATGAGTCCGAGGTCATTTAACTGTTAAAAGATGCTCATGTTTTTATGACAGTGTAACTTGACCAGGGATACTTGGCCAGCTCTCTGTTCGAAGTATGCTTACCTTCCACATGTTGTGTGTTAGGGGTTGTAATGCCTGTAAAGAGTCAGTGTCGTATAACATTGCCTCACAATGAATGAGGTGTTAAAATGCATGCTCTAAAGGGAGCCACATTCAATATATGGAATATCTACACATCACCAAAGTGTCTTTTATTACATTCTTGCTCTAAATGTTATTTTTTATTCTATTTAACACATGTAGTTATAGTGCATCTTTTAACAGTTTGAAGAGGAGTGGCCACTGCCTTTATTAACATTTATTGAAGGATATCTTTTTTCACTGCATGTGGGCAGTGTGTTCTGGCAGAAAGACTTGAGGAAGTCAGTTGAGTCAGTAGAGAAGCAGGAAAGAGTTGGGAGAGACCGTTTTAGACGCCTAAATATTTGCATACATTTCAGCACCAAAACTAGTTGGTTAGCTTAAAGGTCAGATCATAGCTTGGGTCAAAATAACTCTGAATGACGCAATGTGTTATTCTTGCAGAAGGTCCAGGAGGCAAACTTCACCCCACATGCCTTTGACACAGAATAAGTACATCTTATAACCATATCAAATTAAAAGCCCTCTCGTATTTCAGTGAGCAGAAACCATGTAGTTTTTACTATTTTTATTTTATTTATGTGTTTGTTACTAAAAATGACAGTTTGAGACTTTAATGCACAACCATACTGACTTGAAGGAGGCAGTAATAGTTTGGAAGAGAAATGCAAAATAACTTTCTGTGTTTTGTTTTGTTGAATGGATTATTCCAGTTGAAGTCCACTTTGTTTTTGGCATAAACATTAAATTGCAAATAATACAACTTTATTTCCCTTTGCTTTTTACGCCTCAGTCAAGTAGTATTGTAATTGATTTGCCGTCTGTCCATTCAGTGACATAATTGCATTATTTTAATAATGCTTTGGGATATCTGCACCAAATTTGTACTGTGAATGCATCTTGGCATGCAGCAGAAGCCTATTGAAAATAAATGACCTTGATGTACTTTTTCAAGGTCAAATGGCCTTGTGCAGTTATAATATCTGAGTACTTTCAAATATAAATATGTATGTAATAAGTTTTACACAAAGACAATCTAAATTACAAAGCTGTAACTTTCAACAGAATCTTTGGCCGAGGGGTATTAAAAGTGTGCAGCACGTTATGTTCTGTGACCAGGGACCAGCCTTTATTTGTTTCTTGTTGGCCACCGCTCTAGCTGTAATCAGACCAAACTTTTAATAGACTACTGGCCTTAATTTTAGGACATGTAGTACAATTGTGTACTTAACTTTAGACAATTGTCTGATGTAATTATCCACGCTTCTGGGATTTATTACAGGCAGCCTGTATCAGAGAGAAACAGGAGGTCTTAATCTTCATTTTATTTTTCTGTTAATTGGTACTAGAAGACATCTTATCTGAAGGTTCATCTTTATGTGACAGTATAAGTTTAGTACAAACTCAGTGTTGTTTTCTCCACAATCGTGTGATTGGTCTGGTGATGACAGCATTTTTGTTACTCATAAAATTAGATTAGATTTGGGTGGTTGTGAAGTGCTTTTGTGGCAAAAACATTGACATTGTGATTTGTTATTTGTGTGCTCCCACTAGGACTTAATGAGCGAAAAAGCAATAAAATCCTGTTTAAACTGCTTAAGCAATGGTGTCAGAAGTCAAGAAAACATGGGAGAGGTTCTAATGCTGGTTATATCCACTGACTTTAACTGGAGTCTGTATGTTCAGACCTGGTTCTGCTGTTGTTCAGTGGCCTTGGCTCAAGCTCTTTGTGATTCCTACTTCATTTAGTGACTTTGTTGAGCTGTACATTTGTTTAGTAACCGGTCTGTTTGATTATTTGCGTCTGGTTCTGAAGGTCAAGTCTATGACCTGGATGTTTTTCCCATGTGTATTTGGTGGAATTTTATTGGATTTATTTGCTTGACGGGAGAACACACATTCTGTCCAAATGTGGCAAAGGGTGTCAGACCTCAGCTGTGTATGTGACACTGTAGATAAAGCAGTGAAAAGAGCAGAAAGACTGATCTATTCACCAATAAAGAGAGCAGAGCAGACATCTTAACAGAGGATTGTTCTTGTGTTCTCAGGGGAGAAAGCTAAAAGCCCCCATGCTGTTGTTTTCATCCTCCGTTGTCCATCCAGGCTTTAAAAAATAGAGCTGGAAAATGTGGCTAAAGGGGTGATAGATGCAGCATAAGACAGCCAAACTGGAGAGTGCCAAACTATTAGCCTCTCTTATTGAAAGTACTACTCCCTGGTTGGATGGCGTGGTGATGGGAATGGGACTTTTCATTTGCTTATTGTGCAAGTCTTTTGCTGACTTTGGGGTAGGTCTTTTACAATTAACGGTCGTGCCTTTTTTTCATGCATTTCTTTTTGTGATTGATGTGTGGACTATTGGAAAACCACCTGAAAACATCAGATTGCATACTATGCAAATAAGAATGGAGTGTTTTTAAAAGGTACTGTGGGGACACATGGATTCACAGCCTGTTTATGTACTTACCGAATGAGTTTGCATACAGAACTGCATCCTGCCCACCACGTTTTTGGCATTGTCCCCTGACTCCAAAGCCTGTAAACACTCATTATCTTGTTTCAAACTAGGCTGAGTGTCATCTGAAAGTACTGTGCTTTGGGTTTCTTTATCCTTTGAATGCACTCATTCAATACTAAATCTCAAATTGATCATCTCTGACAATTTGGCCTCTGTTAAGAAATAAAACATTGCTCTAGAATGTAGCCTGTGGCCACTAACTGACCAACTCCCCAGTGTGAGTTAAATCACAGTTACATAACGGAACATAGTTGGTCATTTGCTGCTGCTTGTTTGTGCCCAGATTTCTTGCGCATTAGACACACTCCGTTTTTTTTTCCCATGTGCTTTTGACCTTATATGTACTGATTATTTGTTTCCAATTGTGATTTTATTTAACGCCCGACACACAACATCTGTGCCCCCCCCCTCCCATCATTTTTTCAGATATGTGCAGTGTGCTTGGAGGAATTCAAACAGAAAGATGAGCTGGGGATTTGTCCATGCAAACATGCCTTTCATAGAAAGTAAGTATAAGGTTTTCTCTAAGTGACACTCACAGACACAAATATCCAAGGACACTTGGATCTCCACAAAAATCCCTTTAAAAGACTCAGTTTCCATGTCTCCTTGTCTAGTTCAAGGTAAAGTTACCAACATAATATAGTTAAATTACATAGGACTGGTTATTGTGGTATTGCAGTCTATGGTAATGTTAAGAAAATAGAGGATATAAGAGTTCCTGTTCCAGATTTTCTAGCACAAAAATCAATTGTGTATGAAGTGAGGAACTATACAAGACATTATGAATTGCTTGAGCCAAGTCTACCCCCCCCACCCCCGTGTGCTCTAACCATTTCAACTGAGTTCTTTATATCAGCATGACACCTCCGCTGGCCTACTTTTTTCTCCAGTTGCAGCAAGAGTGGCCAACATTCACTAAGTTGACTGTAAACACACCCTTTAGTTTGCACACAAGTCATTCTGTAGAGTAGGGACGACAACATGGCTGCTAAACTACACTACTACTAAAAACAGAGAATATAGAATAAACTAAAAGTACAGTTCACCAGGCTAACAATTGATGTGAAACATTAAAAAACTATTTCTGAATCTATTTGATGACAGACTGTAGCCATGTGTAGTGTTCATGCCACATATTTTAAGTGACTACTTACATTTCCACTTGTAAGCCAAGGTGTCAGTCTGTTTTTTGATGGACTGCCACGAACAGCTGCTTCATAGTTTCTGTTCTCCGGATTTGGTTCTCCTTTACATAATGTAATGTTTAGACAAATATAAATAGAACTGATAGAACTGAAATAGGACCTGATCCTCATTAGAGAATGATGGTGAACCAGGGCCAATGCGTTACTGTTCCACTGAATTTGGGATTGTTTAGTATTTATCTGCTAACATAATCCCAGAATATCAACAACGTGAGGATTTATCTAAATGATTGTAATTCAGTTGAATTCTGTAATTCAGCTGCTCCTTAAAACTGGAATGTAGAACTGTGGTTTACTCGCTGGTGGCTGGATGCTGTTTATTTCATGTATTTCAGCATGCCTTTTGTCTGTGATTTTAGATAGGTTATGTGTTTACATTTATGTATTTATTTGATTGACAGCTTTAATCACCTGTGCAGTCACAGTTTCCAGTTTGTCAAAATGAGGCAAATCCACCCCTGCATATTTACTGTGAAGATTCTAGATGAAAAATACACCACAGTATCAAGAGGAGGGGGGGAAGAGCTGTCTAAATCTTTGGATCATAACCAGTTCTGACCGAAAATCTTTCTTTGAGCCCCAAACTGCAGTGCCGTGTTTTAAAGCTTAGTGAGAAGTATCATACTTTACAACAGAAAACAGCTGCCAAGATTTTTTCTAAAAAGGCTATCATAATAACCACCACACTCCAAGCCTGTTTTTAAATTACACTGTCAGTAATCTACCAGCCCAGAATCATTTAAACTGCAGAAACAATGATTCATTCTTTGTGTGTTAAACTACCTACTTTCTCTCTAAAATCATTCCAGGTGAATCATCACAGTGCATTCAAACTAGTTGGACAGCATTACAGCTAAGAACAATGTTCAGCTCCTTTATGAAATCATTCAAGAATTATTATTATTGGTTTTTTTATTCATTTAATTTCCAAATTCAGGTCTTCTGGTGAAAATTATTTTATATGTTGTTAAGAAAAAATAAGTTATAGTAAAGGATAAGACTATTGATCCCACTGTGTGACAATTCAAGTGTCAGACCATCTTTTACAGTAAAATGAGCATGAAAAGCAGAATGATAGTAATAGAATATGAAGAATCTAACCCCCCATCGCTTTCCCCAGTACAGTACCCGCCATGATGCTGTCACATGTCTGGATTCAAAGGCGGGCGTTAGTGGCGGTTTGCACATGTCAGTCGACGCAGTTCGTGTCCTTCCTGAGATGGAGCCGTCTTTGAGAACATTGTCATCATGTTCAGATCCGTTGCTCACCTGCTCTTTCTTTCTTCCAGGTGCCTCATTAAGTGGCTGGAAGTGAGGAAAGTGTGCCCGCTGTGCAACATGCCCGTCTTGCAGCTCGCCCAGCAGGCAGGCAGCACAGACCCACCAGTGCCGATACAGCAGCCTCTGCCCGGCATCGAGAACCTGGTGTAGCAGAAGCAAAGCCTCTCATATAGCACATTACAGACACAGGAACACAACACATCCGACACTCACGCTCTCACCTGTACAGGTACACATTGGTGTGAGTCTGCGGACAGACCGAAGGACCCGGAGTTAACACAGATGCTCACAAAACGTGTGCATCTGCTACTCCCATCACCTCTCTTATCTGCAATGGTTCACAAAAAGGATTTCCTGATATCAGCTCCGACTGATAATCAACGAACTTTCTGTTTTTTTCTTTTTACGAACAATGAAGAAAAGTTGATCGAGAAGAAGTCTCCTCGACCAAGACTTTGGTCGATACCGTTCTCACAACCAAAGCACTTTTCTGGGGACACCAGCTAATGACCAGGAGGAAGAAAAATATAAAAGCCAAGAACTACAACACACACACACACACACACACACACAAAAATATATATATATGATTAGTTTTCTTAACAAGCACTTTACAAGAAGTCAAACCTTAATCACTTGTGATCGTAATAGCAAGTTATGTTTTATATTTTATCTTAACTATTATTTCTGTGTAAAGTACAGAACCACATGGATTTTAATTTTTAATCTTTTTTTTTTTTTAAACAAAAGAAGATCTCAAAGGGACAACAATACTAATGTGAGTAGATGTCAGGAAATTTGGACAGTGCTTTGTGTTCTGATTGCACACACACATACACACATAACGAAGCTCAAAGAGAACCTCAAAACTTGATGTCTGACTAAATGTGAACGGTTTGAATGTGTTAAAACATAGACTTTCAACACAGACACAACACTTTATATGAAGCCTATACAGCTCGTTCCCTCATCACCTGTTATCTTAAAATGTGACTGTTGTTTTTATCTTTTTTCTTTTTTTATTCTGTCAACGCAGAAGGTTAATGCCGTTTTTCTTTTTTGTTTGTTTGTTTTTTCCTTTTTTTTTTTTGATTAAGAAAATCCTTCAATGTAGGAGCACTCTTGGTCAAGTGCAGGCTGTATACTGTCAAGAAGGCATGATTATGATTTTTATATAACCTGAAATTCAACGTAACTGAGTTTCAATCCAGTATTATTTAACCTGTTGCTTCATCCAAAAACATCTAACAGAACAAACATTCACAGTGAGGCTATAGTAAACGAAACTATGACTGACGTTTAGAATTTTCTGCTTCGTTTATACTTTACGGAAGCTGAACTGTGTGAATGTGAACAGCGGCTCGCTTCAGATTTACGCTCAGCGGGAGATGTTGGAACGTGACGATGTTTAACTAGCTTCACATCACGCTAGAAAATGTTTGAAAATGTATTCTAGGAAGAGATGAGAATGAAGCAGGCTTTTGCCTTCTCTGCTACTCATACAGCCGCACTTATTTTTGCATCACTCTAATTGATTGTTTCTATTTAATTTCTATTTATTGTTTTTTTTTTTTTCCTTCCTTTTTTTTGGTACAGCTGCACAGAGTGAATATGTTGGCCCCCCACAGCAGGAGTGACTGCTCGTGCATATCACTGCACTTTGTCAGCATATCTTTTGGACAGGATACACACTACATATTAAACCCACACATGCACACAGAGTACGTGCCCCCCCCCACTCTGCCAGAGTTGACGGTCAGCAGGTTGAAATGAAGCAGCAGTTTCATTCATAGACACACACAGGGCTGTTGAGCCTTTTTAGTTGCAGTATTCTGGTGCTTTCGCCCCTTTCCCTCTTTCTGTACGGTACAGGGTGCTTTTTGTTTTTGCACCACACACACACACACACACACACACACACACACACACACACACACACACACATACAGTTACTCCGACCCCTGCTTTTGCGGCTAATTTCTGTCCTCATAGCTGCATTTCATAAATATGTTGTGGGAGTTTAGCAAGGAGAAGCTAAAAGGCCATGATAAACCTAAGATGAGTTAAAAGTTGTCTCTTTTTAATCTGATGTGTTGTCAAAGGATAATCATATGTTCTTTTTCAAGGCACAATCTGTCATAAATAACACTTAAAATCTGATCCAGGTTTACCATGCCCGCTTAATATTTATTCAATGTAATGCTGTAAAAAAAAAAAAAAAAAAAGTTAATGTTACAAATATTACCTGTAGAAAATGAACAACTAACCTTTTTGGATTCTGATTGGTGTAAAAAAAAATATGAAAAACACTGGATGTAGCTCAGTGTTTTTCGGCGTAAACACACATAAAATGTACATTGGAAATTATTACTGATCGTGCGTTTTAAAGCCCTAACTTTCTGGACGCTGTCGTGAACTGAATCGCACAGGTTTATGCTGTGACAGTGCGTTTCAACCCCGTGGCAGGGAAACATCGTTACTCCGACCTCTGTGGGTATGGACGTTTCATCTTTGTGAAGCCTCCGCCCACAGCTGTGACCTTAGCCGTGGGGTCTGAGCGTCCGGCAAGGTGAAAGTGTCAGCTGGTAGATGAGAGGTAGAGCCCTCCTGTGTGTCGGTTGTTATCTGACGGTTTGCCATTAATGCCCTCTAGTCCAGTCCTCTATTATTGCACCATTGTGCTACAGCGTACAAAGAAACTGTTACTCTTTGAAAAAAAAAAAAAAAAAATGCAGTCGAATCTGACTTTTTGTCCAGATTAGCCTTAGCTGAACAAAAACACCACATTTACAAATAAGACCAGGGCTGTGCTGTTTGCCATTATAGCCCATTGATTTTTTTTTTTTTTTTTATTTACTCTGATCAGAAAGGAGTATTTCATTCTTTTTCCTGGCTTGTTAGTAAAGATGTGGTTTCATATTGAACAAAATGAGTAAATCCAGGGTTTAGGATGTTGTGTGATGTGCCATATTTGGTAACTTCTTGCATTTTGGTTTGTTTTAATGATGCTGTGACTCTTTCATTTACATAAAAAGAGCTGGAATTCACTCGGTCCCTCCCCCCTAAAAAAAAACAAAACAAAAAAAAACAACTCTGCTCCTTCCAGCACATACAGGCTAAAAGAAACTCTGACAACATATTTTGCAGCTCAGCGCTAAAAAAAAAAAAAGTCTTAAAGCTTTGCTCCTGTTTTGTCTTTGAATGTATGTTAATAAGAGGAAGAAAGGAATACGAATGCATGTTATTTTTGCATAGTGAAGTTGCCACTGATATCACCATTGTTAAATGTCTGTAGACAGTAGTGTCAGTAGTAGTGTATTTTTACACAGTGTAAGGTGCGCAAAAAAAAAGTGCTCCTTCATAAAAAAACTAAATGGCAGCTGAGCACCTCCTGCCATTTGGCCATCTTTAGTGTTTGTGTTTGATTGTAAACACTTTTAGCCTTTTTCTTCCCAAAAATTTCCTGTTTCTTCCCTCGTGCCGTCCTTCCACGAAGTCCAAAAAAAAAAAAAAAAATTAATAAAAAAAAAGGAAAAGTGCCAACGTAACAACTTAGATGAGCTGTTAGGCCTCAAAGTCTCAGCCAATAGAAATGAGGACTGTGCATTTAGAGTCGAAAATCGAGTCCCAGCGTCTCTGACAGGTAATGGCCAAAAAAGAATGGAAACAGAGCCATCTATGAATAAAGTAATAAATGGCTTCCCTCCACTGAAATCACCATTGACGTCAGTGCTGTTTCTGAGGTAACTCCATTAAAAATAGACAGGATGAAATGCCACAGTCAGGAAAAGCCAGCGTCAGGCGTTTTACTCCAAATGAATGATGGCATCAAAAAGCCATTTCTATTGTTGCTCCTCCAGGGCACAGCGTTTGATGGCAGACAGTGTTCGTCAAAGAAGATTTTTCAAACCGAATGACACAGCTGCAGAATAGAAAATTAGTACACTTTTCCCTCCGCAGACGAGGGGTTTCACTTTATTTTCATGGTTGGTTTTAGCGACCATACCAGTAAGAGTTTGGAATCTATCACTGCCTCCCTGATACTCCTCCTTGTTCGTACGGTGTGTTATTTATTCCTCTTTAACTCTAATAGTGTCCTTCTAACTCACAAATAACTCACCTTCCTACCAGCGTTCCTA
>JAPTYQ010000001.1:568477-579178 GCA_029814465.1 Ostorhinchus cyanosoma
GGGGTATTTCAGCAACTTTAGTATATTTTTTAAGAAGGATTTCGTCCACCGGGTAGCGGAGCAGGTCAGCGCACGTCTACTCAGCTCGCCGCCATACAGGAAGTCGGAGGACACCTTGTTAAAGTGGGCTGTTGCCTGAGGGAAGAATCCCTGCTGAGTTCTTTAAATCTAAGTTAAGCTAATTTATTCCAAAAAGAAGAGAATTTATAATCAATAGGTAATCCTCATTTCTTTAATGCTGATATGAGCGAGGCTTGTTTTTATCCACTGAAATGTCAAAGACTGATTTATCTAAAACACAGATTCACTTCACTTCCTTCACTTGTCCAGAAAGTTTGATATGCCTCCTTTATTTAGTTAGCATTGAAGGATTAAACAGTAGCTGCTTTAGTGATGAGCTTAGCAAAGGGTCATTTACAGCCTCCACAATCCATCTAAATCTTTGACAGTGAAACTTTGAACGTCACATAAAAAGAACTACCGTGAATTTATGCATCTAAACTATTAAAGGAGTGATATTTAGCTTTTCTTAAATGGAATCCTGCATTTTAGAACATTTCCCTGTGTTCTATATAAACTGTAAATGTTCTATTGGGTCTGAATTCTTCATTAATTCAACTCCACAGGACCATCTTTAACACTATTTCTAAGTAATGACACCAAAAAGGTGGTTTTGAACGCTGGCCCTTTAAATCCACATGAGCCACTTCAGGCCCCGCCCCCTCCAGGTTATTGCCTGTGCTGCTCTGTCCCGTTCAAACAACAACTGAACATTTTAGGTAATCGGCTCGAAGTTTGGACATATTTTCAGTTTTTACTACAACCGCTGCTGCTGATAAACAATTATGTCGTACTCAGAGAAATGTTCGTCGGAAGTCTTGACCTTATATGTGCAAATGTCGTGATGTAACTAGTTGTAGATGTAACAAATTATGCAGGAATTAAAACAGGTTGTAGAATTCCATTCGATTTTTGCCAAAGTGAATATAAAGATAACTTTGCAGCACCTGAAGGGTTCAAATTCAAATTGTATGAACTATTAGGTTCCAAATACACAAATAATGAACCAAAGTCTAATAAAAGTGGGTTTAGCAAAAATAATGACCCCTTTAATTATCTTCTATTTTCTTAAGAATCAATAAATGTGATATGTTAATACTTGTATGTATCAATATTTTCTACCTACCAGGACACTTATCGGATGTAGAGAATGTGTAAAACATATCGACTCATTTAAAACTCGTCATAGAAAAAAAAAAATCCAAGAATTCTACATTTAGCTTATTTCTAAATGTGTAATCGATCGGAGAACCCTTTTAGAAGCTAAATCGTGTGTGTGCTAGTGCATTGGACTGTAGACAGGTGAAACCCAGGTTTTCTCACCATGGCTGCACTCTTCATGGCGTGGCTAATCACTACAATGACACGCCCTCTGGAGTTCTGGAGGATTCCTGTCGCAGGACATTGCAGCAGCTCACCATCGGGGCCAAACACTGTGCCAAAGGGAATGTTGATGCTGCCAGAAATATGGCCTCTGCTAAAACTAGAAGCCATGAGGTTAAGGAGCGAAGGTTTGAATGCACTCAAGTATTAAAATGTTACCAGGAAACAGTTGGACAGACAAGACAGATACAGTAAAGACAAGGAAACAATGAGCAATCAGTGATGGTTAAAATGTTACTAGTTCTCAAAGAGCAGCTGTGGACAATTATTTACAGAAATGTCAAACAGTAACCTGGGTCAAGTTAACGTGTGGGCACAGTCACACCAGGTGAACAGGATGTTACGGAAAAATTAGAGTTAAACCCTGTCTGTGAGGTGAGGTGAGGTGAGGTGAGGTGAGGTAGATAAGATAAGCCTTTCTTACAGCAGCAAAGCACAAAAACACAAGAGCAACAAAAGATGTATTGAGATAAAGATGGAAATGGAAGTCTGTGCCTTACAGTGTGTTCTGTACTGGCAGACTGCTGATGTGTATGACTGTTATTGAAGCCAACATATTGTGACACTATCATATACTGTGAGTTGCACTGTTTGAAACAATGAACATTATTATTATAGTTTATTTCATTTGCACTTTAACTAAGATATAGAGCCAGAATTAAACACGGTATTGACTTGAATTTATCAGAAAATTTGTTAGTATTTCGCCATTTGCACTTGTTCTAACTAGCTTTTTTATAGTGTTGTTGTGTAATTTGTAGCTATTAAAAGGTGAATGGGGATGTTGATATTAAGTATATTTAGCAGAGCTGGGATTTTAGCAATGACAAAACAGTAAAAATAATGACAGGGTTGAGACTTGTTCCTATCTTTCCCCAGGGCAGATCTGTCATTTACAGGAATATTACTCCACTCAGCTATTGAGACGGCGTAAGCAGGAACACTAAGGATACTCCTCTGCACTGCGAATGTCGACTGCAACAATTTTAGGCTTTCCTGCCTTGGTCCTTTTGGAAGGTCCAGACAATGACAATTCACAGAGATCGATTAAGTCCTCGGCAGAGATCCGAGGGGAAACTTCTGCTTTCAGGTCACACAGTGCCAAAGGCTCCCGAGACTATAAGAGAGAGGATGACAGAAGATAAGATCAACAATGAGACAACTGCACTGCAGGGTTCGAGACAATTTATTTAATAAGAGATTTAGGAATCATATTATCATTTTAAAATGATACAATTCTATATTCATTAGAACAGCTGTTTTAATCCAAATGTGTTATTTAAATATCTCCAACAGAGCACTCCACTGACTTCTGTGGAGAGTAACACACAGACTGGCCCAAAAAAGTCCAAAAAGATTCTTCCATTGAACAATGATTGCACTAATTAATAGGATTTAGCAGCAATAGGTTATTTAACCCTAACTGATGCAGTGATTGTTTAACAGATGAAACCGTTACAGAAGAGTCACATTATTGACAAATATCTAGCCGAGAAAACCACTACTAAAACTGGTTAAAAAATGTTCAACACTTTATTAAAACCTGGAAGGATAGTGGTGAACCATTATCTTTGAGGAAGAAATGTACATGAAAATATCTCAAATGATAGTGATCCAAGATCAATTAAACACTTAATGAAATCAAATCAATCAAAAACAAACAAATAAAAAGCATTAAAACTCAAAGCTTTGTTTAATCATGAAAGTAGAATTTACACAGTGTTAGGATCCAAAGATGTATGAGTTACTGTGATGACCAACCTTCTCATCTTTAATTTCTCATTTTCAACTTCCAATCTGATATCACTCAACCTCTGACAATAAATACATGCATACAGAGTCAAATATAAAAATCAATGTACCAATGCAGTGAAAAATAGCAGCCTTTGAATAAATAACCCCTTACAATGTTGAGTTTCTCCTTTACGTGCCAATTCAGTTTTTTGTTTTTTCCTCCAGTTTTCTGGTACATCTTAAGGAGTTTCATTAGTTTGAAAGAACACTGTAAAGGTGACTGATAAATGACATTGTCACACTCATCTCAATGTGAACATACACTACATACATATTGCAAAAGACTGCATGAAACAGTCCATTACTCAGAGCGTGCATTCACACCATTTGCTCCATCTGCCGTCAGATTATTTGGTTTCAGTTTGGGAGTAACTGTGGTTAGTTTGTTTATTTATTTATCACAAGTAATATCGCCATGCAATAGTGCACAATGTTATCACAAATTGCAGATTTTCTTCACATTATATGGGCTTATTCTTGAAAAACAGCAATTTACAAAACGTTTATTACTGCTACAATGACACTGGCATGTCCTTGTGTAACAACCAGTAAACAGTGGAAGATGGAAATGACTTTCTTCCGTTGACAAAAAAATGACTATGAAAATAAGATAAGATCTGTAAGTAAAACATCCAGTTCCAGAAGCAACACAGCAACACCAGTGTCTGTCATCACATATTGCTTCAGCACCAGATTGTTGTTTGTTCTGCTTGGTTTAACTATCTGTATTGAAAGGAATTTAAGATGAATCTGAATGACATTTGTATTACTAAGAACTCACACATTACTTTTATATTGCCTTGGAGGAGGGGTTCTAATGTTGATGAACAAACTATTTTTGACATTTTTCCAATATTGTAGCCTGCAGAGTCACTGTCAGTACTTATAGATATGCTTTAAAGGGCTCATATTTGGCTAAACCCACTTTTATTAATCTTTGGTTCATTTATTTGTGTATTTGGATCCTAAAATTTCATAAAGTTTGAATTTGAACCCTCCAGGTGCTGCAAAGCTATCTATATTCATTCCATTAAAAAAATTGAGTGTATTTCTTCAACCTGTTTTAATTCTTGCTTGATTTGTTACATCTATAACTAGTTACCCACGACATTTACACGTATAAGATCAAGACTTCCGACGAACAAGAGTGTTTAGTGATTTTAAACTTTTGAGCTCCCCCTTGTGGGCAATCTAGAAATGGTAACTGACCTCGAAGGATGGCACAAACAATGATTTTTTTTAGTAATGAAGCTCCATCTAGTGGCAAAATTTTGAACTGTACAGGCATAGCATCATGACAGAACACATGCTGAGATCATTACCTCTCATTTCCACTTGATTTGAGGTCATTCGGACAAATAGTTCCAAAGATATGGTGAATATGGTGAATTATTAGTCATGAAGCTCCACCTGGTGGAAAAATTTCGAACCAGACAGCTATGATGTCATGAGGTGAGGCATCCCCAGGTCATGACCTTTCATTTGCACTTGATTTGAAGTCAGTCTGACAAATAGTTCCATAGATATGAACAAAAGAGTGTTTAGTGATTTTAAAGTTTTGAGCAGCCCCTGGTGGCCAATCTAGAAATGGTAAATCGTCCAAAATTGAATCAGTTCTTCCTCTCCATGATGTTTATTGATATGGAAAATATAGAATTTCTAAACCCAATATTTTTCAAGTTATCACGTTCACACGAAGGATATCCAGCGGCGGCAGAGCCTGCGGATCCAGCAGCAGCAGTTGGACCAAAAATATAATATTCCCAAAACTTCGTTCGGGGATATAATTAGTGTTGTTCACTGAAGCATGAAAACAGACCACGGACACTTGTGTCGATCAAGGGAGAATTACATAGTCAATAAACACATATGACCAGATTTTCAAAATGTCTTCGCATTTTGGTTTAATGTTTTTTCTGAAAGTCTACTTTTTTCTGATACACCCTGTATATACAAATGCATAGGTACAAATACACCAATAATACTCACCAGATCTGTCTTGGACATGTCCTGGTAGTCAGATGAGTAGTAAGTTGTCGTTTTCCCGAAGCCGTTGTCACCTGCAGTTTTCGGTGGCTGAGCGTGTTGTCTGTATGTAGCGCTCTTTGGCGTCCAGCAGAAGAGGTTGATGGATTCACGGACACACCGCTCAATGTCAATTTCTGTGCAGTAAAATAACTCCAATTAGATGAAATAATTTCACTAAGGTGATGATGTAATAGGTTAGCCAGACCGAGATAAAGAGCAGCCTGACCTGGGTTTTTGGTCCAGGGGATGCTGGCGGCTTTTTAATTCAGTTTAGCTAATGTTCCTCACCTGAGCCCCAAACACATTTTATTACCAAGCTGAATTTTTTGCTGTTTTTATCCTGTCTCTCTGGAAGTATAAGGAACTGCATTAAGAATATAAGGAATTCTTCACTAATAAGAGCTCCTTGGGATAATCTACTGATCCTGATGGAGCTAAACACAACATGCATCTTTTCCATCTTCTGTTCCACATCAGTGTTAAAGGTTGTCAGATACAAACGCAGTTATAAGATTCACTCTGGCGAAAAAAAACCCCAAACCCTGTGGTCTGAGATTTCTCACCACTGGGCATACAGGCGGTTCAGGGAATCACATTTTCCCTCCCTAGGGCGAGAAATGCTGCATCCAATCACTCTTCCTGCTAAAAAACGCAGGAACGAGCAACAGGAGATTGATAGCAGTTTTAACAAGCTCTGGGCTCAGGTGGCCATTTCAAAGAAGGCAATTCTGTTAAGGCGCCATGTTTCTTCTTAGCCATGACGAAACTATATTTTAGTAATAAAGTAGGTGTATAGGTGTTGTTTGGAGGGCTGTGGCTTAAATAGTAGAATAGAGTTACTACTTAAGACAAACTGTGGGGTTCTATGGAAGGTGACTGTGGTTTAAAGGAGGCTAGACATTGAGCATTATGTAAAACAGATGAAATACGGTATGACTGCAGTGATATTACTGTCAAACCAGAGATTCACCACCTCAAGCAGGCAATGAAATCAGTAGCAGCCCATGTTTCTCACCTGGCAGGTCTGAAAATAGAAGGATGCACTCGTTGAAGCCGTTAGCCAACAGGCGGTCTCTCAGCTGCTGCAATATGGCCACGCCAATACAGAATGGGAATGAGGAGTTACCCAGCAGGAGTGTGTCCCACAGGTGAAAGATTTTGTGCAGTGGAAACACATCTGCATCAGAGACATAAAAATAAATGGGAAAGATTTTAAAAAATATATGAGTGTGAAAAGACACATGCCTCAAGGAATACACAATAAGACCCTTCCCATTGACCCTCAAATTGCATGAATATAACTTGCACATCTTTCAAAGGTGCAAAATCACACATCTGCATCCAGTTAGTATGTTTGCCTCAATGAATATGCAACATGGGGCGTTCACACGCAATTGTGCATGTGCTGGGAGGAGAAAATGGAAATGAATTAATTTAGCACATGGAAAGTGATCTATTAAACCTGAAAGCAGCAGCCTAAACTACAGCAGTTCAAACATGACTCATGACATGGATCAAGTCCCAGATACTGTAGTTGACAAAACCAAAAAGAAAAAAGGTACTCACGCGTAAACATAGTCAGGAACCAAGGAATGGCATAAAGCTGTTTGGCAAGACAAGGCAAAACATATGATCACATACACATTGATGAAGTTATTGAGCATTTATCTCATTAATTGAATGAAAGCAAACTGATATACAGATGTCTATGTTTTTTTTTGGGGGGGGGCTCTGAGAAAAAGAGATGACAGTGAAGAGAAAACTGCTGAGTTCAGTTATTAGTCTACAGGGAGAAAGCTAACAATTAACTCATAACAGTCTTGTCTTCCCTCCTTTACTCTCCTAGCTCACTCTTTCCATTCTGTACTTCCCCAAGAGGAAATGCATAAAATTGAAATTAAAGTGCGCCACACACACACACACGCACACGCGCACACACACACACACACACATAAAACACACTAACTCCACCATTAACCACCTGTTCTAGTTGCTGCCCATTGTCACAGAGGTTCAGTAATATTCAGTAGAGAAGCTTGGGAGCAGGGTGTGCAGGTACACTGGAGCTCATCTCAGCCTTTAACTGATGGCTAATTGTAGAGGAGCTAGTGGCTGTTCAGTAGACTTTTTCTGTGCCAAGAAGCGATGAGCAGGAGAGAGCGGCTGCACTCCGAGTATCAGCCTCAATTTGAGCAGCAGCACAGGACAGTGGGTCGAGCCAGATTGGATTAGTGTAGGTGTAAATGGCAGAACCCAGGAGAGGAGATGTGGTCACTTTGAAAATGACTAGGATTAAACCACTGGCTGCATGCAATCTGACTTTCTGTTGATGAGAAAAGCTATTTCTAGGGCACAGGCCTTAAAAACCTCCACCTGACTATTATGCTAGCTATGTTTTGGAATGTATATGTATGTATGTATGGATGCACTGATTTATCCAGGGTGTGATTTGTCAAAAAACCAGACAGCAGCAGTTATATACGTGGGGGTGCGGTCAATAACTAATGGAACTAATGCTGGTGTGAAACCGAAGTGAAATTTTACATACTTTCAATGTCCAACTCCCATTCCTCTTTTATACAGCGGATCTTTTCACAACTTCTAACCTGTATCCACTGGACACACAAATGTTGGGCCCCATGAAGTCAGTCCCCTTCACCTTTGTTCATTGCCTGGTTAGGTCAGTTTTGTTTTGGTACGGTTATGGTTTAGTTTACCTCACTTGGGCCCAAACTTTGTTCATTTTGTTAATAGAGGTTTTTGGAGCTTTTGTTAAACATTTTTCAAACTTTATTGAATTATACATTATTCCTAATTTTACCACCTTTGTTCCGGTTCCTTATGTTTGGTCCTCTACAAAAATAAAGCAGAATGTAGTGTTAGAATTGGCATCAGCTATTGACCAAAATGTAAATTTGAATATCACTATTGCTCTCAGCCAATAATTTTGCATAGATGCATACCTCAATTGTTCATATGAATTTCATTCTTCAATTACTTTTTTTTGGTAAGCTTTTGACCTTAGTAAATCAACTGAGAATGTTTATGGAGGAAAAGGGGATTTATAGCTTGTGAAGTCTAAAATCTAGGATTGACATCATGCATCAGTGCTGTATCAACAAAGCTTGTTACAATATTATCTTGGACTAACAATGAAAGCAGATATACAATGTCTCTTTTGAAAGGCAAGTCAGTGCTGGCACATGTAGGAAGAGCCAAGTCAGCGTCAGAGGAGCATGCCTTTTACTGAAGGGCTATGACGGAACAGCAGAGGAGGACCATTTTCAATGAGTCACAATAGGACATCTGTTCAAGGTAAAGCATTAAAAACACATACAGATAAGGTTTGTACCAAAATATGAAATCGTCTTTAAAATTATGACAATCAAAAACCACAATTCAGTTTCGTCATCACCCTACAACAATTTGCAAAGGAAGCTCCAGCATCAGAAAGGATTAAAAAGCTGGAATCTCTGACTCCTTGGTAATAAAACCCAGCTTTTCTGTCCCAGAGGTTGGTCCACAGGTGATGCACATTCATCAGCTCCCTAAGTGAAACCCCAGAGACAGTAGGGACTTTAACCTTGTCACAGTCTGAGTAGATGCTGTAAAGAGGAAAGTGAAGGGCGAGAAGAGGTGGCACAGAGTAAGAGAAATAAGGTAAGCCTGGCAGAGGACAATCATTAAGTGTGCCTAGCAGACATTAGTTACTGTATAAATCACCGGAAGTGGACTATAGGGAGGACTTGACCCTGGTCACAAATTCTGGAAAGGAGGATATGTAACAAAAAATGTCAATGACATCAAAAAGTTATACAAAGTGATGTATGGACGGTCATTTCTAAACCCCCGGTGCACAGCCAGAACCCAGAATTATATATAACTATCTTTCTCTTCCCATTAGGGCTAAACTTGCGAGGAAAGACAAATGTTGTTATCCTAATATGTCCTCTACTGCTGTCTATTGTCATCAATCTGTCAGGGCGCATGTGTTCTCGGTCACTTACATCTGGGATAAAGCCGATCTCATTTAGGTGGCTGCTCAGCTCTGGGTCATGGAAGGCAATCATCTGGGACAAGACAGTCGAGTTCTCTGAAGGGTGAGAGGTCTGTACATCATCTAGTGTGTTCCTGGGTTAGTGAGCCACCGAAATGAGAAGGAAACTTAAAACGACACAGCTACACCACTGGAAGATAACCCCTGTGCATGTCAGATGAAAACGCACACAGGTTGAAGTGGGCCTGTACTGGTCATGCTTGGAACAGTAATTGTGTGTTGTGGATTATTTATAAGCAAGAGAGGTGCAAATTTAGTTTTAAAAAAATCACTATAAATGCACAACACTGGACTTTTTTCATTCATTCATTCATTTTCTGAACCTGCTTTATCCTCACTAGGGTCACTGGAGCCTATCCCAGCTACTTATGGGTGAAGGCGGGGTTCACCCTGGACATGTCAGCAGTTCATCACAGGGATGATATATAGAGACAAAGGGGGAATCCCAGTTCACCCCTTGGCCCCTCCCCCGTACCCCTACCCCACCGTTTTGCAAATACATGTGAAGGGGTAGTGTTGTCCCGATTTTTGATTAGACAGAGGGGAAGGGCTAAGGTAGAGGGCTGTATAGTTTTATAGATTTTCCAGGACCACAGTACGAACAGAGGGACATGAGAAATCTCCCATAATTCTGTTCAAATCATTGGCAAAATGGAGGTAAAGACAGCAAAAAGTGCAGCAGTGTGATCAATCAATCAATCAATCAATCAACCTTTATTTATATAGCACTTTTTGTACATTGAAATGTAGCACAAAGTGCTTTACACATTAAAATCAAAACATGCCCCCCATCCCCAACACATACACAGATACACATACATATATGAAAGAACAAACACACCCACACACCCACACCCCCCCCCACACACACACACACACACATAAAAGGTAATAGGTAAAAGGTGATGAAAGAAACACACAAATGTACGCATTTTCTTTGTAAACAAAATCATTTGATCGACCATTTAATGCCTTTTTAATGTGTAATAGACCGTATCTCTGCGGTTTAAAGTTGATAGCCGCAAAAAGATACCCAAAGCCCATGGAACAGCAATGCTTTCAGCTACTGACAGCATGGGGAATACTTTCGGAGGTTAAGTTTTCACATCTGTTAATAGCGGCATTGATGACTGCTGATGAAATAAGAGGTAGCGAAGGGTTGTTCCATTTCATAGGGGAATGTTTCAACCACTACCCCTTGCAGCTCCATTTCAAGGGCCAAGTGGGAGGGCAATGGAGTGAATTGGGATTAGGCCAAACAATCACTCTCACATTCACACCTATGGGCAATTTAGATTAACCCATTAAAGGGGAACTTCGCTCATTTTCAACATGCTATTCTATTGCTCGATCTGCCCGAGAAAAGCTTGTACCGAAGA
>JAPTYQ010000001.1:593668-608860 GCA_029814465.1 Ostorhinchus cyanosoma
CCCAAAGTGGATCAATGATACTGAGGTCAGACTCAGATGGACACTCCTTCAGCTTCACTTTTTTCTGCTGTTCCAATAACAGGTGGACTTTTTCTTATGTTTTGGGTCATTGTCATGTTGGAACATTTAAGACCATCCCATGTGCATTCAGTCAGGGTATGTAAACTTATGAGCACAGCTGTATTTTGGGTTTGCCCTTATATTGTGCTTCATTTGCAGGCTTTGAAGAAAAGCATGGCGAAAATTTTCAAAGTCCAATTTTCATTCGCATTTGAATCCATATACTTGGGGAAAGAGAACCAGGGGATAACAAATTCACAACATAAATACCATTCAGACAAATTCACCAATTATTGGAAAAACTGGGTTGATTTTATGACACCATTAGGAGCTGATTTTACTTGACAAGCGTGAGGTGCATATAGACCCATGTAAAGCCTTGGTTCATACTACACACTTTAAATAGTCAGTGTTCATCTTAAACAGGGTTCCTGGAAGAAAATAATGGAATGGGAACAAGGTTTTTATTTCCAAAAAACTATTTTAGGTTATTGTGTATATTTTTGCTATTTCTGTCATCGCTCCCCTATATGATTATTATGTTTTTGTTAGTTTTTCTTTAAATATATTGAAGTTATATACATGATGTAAAATGCTGATAAGATAATGCTGCCAGAAAATTTAAAAAAAAAAAAAAGAAGAAGCTTGTAGTAAGTATATATTCAAATTGGTGAAATTGTTCATGAATCTGTATTTGCGAAGGTTTTAGTGAGAAAAAAAAAAAAAAATCTTGGCTGTGGCTTGGAGTCTGTGCAGGTTCTCTGTCTGCACGTACATCTGTGTACAGTTGAGGCATACCTTTGCAGAGTTCACTGATGTCCTCTGGGAGCTCCAGATGTGCACAACGCAACGAAGACGAGAACAGACTCACAGGCTTCTGAAAAGGCGTATAGAGGCAGGAGACCCCATTGAACACGTGGTCCCGCAACAGCTCTGTAGGGGTAGGTCTAGGGGACACACACAGGAACACTTTAATCTGACCAGTTACTCTAATGAAAATATCAACACATACAGGAAGGAATATGTGTTCGGTGTTGTAATTCTACTAAAACTATGAACTCACAGATTAATCCTTTACTCACAGAGCCTCTTGTACTCTCCTGACTAAGACAAACCATGTTCTATTGTGATACAACACTCATTACAGTACAATTATTATAGTAGCTACACATTTTCAACGGGTAATTCTTACATAGTTACAGTCCTGGAAAAAAAAGTTTTCAGATACCCTTAAAATTTTACACAATCTCAAATATAATCATGAAATATCCTGCAGTAAAATATTTTTTGTGTTTTAAAATATGTGGTTGCATCAGACAAACAGATCCAAATGATTTTCTGGTTTTAGTTTATAAGAAAAAAAAAAAAAAACTAAATCATTGACAGTTTCAACATGTCATTTTCTGGATGTTTTTCTGTTGAAACATCCTGTTTTGACCTTGACAGAACAGAGCACGTGCAGAAGGGAGCATGTGGGTTTGGAGAAGGAAACAATACTGGGCAGATTTCACTGACTTAAGAAGGATTCTTAATGCGATATATCACAGATCCACGGGGTGTCCAATAATTTTTTCCACCACTGTATATAAAAGCTGCGACTCAGAAATCTGTATCTGATTACTCTGACATCATTTCACTCATTAGTTTTAGTATCAGAGTTCCTACACATTTGACATTTCAAAATTCCATTCTTTTTTCAGATCCTAATTTCCTGATGTCTTGGTAAAAAAGTTCCAACCAGTCTTTATATTTGGGAATTATGAGCCAGTCGTCAGAGAATTTACATCTGATCTACCCATTATGAGTTCTGCCAACGATCATACGAAGCGTGTTGAATAGCTCGCTCACAGACAGTGTGTGGACATCACCTGTCCGTCGAAGCAGCAGTGAAACTTAACGACACCTGAGCGGGCCTTAAAATTGATTGAAGGAGGATAAGAGCAGAAGGCGGGACATTCAACTTATCATTCTGCCCAAATGCTTTCTGGGACATGTAGCCTATTGTACGTGGTCTCACACAACGAAGCACCTTAAAAAACAGATTGACCGATTTGTTTTTTTAGATATTCATAATTTAGTGTTTTAGAAAATAGAACAGTGGGAACAGTCTTGGAAACATGAATCTTTTTCCATACATTTGTTTCCATTTTCAGTACTTTTCCAGATCTGGAAATTTATATAATCAAATTCCATACTTGCGTAGGAACCCAGTGCACGTACTGCCAAAATTTCCGAGACTTCATGACCAACTCACACTAGAAACTGAATGGCTAATGTCATCCAACACAGTCTTACCTTTTGGATGGAAGAAAGGTCAAGCATTTGCTTAATAACTCCAGAACATTTTCAGGCAGCTCCTGTTAGATGAACATTATTATTAGTGTCATAAAAAAACAGACATTTAAACTTCTACTGAAAATATGGAAAAAAGGATAGTGTGTATGACTACTTTCCATTCAGATTTTATTCCTTTAACCAATAAAATACATGTAAAGAACTGTTTAAATCAGAAGTGTCAAACTCATTTTAGTTCAGGGGTCACATTAAGCCAAATTTGATCTGAAGGAATAATACCACAGAAATACCAAATACCACAGAAATAATACCATAATAATAACAACTCCAAACTTGTCTCTATGTTGTAGAGTGAAAAAAGTAAAATTATGCAATGAAAATGTTAACATCTACCAGCTATCCTTTAAAATAATGTAAATAACATGAACAAACTGAAATTTCTTAAGAAAACTAAGTGCAATTTTAACAATATTATGTCTCAGTTTATTATTTATACATGTAAATTACAACTTACAGATCACAGTGGATCTGCAAATACACAAAACATTTAATAACAGGCAAAATATTGGTAAACTTGAAATATATTTGTTCAGGTAAATCCTGTTTTTGTGAAATGATAGTTTGTTTTAGTGTAAATACAGTCATATGAGATGAAAATGTTTACGTTTATAAAGAGAAAAATGTGGAGTTGTTAGTATTTACAGGTTATTATGATCGTATTTTACTGATCCAACCCACCGGAGATTAAATTGGTCTGCATGTGGAACCTGAACTAAAACGATACATATCTTCAGTGTAATTTTTGTATTTCACAAATTCATCCCATGGGCCAGCTTAGACCCTTTGATGGGCTGGATTTGCCTCTTGGGCTGCATGTTTGAGACCTCTGATTTAAAGTGATGAGTCCAAGTCTACCTTGATGGTGTCTAGACAACCGTGTTCCTCTGCAAGGACAGTGACGATGTCATCCATGCAGCCTGGGAACGACAGTATCACATTATAAGTCTAATAAAGCAGATCGCTCCGTACTTAGATTAACTCTGCCGTCTCACTTACCCAAGGTTAGAATGAACTTCAGTCTTTCGCTTATATCAATATTCTGCAGCAGTCTTCTACCCTGTACCAGATTGACAATATTATATTTGACCGTGAATAAGAGTTAAAAAGCATGAAGATTCAATTTATGTACGCGTTCCTCCGGTATAAGTGGATTTATGAAGATTTCTTACAGCACACAGTTCAAAAAGCAAAACCCCAAGTGACCAGACATCAGTCTTAGGGCCTGAGGGCAGAGGAGCTACGTCATGGGAAGGGTCACTGGGGTGAAACGAACCCTGAGCGATCACCTCTGGAGCAAGGTATGATGGGTACCTGAGGGCATGATCACAGCACAGATAAGCTTCTCATTTTTAAATAGAGCAGAATGATTTGGAGCAGGCATTTGTTTTTTTATTTGGTATCTTAGGTCATATTACAACAACTTTGTCTTTAAGTGACATGCTAACAAAAGATTTTCACATTTCTTGCATAAAGTGATGGCATAGTTACACTTCAAAACAATCTGAACAACTACTTGACAGCTACATTTATTGCATTATCCAGCCAGATGTTTTACTGAAAGTCATGGGCATGTGCCATCATTCCTCTTTTCAATCTGCAAAAGGATATTAAACAGAGAGACTTCGCAGAAAATAAAGGCCTTTGGAATGGGATAAAAGTCAAACTATCAGTCACAATTCCACAGTCAGGAAACTGTTCTGATGCCCACAAACCTGGTTTCTATGAAAAGGGATGGGTTATTATGCATTCATTTTACGGTCAATTGCCTTTGATATGATTTGACTAACAGCAAACAGATACACATGAACCTTTGACCTTAAACAGACAGCCTACATAACTCTTTCTGAAAAGCTGAAGAGTTCCAGAGGAGCACTAATGGACCTCTCCCTGTGATGAATGAGGAGAAAAAGACGTACCCAATGGGGAAATCTACATCGGCTCCATGATCAGTCATGTGATATAGACCAAACTTTGCAAGCTTGACATTTCCCTACAAATATAAAATCGGTGTTAGAGGGACAGTGCTGAATTGATGCATCCATTTTATTTCCCTTTAACTGGACAGACAAAACAGTACCTTGCAGTCCAGGAGAACATTGTGTCCACTGAGGGCTCTGTGCACCAAACCATGTTTGTTCATGAACTCCAAACCCTCAAGGACCTCATACGCTATCTGCAGCACCTTCTCTGAACTAAGACAGAAATAATAAGTGTGTCAGTAGGAGTCAAATGGGGCAAGATCAAGAGGTAGATACAGACAGGACTATAAAGAGTTGGATGGTGGCAAAGATATTGCAATATCACCATGTTGGATTTGAAATGAAACAATTAAGATGTGATTAAAGTGTCAGCCTTCTGTACTAAAACAAGGGGTTTCACTAAAATATTGCATTTTAAACAAAGTCAGTCCATTTTCAGAGACTCAAAAGTAATCGAACTGTCAGTAATGGACTGACAAACAGCTTCATGTCCAGATGTGTTCTGTTCACTGGTTATTGTGACAAATGAAGCAGATAAAAGGTCTGGAGTAAGTCCAAATGTGGCATCATCTTCATTTCAAATCCACTGTGGTGAATGATGTACAGAGACAAAATTACACAATTTGTGTTACTGTCCAAATACTCACAAACCTGACAGTAAAAAAAATACATCCAAAACTTAAAAAGTAATGTCGTGTTTGGTCCCAAACCAAAGCGATTTGTTTAGCGTCACAAAAAATACACATTTAAGAGGATAGAATGTCAGGATTTTTAACTAAAAAAATGCTCAACCCACAATATTATTTATCAAAATAGTTGTAAATAAATCAATCTATTTTTATTTCAGACTCAGAGGTCCTTATAAAAATAAATTAATTAATTAACTAAATTGTCAGTAAATTAATTCAGACCTAAACAAGTAATCAATTAATTAGTCACTGTAGCTCTACTACCAAGATAATAGTTGTTGTATTTGTCTACTGACTACCACTAATACTACTAATCCTAACAGCTACAGTTGTGTCCATGCAAGTCTAACCATAACCAGTAGATGGCAAGGTGGAAGCATACTATTTTATTCTGCAGTCATGTACAGTACATTATCATTCATAAAAGGTTCAATAAAAGCATTATTTCCATTACGTATACTCATAAGCTAACAATTAAAGTTGCTAAATAAATGTAAATCTTTGCTTACCTGGCTGTGATCCCCCGCTTTTGGAAATCATTTAAACTACTTTCATAGTGCTCTGCAACAACAATCAGTCGTTCTGAAAAGCGAGAAGAGAAACTGTCAAAAGTAGGACAGGGCAATGTAGTTTTTATATCTGAAAATCTTTTTAAAAATGTCTAAATTAGAAAATCAAGATTAAGTTATTAAGTGCAACCTATTGAAGAAGTCAGTATGTTTCTCCAGTCATACCCTACAATGGTGCTTTACTGAATATACAATTATACAATTTTTTAAATAACTAATAATAATAATAACACATTTAATAATCAAGACCCTGCAAGCCTGGTTTTTGATTTAGATTTATTCACCACTGTAGTGATGTTTGGGGCCACAGCCCTTCATCAGACATGGAACAGGTCATGACACACAGCTGTGATGACACATTAATTGCCATATCACGGGATAGGTAATGCAAATTATCTCATGGTATCAGTAACTTTCAAATAAGTATAAGCGTCTTTAAATACATACTAATTCATACAATTACAGTAATCCAATTTTTTAAAATTAATATAAATACAGTGATCAAGTTACTTTAAGTTCATGCAAATATATACAAATAAAATGATCAAATTCCTTGCTTAATATAAACACAATTGTGCCAAAGATTTATTCTTACTCAGTAATTATGAGTAGACCTGCATTAATATTACACAGAATGCAATTTTGACATTCAACAATGTGAAAAAAATAGTAAAGGAACTATAGCATTCTTCAACATAAAGCCATACCATGTTTTCCTCTTGAGATGTCCACATACTGGCAGAGTCTGGGATGAGTGAGTGTCTTGAGGATCTGGAAACGTCCCAGGATTTTGATAGAGTTTGGAGTGAGAGGCAGGCCATTACTTCCACAGACATCATGGGGGAGAGCAGAGGCAAAGAAAGTGAAGGCCCCCAGTTGGGCATCTTTAAGGGGCCTCATCCTGCAATCTTTGGAGCACTAATAGCAAAACAAGAGTGCACTATTTATTTCTTTTGTCTCAAACTTTAAGGTAAAAATCAAACAAACAAACAAAAAATAAAAGCAAAAAGTCTATTACATATGCACCCATCAATGTTCATTACTCAATGAAAAAGTAACAAAATACAATAAATTTAATATAAGTGTACATATGAAACAAGCAAAGGCTTATCTAGTCCTGCCCCTTCCTTACTTTCAGTGTCAGATGCATAAACAAATATATTTCAAGATGTTTTAGGGTAATGCAGTATGTGGGCTATACTTCAGGTTTATAGTGAAATATTGACTGCTTGTGATATTATTACAGTAATGCCAACTATTAAGGACAGAAGACACGTCTAACTTTAGAACATGATGTAGAAATAAATAATATTCGTGGTAAACAGGAACCGAAATTGGAATAATCGTAGAAACATGGGAGTAAACATGCTAAGCTTCCATCCAGTGCAAACAACCCTACTGCTGCCAAAGGACTCAGTGATAGAATGTGCATTACACGGATTTACTTACACTCAGTAGTAAAGCTGCATGGTCATCTCAATAACATTCACTTTAAGTCAAATATTTTGTAAATGAATTATATTTCCTCTTCTTTGCGATGTGACGGGGAACAGCTGAGTGAACGTGATCGATGACGTAAATTTTAAGCGACAATAGCGAGACGTACTGAGCCATTGACGCCTCCTATAAACAAAACTACTGTAGAGGGGGAAAAAAAGTTATATCAGTTAGCTGTGGTAAAAAAAGTTTGACTTAAATTATCTTCCGGACAATTACACAACTTTTTTTTATCTCAAGTTAATAATTACATACAGGGACTTCACGCGCACTACTTACATTATCAGATCTGTACAACATATTGCTAGCAGAGCTAACGTAGCAGTAGCGGAATGAGTCGCATCTCGATGGTTTACAGATCTAGTCCGTGGGTCCTGTTCCAGCCTCTCTTTAGCTGTCTGTGCAGATGCCTGTCTGGGAGTTAGCTTAGCTACCGTTAGCGTGGCTAGCAGCTGTCAAGCCCCCAGCGCAGAGTGAAACGTGTGGGGTAGGTGCTCAGGGTCCATGTAAGTCTGAAAAACCTCTGTGATATCTGAATTATGCCGTGACTGAGTCGTAAACGTCCTGCAATACTTAACGGACCGTGTAGCTACTGTTGTAACATAAGAGTTAGCTTAAAACCAAGATGTATTTTGTTGCAGTGTATTTTAATTAATGTATACGTGAGCCACCGCTGGCTAACAGTGAGTTTACTGACGCAACATTAGCTAATATAAAGTACAATCCAATGGTCACAATATATGAGATACGAGGTTTGTTGTTCGATAAACTGTGGATTTAAAGGATTGTAGAATTGTTTTTCAGTTTTTACATCAAAGTTCACTTTGTTCTAAATAAATTACAGTCAGTTACATCTTAAATGTAAAATCAGAATTCATAGAATCAGATCTAACAATTGGCTGCACTTGAATTATTGTCTTCTGAACGTGATATTTAATTTTAGTTGTAGATACGAAACTATTTTTTTCTTTTTGATATTGGCATGTTACTAGTAGAACTATTATGCGTAAGGTTTTGAGTTACACTCAGATTATTTTTAATTTAAATCAGAGTGAGGTTATTCTAATACCCTCACACGCTGCTGGGATTCTTAAGTCTCATATTGGATTGACAGGAGTGTATGGAAGTATCATCTTGGAGTTTTTTAGGTTTTTTTTTTACACCAAAGAATGCTGCTGCTGAAGTGAAACGAAAACACACACTTGAGTTGCTGTATACATTGCTATCTTTGATGTTTTAATATGAAGATTAACAAGGGCTTGTATAGCTGAGACAATCAGTCAGGTCTATTTTTAGGAGACTGGGAATTGTTGACATAGTCGGATGCCTTTTCCCAATAGAGTCTGTGCTGTCCCATGTGCTCTGGTTAAGATCCAAGTTTTTACAGTAACAAATCAGGAGAATATTCAAAGATATTTAATCTCTTTTCAGTGAAGACAGGTAAATTACACTCACTGAAAGACAGTGTTTTGAAATAGCAGTCAGTTGGGATGTTTTCATCATGAAAGCCCACATCACCACTGTTAACACATTTGACTGTTTTCTCTGAAATCCAAAACTGAAATGTTGTCTTCTTGTCTTTATGCTGTGGACCATACCTCAGCGCCAGGACCCATTTTCAAAGGTTATCCAAATGAGGTCAGCCTTTATGTGGCTCTTGTTATTACTCCACCACTGGTGCTGTTTAAATCAATTCAGTTTCACAAAAAGCAATGCTTTGATCCTTGATTTTATCAACTCCAGCTCTTTTGTGTTTCTAATTTCCTCATCCCCCAACATTTTGTTTTCATCTCAGGCCAGCTGTTGTTTTCCAGCGCCTCTCTGTAATATGTCTAAGAAGTTTTCTTCTCCATGCCTCAGCCTTATAAAAATCCTTCTTTTCTTTTCTTCAAGTGGTAATTTGCCTAGCTCAACATGATAAAGGAGCATTACCCTAAGCCCCAAGTGGTGTCCAGTTTTCAAGTGATTGAGTGGCTAATCCCTTTTGAACTTCAACAGCAAAATTTATTTGATGTATAATATATATATTAGGGAAACAAATGAAAAACTTGATTAATAAATTGGAGCTTGTTAAGATTGTTGGGTTTCATAGCCCATTCTATCAGTCTGATGACTTTGGAATCTGTTCTTATTTGAATTACTGATTTTATTTCAATTAATTTTGCCTGCTTTCATCCAATGTCATTCAGATTATTTCACAATCAGTGAAAGTATAACAGTAATAAAATAATTTTATCTACTCAGACTACACAAAACATCAGAATGTCAAGGTTGTGACAGACTTTTTTCAAGATGGCATTCATGGTGCCTTATTTTTTTCAGTGGGAATATGATCTATGATATATATCATATTAAGGTGGTTAAACATTGCCACAACAATATTATTATAGACAAATGTATAAAAGGAAAAAAAATAGTAAACCCCTACACGATGTAATAATGCAGTTGGATGGACCAACACAACAACACATACCACCTTCTGGAAATTGCAACGTTGAGTTTTTGTTGAGACTGTCCGAGAGAAGTTGTCTCAACTCTGTGGTCATCTTGGAGGCTGTAGTTTGTGGCGAAGTTGTACTGGAATGCAAACCTTGTAACGCCACAATCCACAGATATCTTTAGAGATGTTCAACATGTTGCTTGAGAGTAGCATGACTTTGTATGCTGCCAAAGCTGAGCATGTGTTATCTTGAAAGGTATTTATTGAATGTGGTCATTTACCTGCGTTTGAAGCGAAAGGAAACACACACCACCTATAAAATCTACAAAAATATCGAAATATTCTGTCTTTATTAAAAAACTCAGACCTACTCATTATTTATTAAATCTGATAATATTGGGCTATGAATGGAAATATGATGTATGTTGTTCCCTTCTGATATGTGCTTAAAATCAGTCTCTCACGGCACTTTGTTGAGTTGTGCTGGTTGTAAGTCTTTTATATGTGTGTGTGTGTTAGGTTTTTAGCTCGCACCCTGGTCAGGATGTCGGGGCACAATCCTTTGTTGAGGCTGGAGCAGCGAGCAGCTGAGGCTGACCAGATCATCGAATACCTTAAACAGCAAGTCCAGCTGCTTAAGGAGAAAGCCAGTAAGAAGACACCAACCAGGCTGACACTGATATCTCAAAATGCTTTATGGGATTGCTAAATATATAAATATCCTTCTGTACAAAGTTTACGCTGAGATGCATGCAAATACATACATTTAGGCTTACACTATTGAATTTTTTTGGGGGGGTTTTTTTGGAGGGGGGGTAAAATGTGGTGTTTTAGGAGGCGGTGCAGGTTGTCTGTTTGCTTCCCTGTTCCTGCTGCCCTGTGCAAAAATATGAAGTAATAAGTAAAATATTATCTTTTACCTTGCATCATCTGGAGAGAAAGAAACATGAGAGAACTGGATTATAGGGCAGTTTTTTTCTTCAGCTCCAAAAGAGGCACAATATTGATTACAATAATCAACATGATTTAGTGGACACTGTCCTTTTTATTATTTAAGAATCAGTTCTGTGAAGCTCCTGTGGGGAGGTTAGATTTCATTATTGTGCCGAGCAATAACAGGAGTTTTCTTTTTTTACAGTGGTTCAGGCCAGCTTCAGAGAGGAGAAGAAACTGATGGTGGAGAATGCCAAATTGAAGAATGACATTGAGGAACTGAAAAAACAGCTGCTGGAAAAAGAGAAGAAGAGAGGAGGTATGTTGATCCTAATTCCCAGCAAAGTTTTCCACCATGGATCAAATGTTTGTTTGTCTTTTATAAAAGACCTTGATGTTGTTATTCTTTATATCAAGTTATAGAAGCGGTTCTGTGGGCATGACTTTGAACATTTGATGTCAGTTGCTGCTCATTAGAGCATTGTTTGGTTTGTGCTATCATGATAACATCTTGTGCATTCTCGCCTCAACCCATTGTAGCCAGATCTTTTTCTGTTGTTTTTATTAAAAGCAAGCCATATTGCTTCAAACATACCCATTAGGGTGATAGGGACGACATGTCTGTTTGCTATTGTGGCTCTGACATACGTTGACACTAAAGTACACATTTAATGTTTTCCAGAAAGAAGCTGCAGGAATGAAAGGGGATTGTAAGAAACAAGCAATTTAACCTCATTCAAAAAACTCAATGTGTTAGTGTTGGAACATTGAAGGAATGCATTCCAGTATGTGCGGGCCTAAGTTTGTATCTAATTGTGATGTTTATATTTGAGGTTTCTTTTCAATGACTTTAAGGTGGCATAAAAAGCTCAATCAAACAGCAGATAAATATGACCCTATTTTAAAGGAATTCCAGTCGACTGTGCTGATTTTATTACAGTGAGAAAACATAATATTGAGTGTGTTTATAATTGTGCCTTAATACACATTTTGCAGGCAAGGAAGACTGTGATAATAAACATGGTGTTTCATTGAAATTTGCCATAGGGTGCGGATCTTTAAATCGTAGTAAGGATTTCTTGAAAGGAAATTTAAAGGTGATGTCAAGAGTTTAAGGTTATTGCCCGTAATTCCAAGGTAAACCGGAAAGGTCCTGATCTCAGACATAGAATTAAGGTAATTAAAAAGCATTATGGTGACCGCGGTGTGCCTGCAGACCGATGTTTGTCAGACACAGGCACTAGATTTTGTTGGAATTCAAACATCAGGCGCCTTAAATGATGGGTTATTTCTTTTCTGGAGAGTTATGGCAGGACATTGTTCCCTGCTATATGGCCCCATTTCCTCGTTTCCATCAACTAGGACACTGTGTGATTTTCCCATCAAAACTGTTTGCATCAGGAGAGCGGTCCTCCCACTGGATGTGTAAATAAAACTCCCTCTGTATCATTTCATTGTATTATGTTGATTCGAGCAGGTCTGTGTGTGGAAAGGGGCAACTAAGGAGTAGTGTAATTTAATGATATTCTTTGGATGAAGTGTTTGTCTCATTCATCTTTACAAAAGTAATTCTACAACACTGGTGCACCACAGTTGCTTGAGAAAAGCCAATTCTTGTTTTTTCTGTGTGTGCAGTTCAAGAAGTGCCTATGCCATCAGGTGAGACCAGTGTTGAGTGCAGTTCGAAGCCCGCCCCACCGAAAACCTCAGGCCCAGCACCTTCTGCCGCTCCTGCTGAGGTTGTCCAGAGTTCTGCTCCAAAAGACGAGGGTAAAAAGAAGAAGCCAGAGAAAAAAGGTAACGGCAAAAAAAAAAACAAAAACAAAAAAAACCCTGGTGCACTGCTTGTTTTTAATATAAGGTGACTGGACAGTTTTACATGTTTATACTGCAAGTTTATTAAAGGTACATGACTCTAATAATTACAGTCTCCGGTTCCAGGATCTGTTACCCCTATGTGTTCCAAAAATCTGGACAGAAAGCTTTTAAGTTTTGTGCTCCCACTGCCTGGAACAAGTTACACGAGGAGATAAAACTGAAGAAACTGGTCTCTGGACATTCGAAGTCCTTCTAAATGAATGGGAAAAGGACAAATCTGGATGTAGTTGTTTTACTAAGTGATCCAATCAAGTTCTGCTTTGAGATGCTTTTAAGGAACACTGTTGTTATATTTTTAGTACCTTTTAAATTATTGGTGGTGTTTTATATGTATGTTCTTAGTTTTGTGATTTGATGTATGGTTTTAGCAATGAGTTTTGCGTGTTTGTGCATGTGTGCGTGTGTGTGTACACACAAAATCACACAAAATCTGGTAAGAGTTGACTGCTGCAGTTTGTCAGACTTATGTAGTTTTGGTCAAATAATAGACTAGTGAAAATGGCAAGTTGATAGGACCAATATTTTGGGAGGTATTAGTAAATTTGGAGAACACCACCCTTACAATCACGTTGCTATACCCACGACACTTTGGTGGTGACTGCTGGACCAATGCGGTACAGCATGCATGAATACACAACATAAAAACTACCGCATCTAGAACCCGTGGATCCCAAACGAGTCAACGAGCTAATACTTTTTATGTACATTTGTAGTGTGGATGCATGGATAAAATCTCTGTCTGTAACTTCTGCTGCTGCTGTCTTGTGAACAAGTTTTTTTCCTGGTTATATAAAGGTTAAATGAAAAAAAAAAAAATATATAAAAAAAAAAATCATGTAAAATTTGAAAACTCTTGTAGTTAGTGACACCAGTGGTCACCGAGTGTACTGCATGCAGCATTAGTCATAAATGTTGGTTCATTACTGTTATTAATTTGAGTTATCCCAAACTCGACAGCTCATAAGGCTAAAGCAAACACTGCGAATCCAACCTTTTCTGCACCCATCACTAGGAATTACTTATTACATATATTACTTATTACATTACTTATTAAACTTTTAATGTTAATGTTTTGTGGAAGTGTGTCGCCATAGGGCTTCACCAGACTACATCCTAAAAGCATTAGCATATAATTAATGAGTTATTCCAAGTGATTTGTACATTTTACAACACAATACCAAGAAACTCTCTGTTGCAAAGTTTCAGTTAATTAATACTGAAATATCAAAATACCAAAATTGATTTTAGGTGTGAGCTTGTTTGAACAGAGCATGTGTCAGGTGAAGACAGAAAATAATCAGCACTGGATGTGTTTAGGAGCTTTTAAGTTGGAGTGAGACAGAAAATGCGGCGTGTCTTTGACAAACTCATTGGCCTGTTTAACATTTGTTTCCAGATGTTCCAGTGCTGTTATTCAGAGATACGTCTTTTATTAATTGTACATTTTAATTTTTAGCCCACGTCTTTAATGTTGTCATGTTTGCACCTCGTCCAAAGAGCCATCTACAGTCTGTCTAATAACCCATGTGTAACCTCAGTAAAATACTGTTAATGTTACGTTATGCTGAGAGCAAAGATTACACTGAGGAGAAATGTTAACTATCAAAGGCAGCAGTTGGAATTAATTTTCTTCAGGACTGGTGTGGGCTCAGATGAATGATTAAAGACTGGGTGATCATTTGATCAATGTGATCCAGTGGAATGAATGTGTGCAAGAAAATCCAGCGAGTGAAAGCTACTTTGTCTCTTGAGAGGAAGCGTCTGCTATTCTCCTATGTCATTGGATCATGTAGCGCTCATTTTCAGCCAAAACTGGGTATTGGTTTTGTCGTTAAATCGTGGTATGTACCTCACCTCTCTGAGAAGAAGTGAAAAAGTAATTTCCGTAATCTGTTGTGTTTACTTATTGATGACAGGAAACACATGCCACCCTGAGGCCTGTCATTGGTGGGTTTTGTTTTCTTTTATGGGAGGAAATTAAAGTGAATTCCAGACGGATGTCCAGTGTTTTTTCAACTATGACTTGTTTTTATAATTTCCCTTGGAAACATACCGGTTGGCTGAAATATTCTCAGTGCTTTTAAACAAACATTTCCAATAATATCATGCACATTTAGCATTATGGCATGAAAACTCTCTCAGATGCCTCTCCTAACCTTTCCTTAACACATGACCAATCGCTACCGTCTGACTTTCTATGCTCGAAAAGCAAACAGCCAAAATATATCATATCAGGCTTAATTTTCAGTAAATTAACAGAATTGAAATAGAAGTCAATGTGTGTCTGTATGCACATTTTCCATATTTGCTGTTTTTGATACCAGGAGGTGAGAAGGCTGAGAAGAAGCAGGCAGCCCCCAGCCAAGAGGACGCCAAAGTGGACATATCTCGTCTGGACCTGCGCATCGGTCGTATAATCACAGCAGAGAAGCATCCGGATGCTGACAGTCTGTATGTGGAGCAGGTGGACGTGGGGGAGGCTGCTCCTAGGACTGTGGTCAGCGGACTGGTTAAGCACATACCCCTGGATCAGGTACAGCCCTGGTCTTTTATAGCAGTGCTAGCTTTTTAATGTTAGCACTGTTGAGTCTAAAGTAACCCTACATACCCAGCGTGGGTACACTTAAACATGCTTTAGATTAGGGTCATTAGGTGTCGGTGGGAACAGATTTGTCTTGTGCAAGTTGTGTATTTTACTTATGCTAAAGGTAGGCCTGTCGCAATTAGAGGTCTGTGGTTTGGAGAAAAGCTGATGGCCAATTAATCAGCCAAAACTGCACCGGGGGGGGCGG
>JAPTYQ010000001.1:676982-702017 GCA_029814465.1 Ostorhinchus cyanosoma
TATTCTATTCTATTCTATTCTATTCTATTCTATTCTATTCTATTCTATTCTATTCTATTCTATTCTATTCTATATTTGTGCTGTTCTTTTATTCCATCTAATTTAAAGGTGGAAAACAGTGAGCTGGACAGATAACAATCATATATTTGATTAAGATTTAATATTAGTATTTTCCGTCTAAAGTCGACTAATTCTGATCAATATGAAAGCCTGCAGCCCTGAAGGAGCCATTAAAAAGAATATTTTAAAACTAACCTCTAATAAATGGAAGACCATAAAACTTTTTTATTTAACTCATAAAGACCCAGCGCTGCTTTTGTGTCCGTTCTCAAATGAAACTTTCTCTCTTTCTAATCTTTCTTAAGTGATTAATCACCATTTATTCAATATTATGCTCTTTTTTTCCCCCAATTTTATGTAAAAATAAATCTGGCATTTTAACATTTTTAATTTACTGATCATGTAGATGTTCATAAAACCTCAGATTAAAGTTGAGGGCTCCATCCACTGTCATTGATCCAACTCCATGGGTTTTACTGGTGAATCACTGTTGTAGAAGACAATGGTGTTTCCATGGTAACTACGGAGCCTCTGAACGTCCAAATGGGTCATATCTGATGACCATGAAAAGACGATAAACTGTATTTTACACCAATTATTTACATGTATTGATAGGTTTATTGGTGCAGAATTTATCAGTTGATGATTTTGGTCACCAGTGGTTGTTTGGGTTTTCACAGGTTAATCGAAAGTCTCTTTTTATTTATTTTTAAATTGTCTTTAATCTTTCATCTGTAGTCTTATATAGTCAAAGTTGTACTATTGTAAATTGTGAACGAAATGATTTTTACATCACTGATCTTATTTTTAGAAGAAAAAAAAACATCAGAGAACAATTTTTTAATTTTGTAGCTAACGAAGCTTCATGTTAATCTTGGGCAATAAAACTTCATGAAATTGAATTATTACAAATCAACAAAACTACCACATATAAAAATAAATAATTGAGTAATGAATAGGCAAGACGGCAACCAAAAAAATAAGAAGAAGTCATAACCCCTGATACAAAATACATTCTTTTATTCATTCATCATTGTAAATACACAAATCAATCCATTAAGCAGTATTCACACAAACAATATTTAGTGGGATATAAATCTCAACACCATTTACACACCATTTACACAAACTATCTTGGAAAAGTAATGTGCTTTTCTCTCTTTTAGGAACTATCCTTTTGATGTGTGCAGTCTGTAGAAAGAGTCACACAGCTTCCATCATTTCATCTAAGTTATTCTGAATCTATCCACCTTTATTCTTCCTATCTCATCCCTCATTACAATTCTCATCTAGATCATTTTACTGTAACGTTTAGGTTTCATATTTTTTTTTATTATATGTACATGATATACATTGATTCTTAAATACATTTTCATTGTTTCCAATCTATTTACAATATAAGAGCTTATTGATATTTTAAATGGTTACAAAAATGTTTACTTGATGCTCTAAAACACATTAAAGCAATAGGAGGCAATGGTGATATTATTGTATATTGACTATGTACTGTAGGTAACAGCTGGTTGTTTAAAAGGAGTGTACTGAAAAAAAAAAAAAAAATAAGCCTTGTATCCAGCACGTAAAAAAAAAACAAAAAAAACTACACCATACAGTCGTGGAAAAAATTATTAGACCATCCCAAGTCATCAAAAACAATGATTATGCAATCAAGTACTGACTCCTGTGTGTATCATGTGACTGAAACAGACAGAAAAGAAAACATGGAATGAATAAAAGCACTGTTTTTGTCAGTACAATGTCATAGATATTGAAGTGATTTTGATTATTACCAAGAAAACATGGAAAATGTCTAGATATCATTATATTTGTCCAAACAAATCCACCTTTAGTTGTACCAGGCATTAAAATGAATAAGAAATTGAACAAAAAAAAAAAGGGGTGGTCTAATAATTTTTTCCAATAACTGTAGCTACGCAGTCAGAGAAACTGAACATAAACAGGATCATGTGCCATCAGCAAATAAAAACAGTGTTGTAGTCTGAAAACACTGGGTTTATGGAACCTCTTTGTAATTCGAATCAGTCTTGTCACGTCTCTGTCCTCACTGGCTGTTTAAATGGAAAAAAAAAAAAAAAATTGCACTTCCATCACGTCCTTGAATCCTGCTCGTGTGATGGGAAAAGCAGAAGTATTTTCATCGTCGTATGGGGACGTCTGCAGCAGAGCACTACCTCCATGCGCTCGGCCTTATCCCCACAATACAACACAGCTGCATGTGTCAGATCAAACAGGGTTTCCACCACGGACACAATACTTTATCTCTCTTCATGTGGCTAAAAAGTGAAGCTATCGGCTGAAACTTGTCATTCGAATGTAAAATGTTCTTTTATTCTTTGGTTTAAGAGGATTATGCATCACATTGAAGTCTAAAGATCCTGTTACACAAGTGGAGCTCTGGAGTGAGCAGCGTATGCAAATAGTTCCTCTGATGATATTTAGAGCAGAGGTCTCAAACAGGCCAAAGAGTCCAGTCTGGCCCCTGGGATGAATTTGTGAAATGCAGAAATTACACTGAAGATATTAATCATTTTAGTTCAGGTTCCACATACAGACCGATTTAATCTCCAGTGGGTCGGATAATACCCTATAAATATTCACAACTCCGAATTTTTCTCTTTATAAATGTATAAATTTTCATGTCATCTTATTGGATTTACACTAAAACAAACTATCATTTCACAAAAAGGCAAATAACCTCAACAAATATGAACATTTTGAAACGTCTGAAGTGTAAATTTGTCAATATTCTGCCTGTTATTAAATGTTGTGTGTATTTGTTGATCCACTGTGATCTGTAAGTTGTAACGTACACGTGTAAATGATAAACTGAGACGTAATATTGTTAACATTTTTCGTAGTTTTCTTAAGAAATGTCAGTTTGTTCATGTTATTCACATTGTTTCAAAGGATAGTTGGTAGATGTAAGCAATTTCATCGCATAATTTTACTTGTTTTGCTCTAAAACACAGAGGAAAGTTTGGAGTTGACATTATTTACATGTTATTATATGTATTTATGTATGTATAATATGTACTTACATATATGTGTTATTGTATTATGTGTTTATGTAAATTAGATTATATTTGTTCAGAATAATATAAAGCCAGAAGCCTAATTATTTAATGATAAGTAACAGGCATATTATAGTATATAGTATAGATATGCTGTGACTCGGAAGAATATAATTATTAATTATTTAAGGAGAAGGGGTGGGAGTTTATAAGTTATCCTTCTTTTCACTCCTTTTTGAATATATATTGTATGTCTCATGCCTTGTGTTGAAGTGTTTTGTCTATTTATTTTCTTCTGTTTTGACATCCATATTCCAAATAACTGCATCAATCAATATATAATTACGTTATTATTTGACTGGTCCGGCCCACTTCAGATCAAATTCGGTTTAATGTGGCTCCTGAACTAAAATGAGTTTGACACCCCTGATTTAGAGGATCTGGACATTGTTGCTGGGAGTGAATAGTGTAACAGGAAGAGTAAAACAGATGACACAACAACATCCAGATCCAGTAATAGAAGGATATTCAATGTTTGATCGCCTCAACGAAATGAAATGGTACATTTTAAGAGAGTAATGTGCTGTTTGATCGTAACATAACTTCATTGTAAAGTATTTGTTCATATGTGATAAAAGTTCGTTTGCCCCACCCCCATCTGCTCTACACCTACCCCAGCAACTACTTGCTAACATTGTCGTTCCCTGAATATCATGAGTGTGTAAATCAGTTGTTCGAGTCATATTTTGTGAAGAAACATAGCATGATCTTGTTCTCACAGAGCTGTGAGGTGTGTGTATGTGTGTGTGTGTGTGTGTGTGTGTGTATGTGTGTGTGTGTGTGTGCATGCTGTGTGTGAGGGTATGTAGGAGCGCAGAGTGACCACTCACAGCAACACATTAAAGCATTCCCAGTCTCTACAACTTGATGAATCGTGAGCTTGAACCCCACAGTCTGTTCTGTCTCTTGTTAGTCTGTGTCTTTTTGCTCCTTTTCAATACAGCCACAACCCATCCTTTATAAAAAAAAAAACAAAAAAAAAAACAAAAAAAAACTTTCCCTGGCAGATGGAGACAGAGGCCTCTACGCCGACAGCAGCTGCCTCCGCTTCAGATCTTCTGGCACATGTGGAGCCTGGACTTGGACGAGGATGTGGCGTCTTTCCACACCTTGCAGGAGAGGCCCTTGGCACAGTCACAGCGCTGGAAGATTTCCAAGCCGTGAGAGCCTTTCTTCCTCTGCTTGGTGCACACCTCACCCTGCCTCAGCACCGGCTTGCAGATTTTGGTCCAGAAATGACGGGCGCAACAGTAGCCCTCCGAGCAATCAGATGAACGCAGACAAGGGTCGCCTTCGTGACCTGTCAAAAAAAAAAAAAAGATGATGATGAGAACAGATCAGTTCTGCCCCTTCAAGCAATACATCTCTAAAAACATATCGCGCTGGCACATCTCTGCTCAGGAAAACAGAAACAAATGCTTCATCAGGGACATAAAAAGATGAGGAGGAAATTAAAAACCTCGCAGCATGTTGGAATTAACTGTATCGTTGTACAGTTAACTAAAGCAAAGGAAATGTACGATCGCTGTTCACTATGCTGTGGTGTTTTCCAAACGTTTAAGTTTATGCAACGCTTTCTTCACGTTTCAGTTCAGACTGCATTATGTGTGGCCGTGTCAGAAACAGAGAAGGATGTGAAGCTTTCAACATAAATCAAGCAAACAATTTGCTTATTCTGTACATTAACCGTATCACCCCATCTGGTTGAAGTCTGATATTCTTGGCAAGATGTTAGCGTTATTCTTATGAATGCATAATTAGTACAATTTAGTCATACAGGTTTTTCCGTTAAGGGCTTTAAAATGTATATCACATCTTGCCAAAAATCTGTTCATCATTGATTCAGTCTGTATTCCTGACAAAAGAACCCTTTGCTGATCAGTTATTTCAGTATGATGTCTGAACTGTCAGTATGATCGGCTGCTAAGTCTGGCTGCTTTAACACCACTAATTCTCCTATAGTAGATATTTCTTCTCCAGTGACTTGCATAAAGCCATTATAACATAACATTTAAGGAGAGGGAGTGAGTCTGAGGCAAAAATAAAAGTAAATGGCCTTATTTATATCAACTTCAAGTACTGCTGCCATTTTCACATTGACTTTAGAATTGCAGGTTACTGTCTTAAGGGTGCATTCAGAGTTTAGTCATTTAAGTGTCTCATTAAACGTATTGCTTTATGGGTAAAGCTGTAACATTAACTTAAATCAGGTGACATGAACACTAAGCAGGGGTCTCACTGAGTTATTAGACATAATTGTGCCAAACCTGCATTCTGTGGTTTTCACTTGTGTATCACACAATGTGTGCTGTCAAAGAAAAGTGTTTGCATGACTTTATGTAGGTGCAGAAACAGCAGGGGCATTGTGGTTTCTTCTAGGCTCCCCATGCTGTGCTTTGGGCTTAGAGACACTGACATACGAGCAGAGGGGTAATTATCAGCATAGTTTGTGAACTGGCGTCACCCATGAACTCTGCAGAACATGCAGACGGAGAACAACAGAGAGAAAAGATTCAGCCGCACAGTCCAGGTTGGGTGAAGGGGGGGTGGGGGGGGTGGAGGTGTAGCAAGGAGCTAAGAGAAAAGACAACAACGATAGTGTTTCCAGGGCCAGGAAAGATGACAGGGTTTCCACGCGCATGTTTTAAACATAATGCTGTCTAATCTTACCTTTAAGAGAATGCTTAGCTTTGCCACCCTTCCTCCAGTTGTGGTCTTTAGTGGAAAGTTTGTTATGCTCATCTAAAGCTGAGATGTGAGGCGAGAGCACACTCTCAGAGATGGGTACGCAAATATCTGAAAGAGCAAGAGAAGAAGTATGTACGTCAGAAAAATCCAACACACCATCCTGTAAACTTAAATATGTACAGTGTCAGATGTGATGCTCAGCTTTGCTTTAGTTCATGTCAAAACATTTATCTCTAATTGGTATTTTTTCAAGAGAATTAACTGAAATTGTGAAGGCGGGTGACCGTTAACACAGACACACATGTTCATGCCATCCACACTGTTTATTTCTAAAACACCGTGCCCACTGATTCCTAGTCTTGGGGCATCCACTTAAAACAGTTCAACTACAGTTCATGATTTTTTTTTCTGAAAGCATGTGTTCAACATTATTTAAATGTATTGGCTCATTCCCTAAACGCTGTGGTACTGTGTGTTCAGTGACCTGGAACCACTCTCTTCTTCCAGAACATCTACGTAAGACAAGAAATCTAATTTTTCAGTCGTTCCCTCCGGTCACAAACAGCTGAAACTGACATGCAGTGAACTGGTGTGCGTTTGGGTCGGGCTCGTACAGTTACTGCAGCGGTTCCCGGGACAGCACATGGCATCTCGATGACAGCGCTTCTTCCTCCTGCGGCAGGTGAGGCATCGAGAAGGAGCCTGTTGAGGGCTGTGACAGTAGCTGCCCACGCTGCACTCCTTGTCATTGCTGCATGGATACACCTGCTAGAGAAAAAGAAATATGCTTACTCTTCAGGAAGACGCTGTATCCTCTTTGTATTGAATGTGCAAACAATATGCATTAATAACCTGGCTGGTTAGATGCGATATTTTAGTGATGTTTGGCATTTAAAACAACAGTGTGAGCAACTCTAATCGAATAAAAACACTATTTTGGTTTGATTTAGTTCATTACATGTGGTATACAGTTACAGACATTTGCAGTTCCTTCCATAGACCCTTCCATAAATGCTCTTTAGCATGTGTTGGACCATTACGAAGTGTTTTATACTTATGTATAATACTTACATGCGTCTACAGAAAAGTGCATAGCAGCACAAAATATGCCCTTTTTTTATTTTATTTTATTTTTTTCAACAAATGATCAGATTGCTGCACTGCACTAACACAGCTCTAAAGGCATACGGAAAAAGCAACCCTGTAAACCACAGCCTAACCAAAGCCAAAGAACACAGCATTTCCTCTAAATCCACTCCATTTTCAGCCTTGCCACAGTTACACTGTACACCTCAGGCTGCAAAATTCAAAATGTAGCTGGCTGTTAACAATTCCCTCAAAATATTCAGTTTGGGTTTGTTTGTTTTTTGTAAAATTGGGATCTGACAAAACATGAGGACTAACCCAAACAGGGTCAAGATAGATCCGGACTTAAGATGCAGCAGTGTTAAAGTGTACGTTCCCTTAGCAACACTGGAAGTGATGAAGATGTGAGTCAATATTATCCTTGTCAGTTGTTTCAGTTGCATTTGTCGAAACGTAATGTGCATGAGCGCCAAAGAAAATGATGTGACTGTAAGCATACAAGTACCTGCTCACAGCAATTAAAGTTTTGTGTCACTCAGGATATGCAGAACTGACTGGTTCAGAACTGCAGTGGAGTAACTCTGTTCCTATTCAGTAAAAAAAAAAAAAAAAGGCATTTTTATGTGTGGAAGAAAAAAAAGATTGCTGTTGAATCAAATGTTGTTTTCTAATGTCTCAGATAACAAAGTCCAAAAGCAATTCACCTTCATTATGGAGAGGTAAATGCAGGAATCAGAGCAGTAGAGCTCTAAAACCAAAAAAATGAACCTCAAAGTGGACTGCTTAAGTGGGAAAACATGCCTCTTATTTGCTTTGGATGAACTGACTGTAGACCACTTTCTGGTAGTGGACAAAATGATGCAGAGATTAAAGTGTTTCGTGTTGGTCATTGGAAATTTTAAATGTTTTGCGATGAAAAAAAAAAATCTGTGTGTTTGGGTTTGGAAGTGTTCAGGTTTAAATGAGTCTACAGACATAATTCAAAGGTAATTACTGCAGCTAATCATCGTCCTGTGGGGTCCGTTTGGTAAGGCCATTGCTTTACCAAGTCTTGTTTAACACTAAGTCAGGTTTCTACCTTATAGAAGAGCACTGACTATAACAAGGACGTCATTTCCAAGACTTAAAAAGCCAGAAAAGCCAGAGACCACAATGTGATGTCCACTGTCCGCACATACACATGCATGTTGCTTTAAGGATGGAACTGGAACAGAAGATTGTGACATCAATTATATGAACTCCTCAGGCAAATAAAGAAGTGTCACGAATTTGCAGTGAAATGACCAAGAAAAAGAAGGACAATTCAAAAACTGCAGGAAGTATCCATAGTCTGGATCAGGTCCACATCCTCTGGGCAGACGAGACACAGTCAAGATCAGGCCACTGTGTTTCTTCAACAGTACCACATCTTTATCTTATTTGATTTTAGATATTGTTATTATATCAGATGCAGTCGATTATCAGACACTTGAGCAAAGTAACACATATCAAATATGCAGATTAGGAAAGAATGAGCAGGAAATTACGTAAATTATGTCCAGTGTAGTCTAACATTAGAACAACATGTTTGGCTGGCAAACCACCACCAGCACCACAACCACATTCAGCTGGCACTGCACTGACAGATCTGATTTAGTGTGGCTTACCACTGACAAACATGGAACAATAAACATGTGAATGAACATGAAAGTGGTTTAAATCAGAGTAAAATCATTATAGCCACAATAAATAGCTAACCCGATTTGGGGTACAAGGTCAGCTGAGAGGGGGCTGCCATACCCAGAAGGACCGGCATGGCTCCAAACATCAATGTACACCACATGTTCAAATGAACTCTCAACAATATCAATATTTCAGCACATTAGATGTTGTTATTCGATGTGCTTGTGCTTATGAAAGTGAACAAGATTAGACTTGTTGGATGTATGCCATACTGACTTTCTCAGGCTGGAAACACATGGAGGCAATGATAGAGCTGTAGAAAAATGAGGAGGAATATTACACTGAATGCTCATCCATCATTATGACAGAATCCCATAATGCAGATCCATAATGTGTTGATGAAAGTAACAAAGCCTCGTGTATAATGGATTCAATGCATTTCTTAATTACTGCAATGCTAAGAATAACTCTGAGAAAATTTAAAGGCTCCGTGGATTTTACCCGTCAAGATTAGTTGTGTTGTTACAGGGAAGACAGATCAGCCTGTGTAAACAGTTGTATAATTGTCTTTATGACTTGTACGGTGATGCCACTGTGACTGTTACAACTTGGTTTGGAGACTCAGTTATGACATAAAGCCTGAGGAGCGGTGGTTAAAATGACACAAGGATTAAGAACTCGGAGCGTGTAATACTCACACAGGAAGAACAGAACACAGTAGAGTCCGTGCCTTTATAATTAGCAGATTTGTAAACTTACTCATGGACATTTGATCCTAAAGTGTCATAATAAAGACCCCAAAGTCACATGACAGCAAGTATAGAAAAACATTACATGACTGGCTTGATCTGGGTCTAAATAATGACCTGGTATAAGAAGTAAGTGTAACATAAGGCTGAAAATATCAAACTGGTAAGCTAGCTCTTTCAGATTTCATAAACCTGTCTACCAGCAACTATAAGCAAACGAATATGTTTTTATAGATGTTCTTCACTGATAGCCTGTCAAAACTCATGGTGATGACAAGACTACTGGATGGTTTATATTTCTGAAAAATGGATATGTTTTGATGATAGTTCACGTGGCGACCGCTCATTCACAAAAACATGTACGTTACCAATGTTATAATCACAGATGAGGAGGAAAATATGTTCTGAAGATAAGTTCAAGAAAGTGCAATGGGAGTTTTTCACCGGCAAGAAAAATGTGCTGTTACCAAAATATGAAGACAAATGGGCCTGGACACATGCAGTTGTGCTTCGTACTACCGGCTCTGATCACTATCTGTCTTTCTGTCACAAGCAGGACTGGGCCGATTACAGTGGACTGTGCACATGGAAGGAAGAAGAAGAAGAAGAGTTACAGACGAGGAAGACCAGGCCTCACCTCTTCCATCACTGCTCAACCCACAAGACAGCGCTTTGAAACCCAATGATACAAGGCCGACCCTCAAATCAGGTCTGATAATCTTGCCTTAACTTGTCATGTTTTAGAACGCCTCATTCGCAACTTCTGAGGGACGACGCCTCATTTGGATGCATCTCATTCATCTCATATGTTTTTCTCTGTTGCTCCCTTATTTTTCCCTAGACGGTCTTCATACATAAAAGCGCAGCCTTGGATCCCGCGCAGGAAGTGGGTTGAAAACGGTACTCTGCAGCCGCTCTTGGTATGCTGGTGAGACGATAAAGGCAGAGACAGACACGGAGCCATAAGGGAAGCCCCTGGCCCTGTCTCGTGCTGCTCTCGTGCTGGTAAAGCACCGCGCCTTTGAAGAGGAACCTAAAATGTGCGGGAGCAACAATCTACAAGGGATTTACTACAGGATATACAGGGCTTTAAATGCTCCCCTCTGGTCTATGGATCCCTTATTTATCTCTGTAAATTCATTCCAAAGAGCTGATATCACGTTGAAGATGTGTGTGCATGCTGTAGTTCAAATATTATTCTTGAGATAAGTCTGAGAAAAAAAAAAAAAAAAGCTGAAGTAAAAGCGCTTTCTGAGTACATTCACACTTTTTTAAAATCCGTGTTGTGACTGAACTTGACCTTCAGAGATCAAGCCCGTAACCTGAAACTGTGAATGGTGTTAATGAGTGGCAGGGGCCTTACAAAGTCAAATAAACGATGTCACTGAACAAACAAACTTCATATGCCCTAAAAGCGCAGACAGACAGTATCGGATAACATAGGGATAGCCGTGCATTATTCGTACAAACCATTTCTCCAAACACAACTCTTTCATCACTCAAAACACATGTGTTTATGGGTATGTCCCTTTGAGCGCTCGAATCCCAAGTCTCCAAAAAAACTAGACCTTCCTTAAGTTAAGTATACATTCTTTGTTGATCTTATTCATCCAATCAAAAGAAAAACACATATTCAGTGCACATGGCTGCTCGCTTCAAAGACTATCAAAGTAAAAGAGAAAACCTCTGGATGGTAATCTAGAATCCGCTGCCCCCCTAAAAAAAGGTGTAATCCTCTGGTACAAGAGGTGCACAGGTCTCCTCTATCATTAGCAGGTCCCATTACAGTAAAGGAGGTCTCCACACCAGGCCCCTAATGGCTCCAGTGCAGGGTCCTCATAGTACCCAAGGGACTCACAGACTACAAAACCCAAAGGACGAGAGTCTGAAGCTTAAATCTAACCCAGCACTAACAAGCAGTCACACTTCTCCATGCCTTTTCTCATTCTTTCTCAGCTCATTAGGATCAGTAAACAGTCATTTTAACTTAGACGGGGGGCAGCAGGAGGCAGACAAGACAGAGAAAGTATGTGGCTGGTTTTATGGCCAAGTAATCTGTGTGTTGAATTAAATAAAGCAACTAGTTAAGGCTGAGTGACGGGCTGCTGATGTTTTACAGACACATAGCGCATGAATGCCGCCACGCTGTCAGTTCCCTTGTGGGTTCAGAGGTTAAAGCGGTGAGCACTGGCTGCCCGTGATATCCATTTCTGTTGGGTCCCTTCCAAGGAACCAGTGCCACCCACGAATGCTGGCTGTCAAGGTCTTACAGCGTTTTTGGTTTTGTCGGTTTTACTCCAGTCAGGCTGAAGGGAAAAGTGTAAGACAACTGAAAAACACCGGCAGTTTGCCCTGACTGACTGGCAAGAAGTAGCCAAAATCTGACCCTGATTTGTGTGTGATTAATGTAAGCCTTATCGCCAAACCTTGTCAGCCACTACAGGAAATAAAAGCACATTAGGCTGTCAAATACTTCCTATGCCCAAAGGCTTTGACCGGCGTTTCTAATCTGATGCTAAAGACGCCAAATTACACATTTGTTTCCTACTGCAGCAGTTTACCTCCACGGGGTGAAAATTTGCTATATCTGAAATAACGCCAATGACGGCAATTTCTTTTTGCATAGTTTGTGTAATTTTACAACTTTTCCTTTCGCTTCAAGAGGTTTCCAGACAAAAACATCTGCCTCACATCATGTAAAAATGTTGTCTATTCTTGTGTTTGACTGTGGGCTGAAGGAGGCATAATTCAGAAGAAAAGAGTGAGATAAAAAAAAGTAATAATAATCATGGTGGTGAATTACAAAGGTTCTCACTTTCATAACTGGCAAGCTCACAAAAACACACATCCCAAACCCACTGCGAATTCTCCAGAGGTGCGATAATTTGCCAGCTATTCAACACCATGACAACTTCACCATAAATCTATTTGTAGGATATCAGCGCAGAGGTTTCCCATATTGCAGATGCCAGTAGAGAAATTTGAGTTGATGCATGCCCATTTTCCAAACTTACACCCAAGCCTTAATCAGCAGTAAGTACCTCGCTTCACGACTACAATGAGGGATTTTTAAGGACCTAGTATGAACCTAGTTTGGGTTATTCATGTTGTATTGCATACTTTGACCTGTTTGAACATATTTATTGCACTAAAGGTGCGGTCGTCATAACATTAGACTAATTAAAACGGCGTATATGTACCGCTGTGATCGCTCTTATGTTAAATCCATGTCACACTTAACTATTAAAGCCTCATGAAGAGAGCAGACTTGTTATCTTTGATTTATTCTGCTCATAAATGGCCACTGTATGATGAGATACAGAAGGTCAGTGCAGATTGCTTGCCAGCGTCAAGCCGCATATCTGGCCAAGGCTGAGCTGTGGCTGTTATTTTACAACTCTGGAAAACCTCCTGGCAGCGTGAATACACACACACATGCACACTACTCACGCACACACACACATACACCCCCCCTCCTGCCATAAATGCCATTAGCCATCTTCATTTGGACACACTTCATCGTACACCATGGCATTATACTTATAGCTGTATGGTGGTCTCTGCACACACATATTGTTTCCCCTCAGGCCACTCTTCCAAACCGCTCTAGATTATTGCAATGGCAAGGATGTAAGCAGGCGTTCAATTGAGGTCTGGCAAGGTTGTCTGAGGTTGGATCTCCACACTCCGCAGAGGAGAGTAAGTGGCTTTTCCATAATTTCTTCTGTCTGAGCTGAATGTCAGAGCGCTGCACTCAGCATGACATACTTCACAGATATCCAACACCGTTACTGCTGCAAGTGATATTACAGACAGCAGAACAGACCTGTGCAAACATAAATTAGGCTTAATGACGGCGGTGACAACATCAAGCCAAAAAAGCTTAAAAAATACCAATAAGAGAAATCAGCACTTAAGTGAGGAGATGGACAGACTCTGCCTGCTGTGGGGGGAACCTGAGGAAGATGTGGCAGTGCCATCTGCTGCTCAGAAAGAGACTGAGGCGAATGAACACAAACCCCTGAAGGAGAAGGAAAAATCACCCTCTCTCAAACTGCATTAACAGTTCTGGGAGACATAAGCCTGTTTGTCTTCCTCAGTTTTTTTTTTTTTTTTTGCTTGACTGATAAATATGTCAAGTTTCTTTTCCATGCTGCACCTTTTTCTAAACTTTCACCACTACAGAGAAAAATCTATTAAAGCATCCATCTCAGATATTATTAGAATATGGGAATTTAGATTTTTTTTTTCAGCCAAGTAATAAATATGCAGTAGCTCTTACAACCCTACTTGATAAAAATGCTCATAATGTTCACAGCTTGTCATGTTTTGCCTGAATGAAACCTGCCAAATCTGTAATATTTCTGATCCGGCGTTTGCTGTCAAATACAGTAACATAGCACTTTGTTGCAACAGCAGGAATTGATAAGTCTTTGAGTGGGTATTAAGTGGTTGGTAAAAGTATCCCTCAGAGGCCCCACAGTAAGAATCTCATAATCCCAGCAAGCGTCTGGACCTCTTTAATGACACTAAGAACCAGACAGAAAATTACCCCAAGTGTTAACTTTTTCTCACATTTCTGCTGGCATTAATGATTTACTGTGGAAGTGCGCTGCACCCGACTGTGGCGTCAAGTCTGAAAGGCAATTAGGGTTTATGAGGGGTCCAATCCCTGCAATTTCCAATAACGATTCACACATGAGTTTTTTTTTTTAATGACATAAGGCTATTTTACTTGTTCACCTGAAGATACTACAAGGGTACAAATTTAAGATTTCCCGCACAATTACGCACGCTTGTCTGTATCATTGGCACACTCCTAAAGTCATATAATTGATTCAACAGCTCTGCCTAATTTCCAGACTTTTGGAATTCCTTTTTATTGTAATTACCAATCAACCTGAAAGTTTTTTTTTTTCATCAGCATCTTTTCGAAGTAATGGGAAAGAAAAAAAAGGCTGCGTAAAAACCAGATCGGTTGTTGGATCACTGTTCATCATTAAATAATAGAAATTACCTGCGCAAGGATGTTATACTTCTTGGTGATCCCGCTGTGCGCAGTGGCTGTGCGGTTTGTGGCGGGCGTCGGCGTCTCTTCCGACAGAGCAGGCTTGATAGAGTTTGCCTTTGGGCGCGCCTCTGATACCTGGGATGTCCCCGTCCTCAGTGCAGCGACGACAAACATCACAACACAGCATCTATTCCACGTAAAGGCGAGCATCCTCGAGAAAAATACTGAGAGGCCACAAATGGCTAATTCACCTGAATAAACTGAACCTTGCGCAAAAAACTGTGGCGCCACAAAAAGAAAGAAAAAGAAAAAAAAAGAAAAGAAAAAGAGTGAAGTTTCTCTCTAAGAAGTGTGCGCCCTAGCAGTGTCCATGCGTAAACGCTCGCCCGACTGTGATATAGAGAGTAGTGATGAGGCCACGTTTTTGTTCCTAGAAATCAGATATTCAGAAGAATGACTGCCATGGACACAGCTATCGGTAAACACAGAGACTCCAGTGTAGCCTAGAGGAGAAACAATGAATAAACGGAATCTGTTTAATGCTGATGTTCTGAGGGTCAGAGAGAAACTTGACAAGAGGTCTCCACGCACTCTCTGGCTGTGAGTGAGTACTTGAGTCCTGCTGCCGGCTGTTTTATGATCTCGGATACTTTCTTTTTATAGGATTCTAATGAGTTTGCTTCCTCCGCCCCTATTCACAACTGACAAAGAATGAAACTGATCTGTGTGCAGCGCTGCAGCTTGCGCATTGTCGTCGCGACACCGGCACCAGGAGCCCCGTTGGGAAAAACTATAAAATTATACACTGTGTATTTTAACTGGGCGCTTGACCCTTTTTACTGCGAGGCGGTTGGGCGCCTGTAGGGAATGGAAAAAAAAGAGAGAGAGAGGTTTAGGGTACTCTAAAGAGACAGGGTAAGTAAGGAAAGTAAGTAAGTACATTTTTCCACAATCAGAAGAATGTTTTTTGTTATTTTGAGGTGAGCCTTAACCTGTATATGAAGATCATGTAATAAAAACATTAACTTTTAAGCCAAAAGCCAAAGTGTTTCGTTGTTGAATCTTTTAACTGTGCGTAAAAGGATTACAATTCTGTCCGGACCAATATGAAATTTAAATAACCAGGAGGCGTTCAGGGTCTATTTAACCAGCATTCCTGAATAACTTAGAATAAAAAACTATCTGATAACCATTGTTTTCTCTCTGTGGGAAAGGCATCCCTCATGATGCAAGGAATGCCAATGGTGATAAAGTTAGTGATATAAGTATTATAGAGGCTTCTTTGTTTCTCAGAGTTCTATATCAGGATAAGTTATATTCATGTTGGGTAGATAATACATGTAAAGATACAAAGACTCTTTCAGTTTCAGGTAAAGACTGTGATTTTGGAAGAAAAATGCATTTAGTAGCAGCACATTATTAATTTTTTCCATGTTATCTGTTCAAACATATACAGCCTTTACATGTCTATATATTGTATGTGTGATTATATGGTTTGGTGTTTTGGTGAAACTTTGGTTTCAGGTCTTTCCTGATACGGAAAATATAACTAAAGTGCAAACCACAGTGTGGAACAATTAAGAACAAAGGGAAGCTTATCAGACAAACTAAAACCGTATTTCCCACACTGTCTCTTTGACTCTACACATAAATACTCTTCACACAAGTTGGAACCATCTATTCAATGCTAGGAGCTTGGCTGGGCTGGGATGAAACCAGTATACCGGTAAAGGCTTCTGACCTCAAAAGCGATCCATCACAGTCTCCAATTCAAAGTGTCAAGTTCTTTTGTTCAAGACAATGGACAACCAACTGAACTGGGGAGTGGGAGGAAGTATTGGACTTGTTTGATGTAACTGTAGATGCTTAGAGGTGATACTATTTTAGCCACCTTTGTCACCTGAGGGCACAGTGATTCACTTTGAAAGTCTGCAATCAGACAGTTGGTTCTTTCAAACCTCATTTTTAAAGGACATCGGAACAGATTGTGACACTTAAAAAGTTTAGAATTTCCAGGAAAGAGTGAGACTGCAAGAAAAAGAAACCTCTGCTGAAGCACTGCTGTCATTGTGAATGTTTCATTAATATGTTTTGAGGGATAAATGAAAGGTTATGTTGAAATGATCAAGTAAAAACAAAAAAAAAAAGTGCCTCACAGCAAAAACTTTGCAACATGAATATGATTTATTCCTTATATGCCGGATGATGCCCAGCTGGATTTTGTCTTCGCTTAGCGCTGCTGATTAAATGGCTGAAAAGGTCCCAGAAGAGAGGGTGAAAGTAGTAATCCAGAGGACAAGAACACGGAGGGATGGGGCTGGTTCAGGGTGTCTATGGCATTTCAAACTCATTCATCACTTTAATACATGCAACCAGAAAAGAGGAGACACTTAAAATGACATACTGCCGAAACTCTGGAGGACAAAAACCAGTATACTGATGCTCTGGTGCTGAAAACTGTGGAGCTGTCTAGAAGAACCACAGCAGATGAGATGTGACAGGCCTGAGCAACACATGATAAAGTATCTTGATGAAGGGAAGGTGATGTGAATGTTTTAGACAGCAAAGCTTCTGCTGCCTTCAATAAAGTCCTGCAACTACGTGGGTACATTTTTAAGGATGATGCTGTGAGAACGCACTTGCAGATATCACACTTTTTTTCACTGTGGATTAACAAAGGGCTTTGAGGATGTCACCAATTAGTGTCAAAATATGATCTTAAAAAAAAAAAACAGAGGAAACAGACTTGGCTTCTTCCCTTCTTGGCTTCGCAGAAATACAGAGAAGAGCACCTGGGCCAAGATTTGTGATTGTTTTCTTGGCTCGTTCATTTGGAAAGAGTTTAGTGTAGGATTATCTTGTTCTGACATGCTATCATCACCCCAGCCTCCATACGGTAATCATATTTTGACCGCTATTTTGGTGTGTTAATACTCTGACGACACAACTGTTGCTATGTCTCAGATGTTGAAAAATACAAACCATCTGTAAAATAATATCTGAGAACGTATCAATATCAGTTCACTGATCACAAATCAAAGCACTGGTGATTTTCAATCTGGGCTTTGAGAGAAGATTAAACTCGTATGCTAGCACAGGTAGACCGCCTTGACATCAGACTGGATAACCCCGGCATCACTTACAGGTGACTCAGAACTGGAAAAGGAACTCTTTGGAGGAATTATATTCTTATTAATGCTGACAGAAGTTGTCGTGTGACGCAGGTGGTCATATGCCAGGTGCCAACGTCTTAATCTATGTCTGACAGAAAAATTGTTTAAGGTGAGAAAACAGTCTGAGCACATGCTAAAACTTGAGTCTGTCTCAGGTTGACAGTCCTGATGCCCTTTCATTCAGGTTCCGTGTTTATGGTAATGGTAATGCTAATGCGGCAGTGCTATGTCAAAACCCTGCAGTAGCCAATCAAACGGCAGGATTCTTGGAGGAAGCCAGTGCTGTGTTTTGGTGTTTGATAAGCCTTCTCTTTACTGATCCATTCCTCAAACTGGCTTGTACTTCATACTACACTAGCGTCCACATTGTGTTGAGACAGAACTATTTTTGGTCAAAATGCCCACTAAGACATGTGCAATAGATTTTTGGGTTAGACTTGCCAGTTTATGACAGTTTAATATATACAACATGCCCAAATGTTGGCACTACTCCCCCCTTGTGACCCAGGTTTAAATAGAATGTGTGAGGTTTTATTATCATTGCAAGACAACTAATTGTCACTGACATTCATACGGCATATAGGAAACTATTAAACCTCATATAATCCATATAAAAAAATCACAAGGCATTGTTCTCCTTTCAAGATGCCATCATAAAGAGGGAGCCTAAAAATGTTTGTGTATGTTGAAATGCGTGGATTCAGATCAGTGAGAAAGTATGTGCTTAGAAAATTGTGAAAATCATATCAAAGAATAGTTATTCATTTGAATATGGTCATAACCAGCTCAACTAATGACACCATGAAACTGTAGCACTTCGTTACTTGTTTAGACACAATCTCCTACATACAGAATGTGTAGCTATTACAAGTGCCAAATCTGAATTTGTGCTAGCTGCTAAAGGTATTCCACAAGGCTCAAATGTGGGGCTTGATTTTATTTACTTTTCTTTACAAAATAATTGTTTTGGGTCAAAGCGATTATCAGAATAGACTTCTTATTTTTTCTTTTCAGCATTCAGATGCATTACGATCATCTACTATGTGTGTGGATCAGTTATTATTCCCTAAACTAAACATCATTTAGCTTTATTTGTGGCCACCGTAGCTTAAGTAGACGGTGTTAGTTACAATCTGCAAATTCAACAAATCACAATTAGTTCTAGGCACAACAAACCCCACCCCTTGCATGTATTGTAGCTTATTTTGGCATCGATCCAGCTGATGTCATCATGTCTATGCATGAGCTGTTCTCTCTCTCTCTGCCCATTGTCAGTAAATGGGAAAACATTTAACTTCATAAAAAAAAAAAAAAAAAAAAAAATTAACCAAGACCTAAATTCCCAAAATGTAACCACATCTATTGTAGGCCACTGGCAATCTATAGACCCCAGGTTGGTATGAATTCAACCAATAGTTTTTGTGCTACAGACATGTGTAATTTTGCCCATTATGGGGGGAAAAAATTTAGATTTTAAAAATTCATACAAAATTTGCACTTTGGCCTACTTTTCCCAAAATGTAATCCCATCTATTCTAGGTCACTGGCAATCTATAAACCAAATTTGGTATGAATTCAATAAACAGTTTTGCTGCTACAGTGTTAAACAACCTGAACCAAAACAAACCCCTTGCCTCCCCTTCAGGGGGTGGGGTAAATATTAGATGCTGAACCTGAAAAAAACAAGACATTTAAAAATTTTTTTGGTATGATCCTTTAATAATTCCACTATAAACTATGTAAATATGGCAAAATTAATGAGCCTCTTCCACCTTCTGTTTCTTGACCACCCGCAGCCATGCGTCAGTACAACACCCAGGCCAGCCCACCCTCAGTCGGCCTTTCATTCAGAAATGTGGGTGTTTATGTTGTGTGTGGAGAATGAGGTTCTCCACAGTTGGGACCCAGAAACATGTCTGTAAATCATGCTTTGTTAGTGCGGCAGAGCTCAGTGAAAGGCTGTCTTGCTGACTTTGATGTGAGTCACACAGAACATGCATATGGGCTACACCCACACAAGATGATAAACAAATGATCCAAGAGACTGTCTCTCCCTTCTTTAGTTGATCACCACCTCTGTTGTCGGCAGATGTAAACTGGCGGCCTGATGACGTGGGTCTCAGAGCAGGTGGCTAACCATTAGTTCGACAAGCCAAGAGGAAGCAGGTCTGGTTCCAGAAAATGAGAGCTTGGACGTCCGGAGAAAAACGCATTTCTTGGGAGTTGTTTTGATTGTAAATGCAGCTGACTGTTCTTATTTTTTATTACTGGAATTTCTCAAGATGACATTGATGATGGATTATGTGGAAATCTATCCTCATTAAAGTTCCAAACAACAGGATTTGAGTTTACTTTTTTTTGTTAACTTATTTTTTCCTCAAAAAACCCAAGCTAATAATCATTTGTAAAGATGCGTACATATCTGGACAGTTTCTCTTTCAACACCTGCAAACTCTTTCAAATGTTTCCAGATACATGAAACATCCTTTACATATGGTTACGATAAAAGAGAGATACAAGAATACCAGATATCAAAAAATGTGTGATCAGAGTATCTACCATCTAAATGTAGCACACTGCTTTTAAAGCCCAACTGGAAGTGCTTTTTTTTTTTTGAAGAGTATTTAATCTATTCTTAAAGTTTAGTGATATTATATTAAGCTTTTTAGACAAGACAATTTTCTGTGTATAGAATACAATATACGCAAACTCAATGTACTTTGCATGAGATTTCATTAGTACCATAAATATAGACATTAAAATTTGCTCATAATAAAGTTTTGAAAGTAGATACAATCATAACACATTAAGTTTTCTAAAAGCTAAAAGATTAGTACAACTCATACATTTCTAGGATGGATTAAACATGAAATACAAATGTTTTCTTTACAGTTGCACTATCAAAGAGGCAAAATGTGTTTAAAGTGATTCATTACAACAACGGTACTTAGGTAAAAGTAATTATTTTGTCATTACTGCTGTAATAATTCTGCACAAGTAATCTCTGCCATATGTGTTTAGTTCACGAATGAAGGTAATTTGTATAACTTACCCCAAATACAGCAGTTTAAGATGGCTCCCCATGTATAATTAATATTATTGTGTTCATATAGTGGAACTTAAGCAGTCACATTATTTCCTCAAGAGTTAAATGATTCATTACAGTCTAAATCCAGTATACGTCCTGTGGCTCTGATCTGGATCATTAACAGCTTCACTTTAATCAAAAGTCCAACACTGCTTTCCTAACTGACTTTTTTTCAACTGCACATTCCAGGAAGATGAACTGGAGGCTGCAGCGGTGGGCACGGCTCTGTTTAAAAGAGGACAAGTTGCTCTGGCAGATAATTGTTTCTATCCTCTCATTTCCCAGGAAGATGGATTAGGCCATTTCCAAAGAGTCAGGCCTTCAGTAGGGAACATGAATGCACCCTGTTAGTGCCTTTAACTGACTTAGATTATTTAATCGATAACAGTGACCCTTCTCAGGCACAATGCTGACCACATGAAAGCAGGCAGGGTTCTGGTAATCAAGGGCCCAGAAGGCCATTCCTGCCTCTAAATCAAACGATGCCCTCTTTGCCTTGGGCTGTGGGAAGTGGCGACACACAGAGGCGCACTGTCACTGCTGCTTCTGCTATTTGAAGTCCTCTTTAAAGATGTGGCTGTCTGTCCTCCTGAAGTTTCACTACAGACAACTGATGAAAGAAAAGGCAGCTTTGGAATTCCATGATTATGTCTCATCAGCAAATGTATCACAAAGGCGTTAACCAAGTGATATGAGAGCACAGGTATGAGGCAGAACAATTGAGTCTACACAGGTGTTTTGGTTCAGCCTTTAACGTGGTACATGGCCGTATAAGGAAGATTAAATATAGTTTTCTATGCTGAGGCTGACATTTGAAAAGAGCGTTTTAGCTTGTGGTTGAGACTATGGCGTGAACCACGAATAACAGGCACCAGGTACATATATCGGCCGAGTAGTGCGCACCAGGGCCAGACTCTGGCAGCTTGTGGCCGACTCTCCAAATGAGATTTATGATGTGCCTGACCAATATAGGCTATAAATACCATGTTCTCATGATAAACTGTGATTTTCCAAATATTCCATTGAATCAATATGGTAAACCAGAAAATTAGATAATACCATCTGTGGGATTTTAATAGCATACTTAGAGCCCAGCAGTGCATGGACAGCATAGATAAATGTAAGCTTAATTATTGCTGCCGAGATCGCCATGAGGAGTGTTGATTAGTTTTGACAGTAATAGTGTTTTAATTGAAGCCAGCCCCGGCCACATTCATGTGAGCCTGGTGGTATACATAGTATGTCTGGCTCACGCATGCACTCCGCATTTTACCCTAAAGTGCTGCTTTAAAATGTCTGCAGTAATTACAATACGGTGCAGTTTTTGGTCTGTAACTTGCAGACCTGTCTGTGTACGTCTACTCAGTGTTGTCAGATTTTGTAGGTACTGCAGCCAATAGCTATTTCAGCAAGTCGACAAATTTTCTTTACAAGAACTATACAATGTGCTCCATAAGTGGAAAAGCTGTACAGATGTGCAGTACCAAGGACTGTATAGTAATATGCCCATAAGTCCTTGTTCTGTGTGATCTGATGCTCAGAATTTTCTAAATCAGTGCAGATGAAATATTTGGATTATTGAGGCATTTTTGTGACAGTAGAGTAGGTAGAGAATGATGTCTATGAAACATAACCTTAACCCACAAAGACCCAAACATCCAAAAGCATCTACCAATTTAAAATGTTTAATACCTGTTGCAAAACAAGCAAGCAAAATTTATTTCTATAGCACCTTTCACTGGCAAGAGAAGTCAAAGTGCTTCACAAAAGACAATAAAATACACGATAAAATTATAATTCCAAAAAAGTATAAATTACAATAAAACATGGACATATACCAGCCCTTATTCTATTCTATAACTGGTATAAAATGCAGTTTGTCATCCCTTCATGGTAATCAGATATGACCCATTTGGAAGTTCAGAGACTTTGTAGTTACCACGGAAACATCATCTTCTACAACACTGAGTCACTAGTACAACCCATGGAGTGATCAGGGATCAAACAGCTGATTGATTGGACTGTGACCCCACAGTGCACGATTGGACAAGGCAGCACAATGTGCCCTTTTAAAAGGTAGGTGAATGGGTGAACAGGGACACAGGAGGGTCGAAGACAGGAAGGAGGGTTTGGAAGAGCCTAGAGGGAAACATGGACGACAGGAGGGACAAGGGTTGCTCTGCAGAGTAGGACCGAGTGGTGGACTGGTCGGTAGTTGGAGTCAACGGTGGACCCAAGATGGTGTTGGGGACCCGTGTCAGGCCTTGGAAAGACAACACACTTTACAAGCTATGTGATGAGAAGTGATCAACCTGTGTGCATGTGTTAAACAGAGTTTGAGATTTTGAGATTCTTACACTTGCTGTATTTGGGCAAAACAGCCCATTTGAATAACCTCAATTAGGCCTACTGCAAATTTTAACTGGATGACTTTTAATACAATTTCATATTCAGGTGAGTTTTTGCATAATTTTGACCCTACTGTTATTTATATTTCTAAGTGTATCCATATGAACGTGGGCCTGCATTTCCATTGAAAAACATTTGGTATAAAAATTAAAAACATTCATAATCTTGTATGACTTGGACATGACGATAACAGTGAACCTTCCACTTGCACTTTTTTGTATGCAACACAAAAGTTTATAAAGAAAATGAGGAGAAGGTCCGTGTGTGGGCCAGTGGAGCATTTCTGTAAATGAACAACATGCTGAATGTGTTCTTTAACCTGGACACTGGGCTCAAAGGAGCAGAACAAACTGCAGACACACAGGCTGCAGATGAAGCTCGAGGTGATGCTGAATCCATTACTGTGTGCATGTTGAACAGAAGCTGTGGAAGTCTGACTCATCAGCCAAGTGACCAATCAAAGCCCACCCAGCGGACACACAGACAGCATTCACTTATCTGGTATTCACAGCAACTATAAAATACACAATAAAATACAGATTTCTGTCATAAAGAGGTCTTTTAACACAGGGTCTTTGTGGATGTAGTTGCTTTCTGAACCACCCTCAAGAGCTGCCATTTTTGATACTTCCACACAGGTTTCAGCTTTCACCACATGAGGCTGCAATTTGGTTTGAAATCACAAATAAATACAGCTACGTCTTTGCACAACCAGTCATTGAACTACACGTTTCATCCGTTCTGCTTTGTCCCTGTCATCAGTTAAACAAACATACAAACCTACAGCAGATCAAGAGCAGAGAGATGTTTACAGTGTTCTAACCAGAGTTGCATAGTTTTTATAAAATGTCCTGCCTCACACCCTGTTATCTACTGTTATGAGCTGAGGATGACAGACATACTGCCCCAAGACCCACACCCACAAACATCCCCGCACATTAAAAACAAGAGAAAAATTTGCAAATACATACACACATGAGGGTTTGCAGATAAACACACCAGCCCCTTTTCCACAGCACTTCTGTTGCGGGAATGTTTCGCCTTTATTCCAGAACAATGTCTGTGTAAACAAAATGGTAGGATCTGGAGGTAGTAACTGAGCCGTGACGAAGGTGGAATCATGATTCTGGGCATGCTATGTAAAAGGAACACAACGGGGGTGTGACGTTTTGATGACGTATTGCATGTGTGACCCCCACAGAGGGGGGATTTAAATATCAGTGTGGGACGTGTACAGTAAACAAATGTAACATGACCAGAAAGGTGTCGAATTGGGGAGACGCCGATGTCTGCGAGCTGTCGTCACTTTGGGCGCTGGACTCTATCTATGCTAACATTTGTGGGGCAGTGAAAGACGGGTCGACTCTGGAGAGGTTAGCAACACCGCTATGCTCAGGATATTTCCAACTCGGAAGTAACGCCTCACACTTTACTTAATTACTTATCGTGTATTCCTATTACGCATTCACCTAAAGCAGTTCGCAGCACTGAAACACAAATTCTGGAAGGACAGTGTAATAAGGGTAAGACTATGCAGCAAACATTAACCCATTAAGACTCAGTGCTAATTTCTGTAACATTTAAGTGATTTATCACCATTTATTGTAATATTATCCTATGTATTTTTCAGTTTTCACTCTAAATCCTGTATTTAATTTCCTATATTAAGTTTAAATGCTCATGAAAACTGAAAGTACATTCAAAGGCGATATCAAAAACAGAGGAAACTGCAGAAAAAGAAAAATTTTCAGTAAAATCTATCATTTACTAAACATAAACCAAGTGTTACCATCCACTATCGTTTATCAAACTCCATGGGTTTTACTGGTGAATAAATGTTGAAGAAGATGACGGTGTTTCCACGTTCACTACAGAGCCTCTGAACGTCCAAGTGGGTCATACCTGATGACCATGAAAAGATGACAAACTGCATTTTATACCAGTTATTTACATGTATTGATAGGATTTGTGGGTCAACAGGTATTAAACATGTTAGATCAGTAAATGGTTTTGGTTG
>JAPTYQ010000001.1:714042-729953 GCA_029814465.1 Ostorhinchus cyanosoma
CAATAGATCTTGAAAATCTTATTTCAAGAAATCTTACCAAGATAATTTTCACTTGTTCCATTGGCAGATATTTTTTTTGCTTAATTCAATCCAATGGAACAAGTGAAAATAAGATTTTCAAGATCTATTGTCTAAAAATAAGTTCTTATATCTCCCAAATTGCTCTTTAGGTGATCATGTCTTTTTTTAAAACTGTGATGAGATATTTTGACTAGAAATGAGAAAAATACACTTGGTAAGATTTTGATTTTTGCTGTGTAATACTAGTCCTCTGTGAATATGGCTTTAGTCTAACCTTTACTATCATAGCTTTCAAGTCTGATATTTTCTTAGGAGTTAGCTGTGACCTAAACTGAAACAAAAGTCTGTAGTTCAAGGAAACGTGGACTGGCATGTATATGAAATACAGGCCCTGTGAAGGACTGTTACTCCTAAGGACACCCACTTCTCCTAATAAAATAATCCTACTGGAATTTTTACCCAGCAGTGGGCCTCTTAACTTGTTGCAACCTCTCACCTGTGTAGCATCAGCAATATCCTGGCGGCACCAGGGATGACCCCCTTTACGACCTCTGGACGCCTTCTAAACTGCAGCACTGTGTCAAACATATACATCACAGGGGGGAAAAACTGTCAGCATGCTTTTTATTACTGTTGTACATCCTGGTACTCTGTGTTTTCATTAGGCTGATGTGATGGATCAAGATGTTTCTATGTGTTAAGTATGACAGGAAAGACTTGTTTTGTCTTTGTCCCACAAACTTTAAAGGAAGAGCAAAGATAAAGCACATTCCTGTGGTATGTTTTCAATTTCACTACAGAAAAGTTCAACGAAAGCAATTTGTATGCTCTAACAGTGATAAGTAAAACCTGGCAACTTTTGAAAGACCATCCTTCAGGAAAGCTTCCTTTCATGCGTCCTTGGCCAATTACTGTACACTAAGCACTCTAAGACATTTCCGGGGGGGGGGGGAGATAAATAAGGACAGAAGTCTTATTTCTCAGCCACACATTCGAAGCTGAGGGGCTTGTCTTGGCAGAGTTTGATCTCATGATTCAGTCATGATGCTGTGACCATGTGGTGAGGTACAGTGTCTCTTTTTTTTTTTAATTCAGGAACTAGAGTACATTTTATATAACACAATTTCTCATCATCCATTTTTTCACTTAAGGAAAAAAAGGGAAGACAGGAGAAAGAATGAAAAATATAAACAAAGAAAGCAAAGAGAAAAAGGGGGTACACTGAAGGTACATTGGCAAAAGTAGTAATTCACAAATACGGCTCAAACTAACAGGTAGATGAAATTATATTCTTCTGTAAACAACCCCAATGAAGGAGCGGCTGTGTAGATAAAACAGTGTCTGCTTTTTTAATATAAAATCACTGGCCCCTCTGGACTGACAACACCAGTGTTGCCGTTTACATTAAAAAGTTGCAGCATCTTTTTCTTCTGCTCATCATTCAGCAACAGTCTGGACACCAGAGTATTATGGGTGGGCAGCTTTAAATATTTTCTTAACCACAAGCGTCAAATTTGCCAACTTTGATCAGACAATATTTGCTGACATCCACATATGCTCAGCTCCTCAGCTGCTGGTAGGAATCAAAATTACAGGTTTTCATGAAGGATGGAACCAGTTTTTATATGAATCTGCCATTTTTTGGTATTATTTTCTTTTTTTTTGCACCAAACGTTTTCCACCTCAGTCAGCTTCAGAGACAACAGAAGAAACATGATTAGTTTCTTGAGTTACGCTGTTTTGTGGGATGGATTTATGTTGCCTTTCCTCATCTTCCTCCATTCCACATCTCCTCTGCCTTTGATAAAGCTCCTACATAAATTCAACTACAGCATATTGTCCACTGGCCAACCAGTAGAAAGTAAGATGTTGCTTGTAGGATTTATGCAAATAACAGAGGTGTATAATGTCAACATAATTTTTAATTTTCATATCACATCTTTACAGACCGCTGCTGTATTAAGTATTAATTATATTTCCTTATGCCTTTAAACCCTAATCCTAAAATGGTGTCTGGACCTTTTTTCTAATTTTGACTAACCAGAGGGTTAGAAAATATGGAGGGAGTGAGTCCATTTGCCCATTTTTCCAGAGCTCTTTTTATTCCAGATCTTTCAAAATCTAACAATCATTTACAAGTTACTGCATGTTATAATTTGGCTAAAATGGCTTCTTTTCCAGCTTCTAGTACAGGTGTGAGTGAAATCACCATAATGACCCTATAAACCTACAAAATGCAACGTCTCAGGTTTCAGAAACTGTTGGAATTTTTCCAATTGCACAAACATTGAAAGAGTTACAGCCATCCAAACTGCATATGCGTAGGGTGTGTCAGCGATGACACATCAGGTTTTAAAGTAACCAAATGTTGTATGTGGTTAAAACTAACCAGAAAAGTTCAATAAATATTTCTTAGAGGCATGGATCCCTCAAAACACAATCAGTAGTTAAAATACTATTTGATGTATTTCTACTAATGCTGATATATATGTTTTAATGGATTATTGAGATTATAGATACAGTGTCTGGCCCAAAAAAAAATCCCCACTTGGATTCAACTAAGCAGATAATAGAATGAGAATACTTTATTAATCCCAGGGGGAAATTATTGGGTGTTACAGTTGTACCTTGCACTTTCAACACAGAACATGTTTCAATATCATTCTTCTTGTAGGCAAAATGATTCCAGATTACGGATGTTGCTTTTCTTTTTGGCTCCAAGTCTTTGTTTATGGTGAATTTCTCTGGTTCATTGCTCATTTTTCAATGTTGTTGTTGGCGACTCATTCCAAACTGTTTAAGATCGATTATGATTGTTGGATCGCTGGGTACAGTGTGTGTCAGGTACCCTTGAAATTAGATGAGAACACATTGAGTTACTTTGCCTCCTACATCGCAGGACCCGCGATGTGACCATAGCGTACAGGTACATCGCAATAATGATGCTCAAATGATATATTGTACAGCTCTAACACAGACAATAACCTTAAGCATACATTCCCGAAATGTTGACTAATTAGCAATATTTTCATTGCAAATTAATCAAATGAAACACTGTTTTGGTAAATGCAATTATGATTTATTAAAGTACTTTACAGAGTAATATTGTTGCATCTAATGGTCAATAGTTCATAAAATGTTTTTTCATTGAGGCGACATCTTTCTGGTCTGAATATCTTTCCTGCAACACTTAATATCCTCTCAACAGGTGCAGAGGAAGCCGGTACGGCCAAATATTTATTTACATGCAAGTACAGCTAGGCTTGGGAAACTGTTGTGGTTTCCTTTCCAGAAAAATAAAAGATCTGCATCCTCAGCCAAGCATAGTGTCATGTTGTAATCATATGTCATATATACTGTAAAGCTTCGTTGTTAAATACACCTTATTACTTACGTGGCCCTTATTTAGTCATGCTTTAACTGAGTGGGCTGTGGGTTCTTTAACAGTGTACTCTCGTACAATAATATTCTTTAACAAAAGTCAATAAAGAGTTTGGGCCAATAAAACGCACAATAAATATTAAGCACCTAACACTACCTTCAAAATAAAATGACACCAGACAAAGTGACACCAAAACAAGAGGTAAAGTACTAAAAATATCCCTCCCTTTTATAGGAAATAAGATAAAACAAATTAAATTAGAAAGGCTTTAGCTTTCTGTTTCAAACAGGTAACACAACAAATATCCTTGTTACACCAAAGACAAATTATCCTCATGTCTCAGGTTAATAACTGGCTTATTAGTTACACCTAAAGTCGGTAAACCAAACTAAATAACCCTACGTTGCAGGCCTGTGTTGTAGCTCGTGCACGTAGTGACCAAAAACTCCGGGGTCCCTTCACTTTTGGAGCTGAATAAAATAAAGTACCTTGACTTAGTACAAATCCCACCAGATCTGTCCGGGTCCTGCTGTCCTTGTGCCGTGATGAAAGCGGCCTGGCGCTTCCGGTCCACGGCCTCCACTATACTCCCAGGTATCCATTCCGCGCCCGTTAGCGTCCTATCCCCGTCTTCCACGTTGCCAGAGGTACTGTGAGCGTTCCCAGGTGGCTCCGAGTGCTCTCTGGGTCCAGTCTCAGGTTCACTAGGTCGATTACAATGTTCTGTAAGCTCCGTAGATCCGCGGTGTTGGCAAACAGCAGCCTACAGTTCACAAAGCTAGCACCGCCATATTAGCTAAAGGTTAGCAGCATGAAACTATACAACAGCTTCGACTTGAAACTATAAAAGTCTTCTACCACCACATTAGCAGCTAAAAACAGGTTATAAGGGCAACCAACGACGGCACAGATTACTTTAGAAAAAAAATTACAAAATCCAGCGAATTTCTGAGTTGTTGTGTGTCCCCTTGACTTTCAAAACCAGTTCAGGCCAGACCACCGCGCCTTCACACCAAACCTACGATGCGTTCACTGACTATCTCTGAGTAGGAAAATACAGATTTGGAATGTACCTTCACAATAAATAAAATATGTTGTAAAGACACTTATTAAATATGTAAATGCATTTTAAACAACTGTACATTTTCAACAGCACAATAATAAATTAATTTATATTTTAAATCATATTCATAATTACGTGTTAATTATCTTTGCATTCTTTCCTTTTTAGGCATTTTTATCCGGGCTACACTTATGTATCATGAATTTCTTTAAACTTCATGAAATTCCAATTCTACTTCCTGCAATTTGAATTTGAATTGCAATTCCGCATCCTGGTTGCAATCTCAATTCAAATTCAAGAATTGAATTGGAATTTTGGGGTCATACTCAGTTCAATTCAGAATTTTGTTCAACCCCGTTCCTACAGTATGACCCTGTGGGGGCAGTGATATGATCTGAGGTTTGTTCAGTTGTTCAGGTCTAGGTTTCAGTAGCGTTATGTGTCCCAAAAAATGAGGTCAGCTGAACCTGAATATACAGAATGAACGACCAGGTCTGAACATCAGTGGATTTTTTTTTCTGCCTCAATGACACAGACATATTCAAAGATGGCAATACCAGGACTCATGAGGATCAAATTGTGAAAGAGTGGTTCTAGGAGCATGAGAAATAATTTTCACACATGGATTGACCTCCACAGAGTCCAGACTTGAATCCTATTGAGAATCTATGGGATGTGATGGAGAAGACTTTACATAGCGGTCCAATTCTCCATCATCAATTCAAAATCTTGGTGTAAATGTGATGCCGCGGTGAAGTGTATGACTGAGTGTGTATGACTGTTATTGGCCGAGCAAAGTGCGTTTTCATGGTTTGTGGAAATGTACAAAAGAGTATTTTTTTCTGGAGAATGAGTTCAGATATTTTAACAAAGCCTATGTCATTTGTAATAAATTTTCTAGTAAATATATGTAAAATTCACCACATCAGATGCACAAAGCAACAGTCACATGCAGATGAATGGGGTGCTAGTTAGGTTAGCTGGCAACCTACCCCATTCATAGCACATTTTCCAATGTGTTTTGGTCTCTTTTTGACTGTGAAGAGTAGAAAAACAATAAGAAACTGAAAGAAATTGGGAACAACATACAACAAAAATCTTGAACCACGCATGATGTGGTTCATGGCTGTCATGTTTACGCTTTAAGTCACCGAGGCAGCCGGTGAGTTCAAAGTTAGCATGACCCTGAATAAGAAACACAAGAATATTCCTTTAAGTTTGTTACAGACCATGCGGTGAGGTTTCTGTTTTCACATGTGAAAGTCATAGCCAGAGCACTTGCAGCTTCCAGCAACACCACTGATTTTAAAACAATGTGTCACTGACAAAATGGCCTCATGACAAAATTAAACCTAAGATTAAAACATGAAAAGGGCCGTTGACGCCAGTTTTGCAAATAAGATCCACGTGCGAGCAGGGGAGCTTTGACAACTACGACTATACAAACTATGTGATTCAGTGTGTTTACCTCTGATTCTCTGTATGTGTGTGTGAATTCAGTATGTGCCGTAATAAATGCCAGGTGTTCGGCCTGACTCACGTAGAAGAGAAATAAAGTGTAAAAGACCTGAAAGCTGACCTCAGAGATTACCCGACTGGTGATGCTGCAGTGGTGTTAGGTTGTTTTGAATTATATAAGACAGCTTCTGTAGCTGCAAGAGATGATACCACAGCATGAGTGATGTGAAGCGGAGCTGTGTGGGGCAAGCGTATTTACATAGCAGATGTTAGACTTCGTGGAGGTCTGCTACTTGAAGGCCCACTGATTTACACTCACTGTCTTAAAAAACATTAGAACGGCCCTTAAAAGCACCCAGGCAAACCAAACTTAATGGTAATGGTCGGGTTGGCAGCCCAATCAAAGTTCCTCATTTTTAGATTGCATTTTTTAAGGTACTTTTGTCTTCTGCGATATTTGGTAAAATTTCAGTTGGCCTTAATTGTGGTACAGAACCACATTTGTCATGGTGGTTTTCACAGCACTGAAAAACTAAAGGGATCTTGGGAATTTTGGAGAGGCATGTTGACCCATCGTCTCCCTTGGGAGTTGTTGGGGGCAGATGTGATGCATATTGGGCATGTTTTGCTCCACAGTCACCGTGCAGATGACTTGGACGTTGGTTGGAATTCTGCCTTCAGAAAGTGAACAAAGTGTCTGTGGTCAGCGGGGAAAACCACGACACAAAGAGAAGATCCATTCCTCAGGCGACAGCGAGGAACAAAATATCCCCCTTCTTGCATGTAAATGACACTCAAAACATTTCCCAGAATATTTTTTATAACTTAATAGCTTCAGGCCATGTGGAATCAGATCCTGTCACCTATTATATTAAACCCTTCAGCAAAACGCAAGTCTGACTGTGAGAATTAAATGGAGATTTGGGGTTTAAAATAAAGCTGGATTTAAATTTAGAAAACAAAACTATGGCGCTAAACTCATGAATGCAAAATGAATAGTTATATAATAAAATGCTCCCAGATTTTGATGGTTAGCTGAACCTTCTTATCTTGCCAATAAAGCAGATTATAGAGCTGATACATAAACATCCTTTTACGGTGCCAGCGCAGTGACTACAATAGGAGATGAAGTGTCTGTGTCGATGTTACATGGAGGTCAACTTATGACTTTGTGACAGAATAGGGGGTTTCTTGTGAAGAGTCACACTTTATACCTGTGTGAGGCTTGACAAAGTTTCCAAGCATTAAAACCTAGGCAGGGATTTACTTGGATCCAGCTATTTTCTGATTCATAACTCATCATTAAAAGGGTTTCGCTGCTTAGTAATATCATGGTAATTGTGTGGTATTAAGTTAGATATAATGTAGGGCTGTTAAAATGAACATGTTAACACAAATTAATCCATCATCATAAGTAATCTGGTAAAAAATTTTAACACAATGAACCCACCTACAACACAGAATGACTCTGAACATCTCCGGCAACGTATTGTAGTGAATAAAGGATGAATAATGTAAAGTATTTTGAGTACCTTGAAATCTGATCCATCATCATTATTATTATTTTGGGTCAGTTTGTCCAAGTAGAGAAACTGTCGCACTAGCAGGGGGGAGTCATTTACTAGAACACAGTGACAGCTACCAAAACCACCAACGAATCAACGCTACACATCCACTGAATGAATAGTGTAAAACTCATGGTTCACACACAAGTGTTGTCCTTCAAACAAAAATTCTGAAAATAACATTGTCTTAAAATCTTCATCTTCTGCATCAGCTGATAGTTTACATTAAAGCTCTGTTAGCGTAGCACTGTTTTAGATAGAAAACAGACAGTAAAACCATAAATCACCTCCATTTCTGTACAGTTTTTTTGTCATTAGATGAACTATAGATCTGTTTGGAATAGAACAGAACTGTCACTGTTTAGTCTGAACCGTGGATCAACAAACTGCAAAGTTAGCAAAGATGAGAACATCACATGATAACTTTATACCTTCATTAGCCTCAGAATCAAACTCACCCTCGGGGTAGAAAAGCTGCCATTTCAGCTTCAAATTCCATTCTTCTAATTTAGAGCTAAGCCTGGTATTAAAAACACAGACCGAGTTTGGTTTTTGACACCGTGGTAGACCAGCAGACTGACTCACTACTGTCTTTATAAACTTGACCAAGAATTTGTGCATTTGTACTGTCAGAAAAAAAACAAACATAAAACAGAAGCTCTAATAGTATGAACTGACAATCTGACCAACTCATTTTCTTTTACCCGTAAACTTTTATATAGAGAATTATAATTTACAAACTGAGTCACTTATTACAGTGTCCAGATAAAGCAAATGAGACTGGGATGACTCTTGGAATTACTATTGATTTTGTATTTCTAGAGAAGTTCTGCGGCAGCCAGGACTTCCTGGAGCCAATAAGTATATACTGACTATACAGTGACTTCACTTTCAGGCTTTTAAGCCACAGTTATTTATGCTGCTAACAATAAAAAAGGTTGAATCAGTGCAATTTGGAACAGAGTACCTCTGATATATTGCACAGATATAACCTTGAACCAGTCATTACAGTAAAATAAACCCAGAGGATGATACGATCAGGTCTTAATCACTCTTAAAAAGTAAAGAAAATATTGGATGTCAACATTATGTGGTAATTATTCACATCTATGTGATTTTGGTGGTGTTATATTGTTAATCTCCTATAATATTGCAAAAACTGCCACTTTGTTGCTGTTGTATTACAGGTTTACCTTGTCTCTATCTTTAAATATGTTTTAATATATCTCACAATATATCTCTTTGTTAATACCAGTATGGTACTAGTTAATTAGTACCTCTTTTTAATAACATGTTGCCATATATTTACCATGTTTTTTTGGGTTAATGTAAAGTATCATCTTTAACTGTCATCATGCCATTCAGGGTTGAGGGTTTGTTCTGTGCACGTGCAGTTAGAGTTAGTTCTCACTTTGTAACAGAATTTGTAAAGTTTTTATCTTTTTTTTTTTTCTGAAATAAAAGGGGCAGCTGTGGCTTGGATGGCTGAAGAGTCAGCTTGTGACCAATGGGTCATTGGTTCAAATCTCTGGACTGGCAGAGCATGGTTGGCTGATGTTCCCTTGAGCAAGGCACTTAACCACCCATTTGCTCACCAGGCGCCTGACTGAACAAGCCCACTGCTCCTAGCATATAGTGTGTGTGATGTATGATCTAGTTAAAGGTAGAAGACACATTTCAAACTACTACTGACAAAATATTCTGTTCTTCTAGAATAGATTTTATCATCTCTAATTCCTGTTAAATTGCAAACAAGGTCTTTCCTCTGAATATATTGTGAGATTAAATACATGTTATAATAAAAATAACTGAACATACATTGAAATGACTTTGTATTAACTGATGTTCTGAGTTTTGTTGTTGTATTTTCGACACTAATCAGTGTGATGATGGGATATTACCGTTACAGTTAATCCAGGGGGTTCTCCACAGCTGTATTATTCAGTCAGGCTTCCCACACACACCAAACACTCACTGCTGGACAAACATGAAAGCCCTTTGGTGTGTACAACATCTTTTATTTATGCGTAATAATTACTGTTACTGTTGTCATGCTACAACCTCATAACTCATGGTGTTTTCATGTCAGTTTAGAGGTTTAGACATTTCTGCTCAATGACTGCTCTGAGACATTTCACTTGTAATGTCCTCTCAAAACCCACAGATAAACTCAAACATATATTTTCATTAAGTTAAAAGGAAAGCCATTACTCTTAATTTATGAAAGTATGACATTTTGACAATAAGGGTTTAACTCGTCCACAACAACATTAAAATGACTGTTACTTCATCAGCAGAATGGGGTTACTGTGCTTCCTGAATGTCTTCACGTATTTCTAATGATTCATCATAATATTTCATTCAGTTTTGGTTTATGCACAGTTAGAAATGGGCGTTATATCAAACAAATTCAATTGAGCAAGTTTTTTTTATTTTTTTTAATCACGAAAGAGGCCCAAATTGTAACACTTTCTCTGCTAAAATAAACTCAAGATGCAACATGTTTGCTTTTTGTTATGTGTTAACAGTGAATGTGTCTGTCTAGGCATGAATGACATACTTTTAGTAAAGACAGGACGTTGTTAATCATGTTTGCTTTCAGCTCATGTTGCCAGAAAACAATACATTAAAATGTTAAAACGTCCATAACATTGAAAACAATGGAGCCATTTGGCTCTGCTCAGTGCGCAGTCAAGCATAATCAAATCTGAAAGTCATTTCAGCTACTTACAAGTATATTTATTTATTTCATTATCTATTTACTTATCTGAATAAAAAAAAACAAACCCACACACAAATTAGATAATGTAGCTCTGCCAGTATACTGGAACTCGTGCATTGGATTAAGTTTATTACATTTTGTGAGGTAGCAATGATCTGAAGATGAAATAGACACTTTTGCTAAATTATTTCCATTGATTTTAGCCACATTTTACTGTAGTGTTTGCTCACTTATCATTGTCCACAAGTGTAAATAACATGGTCACCTCATGCAAACTGTGACACTCTAAGATATGTGTTGAGAAAAGGTGAAAGTGCAGGTAAACTACACTAGTGAAGGTGCCCCAATCAGCATTAGTTTCATCAGATGTGTGAAATGGTCACAGCTCTGCACAAGACAATAGCTGACCATATAACTGAGTGAAATGCTAAAGAATTAAAAAATGTCTTAACCCACAGAGATCCAGTGCTAGTTTTGTGGCATTTCCCAGATGATTTTTTTCTGTCTATTTAACCTTTATTAAAGGAGTGATATTTAGATTTTTTAAATGGAATTATATATTTTAGAACATTTCCTTGTGGCCTACATAAACTGTAAATGCTCTGCTTGGCTCTGAATTCTTCATTAATTCAACTCCACAGTCTTCAATCTTATTTAATCTTCAATCTTATTTCTGAGTAATGACACCAGAAAGGTGGCCCTTTAAATGCACATGAGCCACCTCAGGCCCCGCCCCCTCCAGGTTGTTGGCTGTGCTGCTCTGTCCCATTCAACCAACAACTGAACGTTTTAGGTAATCATCTCAACGTTTGGACATATTTTCACTTTTTACTACAACCGCTACTGCTGACAAATAATTATGTCGTACTCAGACAAATGTTTGTCAGAAGTCTGGACCTTATATGTGCAAATGTGACGTAACTAGTTATAAAATCTAACAAATGAAGCAGGAATTCAAACAGGTTGTAGAATTCTACTCAGTTTTTGCCAAAATGAATATAAAGGTAGCTTTGCAGCAGCTGGAGGGTTCAAATTTAAACTGTATGAACTATTAGGGTCCAAATACACAAATAAATGAACCAAAGACTAATAAAAGTGAGTTTAGCAAAATATGATGCCTTTAAGTAATTCATTACCATTTATTATATTATCCTTTGTATTTTTCATTTTTTAGCAGAAATCCTGTATTTTTCCCTACATTTAATTCACTGATCATGTAGGTGTTGATGAAAACTCAAAGGCTATTGTATCAAAACAGAAAAAAAGTGATTTTTTTTTTTTGCAAAGATATCAATGACTAGAGAGAAAAACAAGCATCTCCACCCACTGTCTTTAATTAAATTGCACAGATTTTAATAGTGAATCAGCGTTGTAGAAGATGACAGTGTTTCCACGTTCACTACGGAGCCCATGAACATCCAAATGAGTCAAAACTGACGAGCATGAAAAGATAACAAACTGCATTTTACACCAATTATTTACATGTTTTAATAGGATTAAAGGATCAACAGGTATTAAACATTAGAGATCAGTAGATGCTTTGGGTTTGGGTCTTTAAGGGTTAAACTTCAACTTCCTGATGACTGAGAAAACTAAGAGAATGAAAAAGATCTGGAGCTGAGATGCTTCATCACAGAACGGTTACCAAAAGGCAAGCATGAACCTGACTCTTAAATGTATTTTATATATTCAGTTTTCATAGGAGCTTCTTCAGTTTTATTTACACCACACACGTATGCTGTAAGATCTCTTGTGCACTGTAAGTTCATTGTTTTTACTATCAGTGAGTCATCAGGTGATTCTGAAGAACATGTCAGGAGCAGTATCTCCTACAGTTAAACCTTATTATTATCCAGATGCAATATCAGGAGGCTTAAGCTATAAGTTAGATCTGAGACAAGACTGAACACCGCTTCGGCAAAAATCCTCCCAGAAAGAAATGCAAGTGTGGTCAAAAACATTTGTGGGAAAACAAGATGTTTTTTTGAGTGAGTTGTTAAGGTAGTAAACAAACTGAGCTCCTGGGAATCACAAATCCTTGAGTTTTTTTTTCTTTTCCTTTTTTTTGTAAATCTTTTTTTATCTCTGTATGAAGTTACTGTGTATTTACAGTATATACATGTTCACCAGCAGACAGGTTCATCCACTGGAGGTCCTTATCCTCAGGCTAATGCAGGATAATATTATAATGTTGAGGTTCACACTGTTACACAACCAACACTGAAAGAGCAAACTGACTCTGAGGGAAACACTCTAACCACAAAGAGTTGGATAAATGCCTGGCTTTATAGAGAATAGTAAACATAATTACACCTTTACACATTAAAATTCACATTGATGTAGGCCTACAGCTAAATTAATTTTCAGCGGTTGATTTTCAGATACCACAGAGAACAAGGAAAAACACATTTACAACCGAGCCAGCAAGTGCAGGAAAGTACAGTTTAATATGTTAGCGAGAAAATTAAAGCTGTTTTAAGATGCTGGATGAGTGAAACTGGCATCTTAAAAACCCCTTTCTGCTGCTTCACAACAACATATTTCATTTAATTGTTGTTGCAAAACATCTGCAACTTTATACATAACATAAAATTAATTTTTAGGGAGATTTAGATGCAATATTTTTAACATTCTGGTTTAATTTCATGCTGGTGACAGATGGAAACAGAGATGCACATACAGCTGTGGAAAAAATTATTAGACCACCTCTTGTTTTCCACAGTTTCTTGTTCATTTTAATGCCTGGTACAATTAAAGGTACATGTGTTTGATAACGACAAAAATAGCTCATAGGAGTTTCATTTCAGAGCTGATATTTATCCATTTAACATGTTTTCTTGATAATAACCAAAATCACATCAGTTCTTCCATCAATATCTATGTCATTGTACTGATAAAAACAGTGCTTTTATTCATTCCATGTTTTCTTTTCTGTCTGTTTTAGTCACATGATCCACACAGGAGTTAGGACTGGATTGCATAACCATTATTTTTGTTGACTTTTGATGATCTAATAATTTTTTCCACGACTAAACACACAAAAAGTAGTTTGGAAAAAGGCAATAAGATAGAAAACAAAAATGTAAGCAGGGTGTAATATTAAATGTGTGTATATACAAGAGCTACACTTTTAAGTTAAATTTTTTGAATATACATTTCTATTTTTATCTTGTGCGCTTGTGTATAACTACTACTATTACTATTTTATTACATGCAGATGCAAAAATACATTTCACTGTGCATTATACCAGGTATAACTATGTATCATCACATATTGTGTTGTGTTATCTTACCTAATCTTATCTAATCTCAAAAATGGCTTTAAAAGAATAAGATTTCAGTGGAAACTTCATAAAACATTTGGCTTTTGATGAATGAAATTACACAGGTTCTGTAGTTTTAGAAGAAAACTTCACAAGGCAACTTTAACAGGAGGCTATGAGCAGCTGTGCAAAAGTGTAATATATTGCATTTCAAATATGAAATATATTTCAACATTCATTTCAGAGAAATCACGTTTGTAACCATCATGCTGACAAGTATCCAATTTGACAGATTTGCTGATGAAGGATTTAATCGGAGGATGTGATCAGGCTGCTTTGGTTCAACACTTTTAATGATGATAAAATAAAAAAACAAACTGTCTACCTCTGAAATAAGAACATGTGTTTCCTCTTGTTTGGTAGAAAGTGAGAGAGGAAGTGAATAATGTTATGTTATCTTAACATAAAATGGCTTTAAAAGAATACGATTTCAATGGAAACTTCATAAAACATCTGGCTTTTGATGAGTGAAATTACATGGGTTCTGTTGTTTTAGAAGAAAACTTCACAAAGCAGCTTTAAAGGGAGGTTCTTAGTGGTTTGGTAAAAGTAATATATTGCATTTTAATATGAAATATATTTCAACATTCATGTCAGAGAAATCACGTTTGTAACCATCATGCTGACAAATATCCAATTAGACAGATTTGCTGGTGAAGGATTTAATAAGAGGATGTGATCAGGCTGCTTTGGTTCAACCCTTTTAATGATGATAAAATAAAAAACCAAACTGTCTAACTCTGAAATAAGAACATGTGTTTCCTCTCATTTGGTTGTAAATGAGAGAGGAAATGAATAATGTTGTATTGTGATGTGTTCTTAACATAAAATGGCTTTAAAAGAATAAGATTTCAGTGGAAGCTTTATAAACCATTTGGCTTTTGATGAGTGAAATTACATGGTGATGCTGATAAAATGAAAAACAAAACTGTGTCTACCTCTGAAATAAGAACGTGTCTTTCCTCTTGTTTGGTAGTAAGTGAGAGAGGAATTGAATAATGCTGAATGCTGGCCTCGGAGAGACGTCGGGAGTATTTATGTCAAACAGCAGCATTCACATGCAGACGGCAGAGAGCAAAACATCCTGAGGTGGATCATTTCACGTTGGCATGTGAACATACCACATCATAAACTAATGGCCTCCCTGAGGATACGCATTTGATACTGTTGGTGGCTGCATATTTCCCTAGCTGTGTACTGAGGATGTTTTCCAATAAGAAATGTTGTGGAAATGTGTTGCACAACTCAGTGAGAGGCCGGGGCTGAACGTGAAATCCCACTCAGTCTTGTTTTCAGTCAAACAAAACCCATTTTAAAGGCGCTGGCAAAGATTTAATCTGTCAACAGTCATTTTGTGTTAAAGCGATACCCTGATGAGGCTGGAGAGCTACAGAAATGCACGTAGTCCAAAAAGCTGTTGAGGAGAAATCGAACATTGTTTGCTCAAAGTAATGCGTATAAAATTGCGGTATTGCATTCCCCGGATTTTCTATTTCCTATCCCAGCTATAACAGTCAGATCCTGTCATATTTCTTGACAGAAGGTCAGAGTACATCTCAGGTCGTGACTTTGTAGTAACTGAAGGAGTATTATATGTGAATAACCTGATGAAAGTTAAAATAAAAGAAAAATAAGTGCAATTTTAACAATATTCTGCCTCAACTTATTTCTACATGTGCATTATGGATCAGATCTACAACAACACTAAGTTTTGAGTTCATCCAGACGTGGTCCTGTTGTGGGTCGTGTCCATCAACTTTAACTACGTCCTGTTAAAGCATTCACCACAAAGTATAATAAAAGCAACACTTTTCAACAAACTCACATTGCATTCTTTGTCACACCTGAACACATATCAGTATCACAGCCATGTTGGAGAAAATGTGGAGATATGAGTGGAGAGCATTTTCATTATTCTGGTTTTTGTCTTAAAATCATATATATTTGGGAGAATGTTCATCAGGTAATTACTAACAGTCTGGGTTATAATATACCCAGGTCAAGTATACACTGCAAAAATCTAAATCTTACCTAGTGTATTTTTCTCATTTCTAGTCCAAATATATCATCACATTTAAAATAAAACATAATCACCTTAAGAGTAACTTTTCAGTCAGATATGTTTATGAAAAAACTTTTCCAAAAATATGTGAATAACTTGACAAAAGTTACATTTCTTAAGAAAAATAAGTGCAGTTTTAACAATATTCTGCCTGAACTTATTTCTACATGTGCATTATGGATCAGATCTACAAAGACACTAAATACTTAACAGGGGCAGGAAATTATTAAAATTCTGCTTAATTTTCTTCAGACATTTCAGGTTGTTCATATTTATTCAGGTTATTCACATTTTATTGTTACAGGATAGTTTGTA
>JAPTYQ010000001.1:757572-770014 GCA_029814465.1 Ostorhinchus cyanosoma
AGTCTCTGCAGGTTTAACAAGTTCCCTCTAAGACTTTTACAAACTTTTTAAAGACTATTAGTAATGCATTGTCTGTATTTCAAGTGCAGGGGGCTTCTGCTTTTAATGTAGATCCAAACTGGAGCTGCAGAAATGAACGCTATTAGAGTAAAGTGGGTCATATTGAGGTTGAACTTCAGTGATGATATCAATAAAGAACAAAATTGGGTGATGGCAGGCATTTACTTCTGTTCTGATTTCCTGCACAAGTGTTACATTTGTAATTTGAGCATTTTACTACTAAAGGATCAGCAGGGTTTTTTTTGTTAAATTTGTTTATTTCAACAACATTCTGAAGCTTGTGTTCATTGCACAGTTTTAACTTATTTCCTCCAGAAGTAGGTAGTGTTTGATGAGAAGGATTTAGATGACATACCGTTTAGGATGCTCCCTGTACCAGTTTGCATTACTTGTTTTTGGTCTCATGTTGGTTTTGTTTTGTAGTTTTCTTTCAAGTATGTTTTCCACAAAAACATAATGCAATTAATTCTGAAGACCTCTCCAAATATCATATTTAAGACATTTTAATGTGGGGACTGACCTTGATGTAGGGGTGGTCCTTACAGGTGGTGCCCCACTGCCGAGCGCAGCGCTCCTCTTTGCGGTGTTCATAAAACTCTGGATTACGAAGTATAGCCACTCGTCTGCCCTCATAAACCAGAGCCATGGCGGTCACACCATCCAAACGCTCTTTGTCAGCAGTAGATATTGGCAGCACCACAGGCACAGACAGGTTGATGACACCACCTAGAACAATAGAAATATGCCAATTTATTTCTTTTTTTTCCTGTTTAACATATTTAACAGTGATTGTCTTTGGGTTTTATAGCTTTGAAAATGTACATCTGGATTTAATTGGCTTTACAGTTTACTCAATAGTCAAAATAACCCAGAAAAAACAATAAATGAACAATGTACAAATAAGATAGAGAGATCTAATATACTATAAAAGGCATAATAAAGTTAAGCATGTAGAGCACATCACCTCAAGTATTCTAGTCAAATTTCCACTTTGTACCCCCTTAGGCTCAAAAAATATTCGACTTAACCACAGACTGTGCTGGATCTCCAAGGCAGCAATTTAAGAAGCTAAATGAGAAAAATCCGTTCTTAAGTGAAGCTGGAGCTCGACCTTTCCTCATTTCTGATTTGAGATGTGTAGCGACAGCGTTCTGTCGACATGTTCATTTTACCGTCCAGTTTGATGGGCACGCTTTTCACATCATGTCAGATCAAATACTTCCCCCACCTCCCTCTGGACCCTCTCATGGTCCCCTCTGTCACAGTGTACAGCCCACAGCTGGTTTCAATAAAACACACACAACTAATGTCCAAGTGAGGAAGGCTCAAGCTTAACTTGGATTTCTGTTTATTTTTGCTAAATATTTGATTATAATGCAATTCCTAACCACTTTTAAAGCTGTAATGAGACCAACCGGTCTGTTCACTGTGATAATATTCTTTCATTGCTAAAATCCTGGAAGGAAGTGAAAATGGATAAATGGTGGTGTATGGTATCAATCAATACAGGAGCCTCTTCCTCTGTGTTCCTTTCCCTCAGGAAAACGGAATGAAGATATTTCACATCTATATATAATTCTGTCTCTGTCCAGCCCCTTAGCTTTCTAAAGTTAGTTGTCTTTTTGACCACTGAACATGAATCATCTGTGATTTTCCAACCAAGAATCCCATGGTTTATTATTCATTGAGGACAACAGATGTAATCTAGGCCTGTCAGAATCAGAAAAAGAAATATAGCCTGTGTTAAGTTAACCTTTAGGTTTTGGTTTTTTTTGTCGTGCGTAACAAAGTATTTGGCACCAAAACACACAAATGGGCTGAGTAATATATGAGTAATAAAATTAAATTGACTTCTTCTTGGAATTTCAAACTACACAATGAAAATTGCTGTAATTACACAAAGTTCTTCTGCATCCAATAAGATATTGAATCCTGATCCCTGGGGATCTATTGTGTCACCAACAAAATATAAAACATTTTTATTATTGAAAACCTCCATTTAAATCAGCTTTACTCCTGATTATACAGTTCTTTCAAAAGTGTTAAACTGCACTGCAATCACATGGTCTACTTACTGAGTCTACAAGTACACCCAACAGTACATAATGTATACTGCAATTTGCAAGGGACATGCAGGGAGCATTGGTCAATCTAATTTAATGCATCATTTAAACAAACCATAAAAATGTTATTGGAGGGAAGTGAAAAAATAACTATATTAGAGAGAATTGAAATAGCTTTGAGGTTTAAATGACATTAGTAAACACTTGGAAATGTTGAGTGAACCCTATGGATAAACTAGAAAGTCATATATCACTGGTGGTACATCTTAATGTTCAAAGTGCTTAAACTGTAGAAAAATAAAGTCATTTACAAAGTCTACATTTAAGTACATTGTGAGAAAAATCTGTCACTGTTGAAACGCCTCCATGGTTGGTTCACAATGCTTGCTCATTTGGCTTTTGTAAAACACAGTAAAGATAGGATTTACAATGTTTTTAGGTTGCTTTTCCAAAACAGAAAAACTTTGAAAGATCTTACCATCAAGCAGACAGTCAAAATGAAGACACTGTAAATATTCTCTCTCTCTCATAAACCCGTTCAAAGGCGTGGCCCATCCTTCAGCCAGGACCTGGACCCACTGCATGTCCACCTAGAGATCATACACAGTCACTTACACTAGGTTCATGGTAAAACAACAAATGTAAAGCTATCAGAGAATATATGAATGACTGTGATAATGCTTAGATAATGCATAGATTTGAGAACATGCGAAGAATATCAATGATTATTTATATTTAATTAAGGAGTGATTTAAATATAAGCTCAATAGACACCTTTCCAATTTGCACTGCAGGAAGAGTCTCTGCATCAGCCTTCGCCAGGTCCAGTTTGTTTTCCTGAACGTACAACTCTTTCACTTCATAGGAAGCATCAACTGGAACAATATCCTGAAAATGAAATAAATGTCAATAACATTCATGTGAATAAAGCATCTACATCTTTCATATAACAAGACCTTGCTGAAGACTTGCACTATTGTACTGAAACTGTGTGGAAACAGAAACAAATGTGAGCCATCACTGCCCCCTAGCGGCACAAACACTCAACTTCAAGCTTCTATGAGTCTTCTCAAATGTTTTCACAAGGTTCCTTCAAGTGCAGGATCTTTCACACTGTGAAACTCCTCCCATTGCATGACTTTAAAAAGCCACCAAAGGGCTGAGATGGGTGTGATGAGAGGATGAAGTGTATCAGTAGTTATTTAAAAATATCCACAAAGAATCACAAGACATTGACAGACTCGCCTGACAATAATATCTGAAGCTAAACTGATCAGCCAGTATTGTATTGTAACTTGTATTAATGCATAAATGTGATGTTTCAATGTTGGACCTGAACTAAACTGAACCAAACTAACAAACATATGAAAAGGTGAAAGACGTCAATTTACAGTATCTTACAAAAGTGAGTATATCCCTCACATTTCTCCAAAGATGATGCACAAGAAAGCCAAACAGTTTGCTAAAGACAAGCAGACCAAAGACATGGATTACTGGAACCATGTCCTGCCAAGAACAAAATAAAGTTATTTGATTCAGATGGTGTCAAGCATGTGTGGGGTCAACCAGGTAGGAGTAGAAAGACAAGTGTGTCTTGCCAACAGTCAAGCATGATGATGGGGGTGTCATGGTCTGGGGCTGCATTCGTGCTGCCGGCTCTGGGGAGATACAGTTCACTGAGGGAACCATGAACGCCAACACGCACTGTGACAGACTGAAGCAGAGCACAAGCCCCTCCATAGGACACTGAGCCACAGAGCAGGATTCCAACGTGATAACAACCCCAAACACACCTCCAAGACGAGCACTGCCTTGGTAAAGGAGCTGAGGGTAAAGGTGATGGAGTGAACCAGCATGTCTGCAGACCTAAACCCCATTGAGCATTTGTGGGGCCTCCTCAAACAGAAGGTGGAGGTGTGCAAGGTCTCCAACATCCACCAGCTCCATGATGTCATCATGGAGGAGGATTCCAGTGGAATCTGTGAAGCTCTGCTGAACTCCAGGCCCAAGAGGGTTAAGGCAGTGCTGGAACTGAATGGTGGCCACGCAAAATAATGACACTTTGGGCCCAATTTGGACATTGTCACTTAGGGTGGACTCACTTTTGTTGTCAGCAGTTTACACATTAATGTCTGTGTATTGAGTTATTTTGAGGGGACAGTAAATTTACAGTGATACAAGCTGTACACTGACTACTGTACATTAGATCAAAGTGTTATTTCTTCAGTGTTGTCCCATGAAAAGACATAATTAAATATTTGTAGAAATGTGAGAGGTCTACTAATTTTTGTGAGATACTGTATTTTTTCTGACTGACTCACATGGTTCAGAACAGAGCAATAATATCTTTGATTTTCTTATTGGCTATTGGACAATTATCACTTAAGAAAGGCAGAATTATTTTTACGTATATTATCACTAGTATTGATACATTTCCAAACCAATTAAGTCACAGAATTCAGTTCACAGCTCAAACACACATTGCAATGCTTAGAATCACTATAAAGGTAGCATAACCAATAAAATCACAAAAATAATCTTAACATGTTTCAAATAGAATATTTCCCCTCACTCTCTCCTGAAGCAGATCAACAAGTTGTTGTATGCACTCATTCACATTGCAGGAGTCAGTCTTCAGCACCAGCTCAGGAGCCTCTGGCTTCTCATACTCAGAATCAATCCCAGTGAAGCCTGATAAAAAGAAAGAACACAGTGCATCAAATGTGCTGTATTTTCTATACCACAGACAAAGCACAGTAATACAGCAGTCATTTTTGGTATTATTTACAATACCCAATTAACTAATGTTTGCACCAGTGTTAAAAATAACATCTTTATCCATTATTATAAACTGATGTCAAAATTTAACAGAATCACTGCCAGGAAGTGTTTATGTCACACAAAATGTGACTAAAGTTGATACAGTGATTAAAATGGCATAGGCAATGCCAATATCAATGTTACTTTTTGTTTCTGTATTTTGTTTTTGTTGTTAATTTTTCAACCTTAACATAAAAACATAAATATAGAAATTGTTATTATCTAATCTTTAATACTTTTTAAAAATTGCATGGTTTATTACTAACAGAAGTCAGACTTAATAAATGATGCACTTTTTAACATGCTGAAATGTTTTCTCAAACCTTTTTTTAGGCTAAATGTCAGGAGTTATTTGACCCAACTCCTTGAGAACTATTAGGAAAAAGATTTAAAGTATGGGCCCCCATGTACATAAATCTAAGGAAACAGTGTTAAATATACTCTACCTCTTATTTCGCCTGCTCTGGCTCTCTTGTACAGTCCCTTCACATCTCTCTGCTCACATACGTCAAGTGGAGCATCCACAAACACCTCAAAAAATGGCAGCCCGGCAGCTTCATGGATCTTCCTGGCATTCAGGCGATCCTGACAGATGACAAATAAAAAAAAATAAATAAATAAACTAAATAAGAAGCATAACTTCAAGCAAAAGGAGTTTGAAATTATTCCATGTTATGTGGCACCAAATAAATAAAGGTTATATTAAAAAAAAAAATCAACTTTACTCCAGCTGGAGGAAAATCCCTCCTCTCCTCATCATTCATTTAACCATTGACACTGTTCTTGGAGAGTCACTCACCCTGCTGTAGGGAGAGATGAAGCTGGCAATGCAGACCAGCCCTGCATCAGCAAAAAGCCGGGCCACCTCAGCAATGCGTCTAATGTTCTCTTCACGGTCCTCTGGGCTGAAGCCCAGGTTCTTATTCAGCCCCTGTCGGATGTTGTCACCATCCAGGGTGTAACAGGGAATCCCGTGACATACCAGGTACTCCTCTAAAGCCATACTCACTGTGGTCTTTCCCGCTCCAGACAAACCTTGACAAAGAGGAGAGCAACAATGGTTATGCAACTTCAAGCGATATCAGAAAAATTTCTATACATGTTTTCAGAAACTGTAGACATCTGTGCAAACTTACCAGTGAGCCAAACAGTGCATCCTCTGAATCCTCCTCTTGTGCCCACAACCTGCCCACGTTTATTTCTGCTGACATGATGCGCTTGATAGGTGACATTAGTTGCCCGTTGCATCCCCTGAAGTGATTTAAGTTTCTGTCAGTTCAGCCTAATAAAGAATAAGCATTAAGCTACATAATTTTTTTTTTTTTTTTAACATATAGTCATAGGTAGCACAGATAAAATTTAGACTGGAGATACAAATGAACTGATCACAGATTTCTCTGAAAGTCTGAAATACATTCAGCAGGAGTCCATAAAGGCTTAATTAATTAATTAGATGGTAAATTCCCCTCATGTTTTATCAATAAATCATTTTGTCTGTGACATAAAAGACAACAGTTACATTATGTTATATAATTTTTAGTTCATGAAAACCATGCAGTTTACTGTCATACAAGAAACAAATACTTCAGAGCTGTAATGTTGTTTTACTTGATAATAATGGTAAAAAAAAAAGCATATGATAAACAATGTATTTTCTATAAACCATCATAATTATTAATGATTTTCTTTCAGCTCTGTGTGCATAAGTGTATAACTATTACAGAACTGGATACAGCAAACAATGTTAATGTTATTTTTTTTATAATTATTTTTCTTTATTTACCAAATTTAATGCATATCTATACAGTTATTTATTTCACTTAAATCAGAACTCATTCCAAGTATTTCTCCATGTAGATGTAAGTTAATCAGACTGAACAAACAGTGTTTACTGATTCGTAGCCTAGTGTTATCCCAGCTCTAAGGACACAGAATAAACAGTGCTTGGTTTCCAGGCGGTGCTTTAGCAGGTCCCAGCCTAGCTACTGTACAGTTCACAGGAACCGTTAGCTTCAGTAAAATACTTTAGCCTAGCGGTTTAGCTAGTCACACCGCTAGCTCGTTAGCAGCAGGTTAGTGGAGGTGCTGGTATGGGGTCGTGGCTGTCGATGATGTGAACAGAACTTGACAAACCGTAAAAAAAAGGGGAAAAAAAACTCACCCAGCTCTCGGCAGCGTTGCCTAGCTTCTGTTTTTTATTGGAGTTTCCGTATGTCTCCATGTCCGCAGCGTCCACACCAAAAAGGCTAACCCAGCTGAACGGCACACAAACACTAACCGTTAGGCTCTTTACTTACCAGACCAGAACAGGTAAGGTTAGTTTTTTTTCTGTACAGGTATCTCCAGTGAATGGAGGAGCCCGGAGTCTGGCACGACAACCGGGAAGAGCTTCCCCGACAGCCACGTCACCGGGGACGGCGTGACGCATTTCCTCCGTCAAACACCGATCTGAGGTCAGTTTAGTTTGAGTAACGTCAACAGAGTTAAAATGACTCAACTGATCTGCATTGATACCAAAACACAACATTTGTAATAAAGAATTAAATTTTTATATTTTGAATAGCTGTAAATATATAAAACAGCAACAACAGGGAAACAATTCAAATGAGAATACATATATTTATTAAATATGTCATTATAAGTAATGTTTACATTTTACAAACGAATTGAATTGCCTATTTTCAACCAATGAATGACAAATACACTGATCTGTCCCTCAGTCGGTTTTAATGTAAATATTTCAGTAAACGACACCTTTTTTATTTTATTTTATTTATTTTATTTTTTTTAATGAATAGTTACAGGGCGATGCTTTGCTGATTACAGGACACTTTCTGTGAATTAAAGGGGATGCAGAACATGATGAAAGATGGAGGCTGGATGAAGCTGAGTATATGTGGGTTTTGGGGAGGAGCGCTCCCTCAAAAGCCAGCAGCTCTGTCGTGTAACATAACAGTCCAGTGTGAGCAGCGATCCAACAGGACGCAGCATCTGGGAGTCAGTGTGCAACTACAGGAAGAGGCAGCAGGAGGCCCGACTGAGGCAGGTAGGATGCTATGAGCGATGCAACATGTGCTTGGAAATTTACAGGGATCACTAGGCTGTCTGCGACGGATGTGAGGGTTTATTCCACCTGCCACTGTCTGATTCAGTTTGATACCCCCCCCTGATGTCATCCAACTTTTGTTAAATCAGTCCTGCATGTGCAAAAATACAAAATGGAAGGTTTTTTTTCCCTCTCTCGTCTCTTTACGCAGCATAATCTGTGCATTTTAACACCTGTCTAGTGATATCAAGTAAAATCTAAAGGAAAAAGTTTGGTCGGTGAACTGCACGTAAATGACGTCAGTTATATACAGGGTTATTTACCACAATACTGTTGCATGGTAGAAACAGCAAAGAGGACAAGCTGTGTGTAATGTGATTGTGTTTATATGGAAATCAACGAAAAATCTGAGTCTGGTATGGCTGGATTGTTATTATGTTTCAGCTGTCAGCTTCAAACTGCAGTAGCTTTGACTGAAAACGAGGAACTTAATTACAGGATTGGCAAAATGACCTGTTGCCCCACCCAGTAGCCTCATATGGCACATGGAGTTTAACCCTGTGTGTGGGGCCAGTACACCCCAAAAGTAAACTTCAAAAACCAACTGCTCCACACAAATCCCATGTGACATCCCATCTACCGCCCTTTAATATATGGGAGCGTCCCATCCCATCCTGTCCTGAACCTGACATTACAGCCAGGATCCACCCTGCATGTGGTTTTAAGGCTCCCAGAGATGTGGAGGGGCTCCATCCACAGCCTGTTTGTGTGTGTGTGTGTGTTAACAGTCTGCCATATGCCAAATAAAATGTGATGTTTTTAGTTTAAGAAAATACAACACAATATATTTATTCTGTCCGCAAAGAATACACAGCCTGTTTGAGTGAGTTGACAAACAGCTTTTAGACAGTGAACAAGTGTTTTACAGATGTGTAGAGCAAATGAACATCACAGCGGTCAAAGCGAGGTTTTATTCTGCTTTTGCATGTTTGTCTTGAGTTATTTATTGGATTAAAGGATTAAAGTAAACATACAGGGCTAATGTCTACAAAATCTACTTTTTCTTTCATCACTCCATTACCACTACAACAAAGCAGTAGTAGAAGGTAATGAAAATGCGCCCATTCAAGTGTTTCATTTGATTTCACGACTTCATCCATTTCAAGGGTATATGTTGTCAGCTACATGTACTGTATACTCTTAACTTCACAACTACTTGTTTTAGATTTAATCCAGTCAATTTCAATTTAAGATTGTCAAGAACTACTTTCTTATGGATCGACTGTTGCTTGCACACTGACACTTACTGCACATGTTAATGAGTCAGTATCAAGAGTTAAAATTGAACGCATTAGCTTCATAATAATGTGTTCAAGAGCTTTTTGTTCAATAGATAGATAGATAGATAGATACTTTATTAATCCTTAGGGAAATTCAGTACACATTGCCTGTAACTTATTGCCTACAGAATAAACTTTCCCTTGGACATGATTTGAATGCATTCTTATAGCATTTTCTTTCCTTATAGGTCCCATTATTTTAGCCTAACGCTGAAACCCTAAATGAAATTAAAAAATACATATGATAACAATCTGATTTACTGCATGAACTCCTCTCTGTAGTGTTGCTATTTATTGGAGGGTTGGGTTGCGTCTAACGAGGCTTATTTATATCTCTGGCTTTGATGAAGACAAGTCCATATGATGTAAAGAAGAAAATGAGTGGACAGCTATAGTAGTATGTGATTATGAATGTCCCAAAATGGAGTCAAAGCCCTGGTTCCCCTGGAGTAAAATACAGCCTTCACAGTCACTGGGTGGCTTCTCTTGAAATAGCTTGGGTGAGTGGAGGCAGCCAAGTTATCCATTACGGTCTGTGAGCATGTGGAATAAGTTTTTCCTCCAAATTTCCATCACCACCCATCCCTATTCGTGTGCGGGGTGCACCGGCTGGTGGGAAAACAGTGAGCACTGTACACAGGGGAGGAAGGACCCGGTGGAAAAATAGCCTAATAGAGACTGTCAGCTGGCCTCCCATGCAAAGTGCACAAAGTAGAGGCAACCCCCCCCCCCCTTTTATTTGAATTAATGCTACAACAACAATCCACAAGACCCAACATCCATCCAGCTTGAAGATGTTACACTGCATGTTTTCATGACTGTTATTCACTTTGCTTTCAGAAGACTAAAAAACATGCTGAAAGTCAATTTTGTCAAAGGACTGACTCAGCCCTACTGCCCTCCCCAGAAAAAAGACCACATTATGATGGGAGTTTACAGTTTCACTGACAGGGAACATGGCTTTGTAATTGGCTTACACTGTTCGTCTGCTCGTGCTGATCTTGTTTGCCGTTTTGGTCAGTATACCTCATGACTTCTTAAATTCTGTTACATTATAATGTCTGTTGCCATCCATCAGTTGCATAACAAAGGGTAAATCTGCTATGGGTTTCTCCGAGGGCATTATGCTATTAGCCTTTCTCCCTGGGATTATATTTTCCCAAAAATTGATTCTGTGGAAACTGATACTTTCAGCAGCTCTCATGTACACAATCATACTCTATTTCAATCTTGTCTTCTGTTGTTGTGCCAGATTTCTCTCCCAGTAAACATATCGTTTTATATGGATCCCAAATGACATTTATTGTGATGCATTTCGGGGCTGATAGCAATACGCAAAAATCCATTAATGGGGCTGTTACAGGCACTAGAAGCCTTTTAGACATGAAAGAATCAAAATGGTCATTACGATCATGCTCTCTCAAGTCATTAACTGAAAAGGCCTGTGTGGTTTTTCTTTTTTTCTCCCTTTCTTAATTCTGATTTTAAAACCTATTTAAATGTCTATGATGACTATGACAGAGGGCTCTGTTGCAGCAAATAATGTTTAACCAGAATATCCCTGAAGACAGGATCATGGAAAGAGTTATGAAGACTGAAAATGAAAGACTAAGTAGATGTCCAAATGGAAGAGTGTCTCAGTGACTCTGCTGAATGTCTAGGGAAAGGGAAAATGTAACACACACGGTTAACTCACAGACTCAGAGTGATGTTTTTGATCTAAAATGGACTTTCAGCTCGTGAGGGAAAACATTTACCAGTAAAAGCTCCAGGTCTTGTTCTGCTAATCCCTTGGATGTGGAAGAGTGTAAACAAAAGAAAACAAGTCTTCACCTCCTCTGTTTCCCATCACAGTTGCCGCACAGAAAATCCTAATGCAACAAAGCAATAATTGTTTACTTTTTGTCTTTAAATGAAAAGTCAGTTTACACATTCTGAATAATAGTCAAGTTCTTCTTTTAGATATTTGCAGCTATTTATTACTTTTATAATATTTGATAAGTTAAGGTTTATTCATTAGTTTGTTGTTTTGCTTCGACACTTTAATTTGGACCGATTTCATTTGAGTACCATATTTGTACTGTTATTTTTTTGTTGATTTGAGTGATGTTTGATACTTCTGTATTAACGTCACACAGGTCATGGTATACAGTATAAACTGGTTGTTGGGGATAGGACCAGGAAGGGCTCACAGATTTTTACTAGGACAAGAGGCAACAGATGCCATGGTCCTGTCTATTTGCATTTCCATATAATGACATTTATAGAATGACATTTTTTCATAGAAAGTGGATTTCCCTCTCCCTGTGTAAAATTTGATCCTTAGATACCTCACTGGTCATTTAATTTTGAGGTAATTATTTTACTTGTAATTTAGCTTGTAGACAAATAGCCTCTATATTTACATTTTTAACATACATAAGTCGGCACAAGCGCTAGTTGTAGTAGTTCTAATCTTGTGCTTTTGTTTTTTCTTCTGAAAGGCCCAAAGTTTCAGCCCAAAGGAGCAGGCCTGTGGATGGACAGTGCAGGCACCAATGGCATCACAAGAGCTTGTGGATGCACGAGACTCTGCCGCTGATCACCCAGGAATGGAGGGTGCAGCGGTGCCCAGCGGTGGTAAAAACTGTCCAGTCCACACCCCGTCCACAGAAGATACAAAACGGGGGTTTCGGAAAGGCTTGGGGAGGCACAATGACTATGTGAAGATCTCTGTGCCAGACTCCAAGCTCAACCGTTTGCCCATGGAGTGGTGGAAAACAGCAATCACCTTCTTTTACGCTGGCTTTAACTTGGTCCTGACCACGGTTGTCATCACTGTAGTGCATGAGAGGGTCCCACCCAAAGAAAGCAGCCCACCTCTTCCTGACAAGTTTTTTGACTATATTGACAGGGTCAAGTGGGCGTTTACAGTCACGGAGATCAATGGCATGGTTCTGGTGTCAATTTGGCTTATCCAGCTGTTTTTCTTCAGATACAAGTAAGAAGCTTTGTTACAACATATTTTTTTCCAAATAGTATGTTTAACATGGCCCATATTCTATTCTATTCTATTCTATTCTATTCTATTCTATTCTATTCTATTCTATTCTATTCTATTCTCTACAGTGCAG
>JAPTYQ010000001.1:770114-785127 GCA_029814465.1 Ostorhinchus cyanosoma
TATTCTATTCTATTCTATTCTATTCTATTCTATTCTATTCTATTCTATTCTATTCTATTCTATTCTCTACAGTGCAGTGGATCTTATACGATTACTGAACATGAAAACTCTTTTCTATAAAGCTGCCAGTAAAACCTCAAGTTTATTTGTGGCGATTCCTGAAGTTGTTTTATTTTAAGCAAGAGTATCATGAAATCAAATTTCTCACCAGACCAAATCCTACATTTAGCAAGCGCTTAAATTACCAAGTAGAAACTCAAAATTTTGTAGATGGAGTTGTGTAAAGCATTTCTGAATTCACCCAGTCATTGCTCTGATATTTTCCATTTCCAGGTCCATAGCATGCAGGCGGTTCTTCTTCCTGATCGGGACCCTGTACCTGTACCGCTGTGTCACTATGTACATCACCACTCTGCCTGTACCTGGCATGCACATGACTTGTGCTCCTAAGGTGAGTAGATGCTATTATCAGAGCAGGCATCAGATGCCAGTGCTCAGCAGTGTTATCTTGTCCTCCCTCTGGGGCTTATTTTGCACTGCTACGCAAGAGCAGTAGCTATAAAAAAAAGCCATTTAGACTTTTTTTTGTTACTGCTGCCGGATACAGACAATATGGAGGTGCATCAGGTGTTTGATCAAAACACGTTTTTACTTTGCAGGGTTGTTCAGTGCAAAAGGATCAGAAGTTGGACAGTTTTATAGTTCTTTATTCCCAAGAATCTGAAATATTTTGCACAGATTATTCAATTTTATGTACTTGTACGGGGCCAGTAATCAAGTCAAGATATCGCCATGTCTGGTTGATACCCGTTTAAAGCTTATTATTCTTTCCATCCCTCTTCTCATCTTGAAATGCATCTTTATAGTCTTTCAAGTTTTATATTATGCTCCTACTGAACCCGTGTTCATTTATTTTCACCTCATTTATATGTCCAAAACCTGTTCTCTATCAGCTGCATGGAGACTCTCAGGCAAAGATCCATCGAATTCTGCGGCTGATCTCAGGTGGGGGTTTGTCTATAACAGGCTCCCATCTCATGTGTGGAGACTTCCTGTACAGCGGACACACTGTGATGCTGACCCTCACCTACCTGTTCATCAAAGAGTGTAAGTACCAACACAAACACTTGAACAGTCACATATTTAATCTATCAACAGCTAGTAGGATATGATACCCATCACTGAATGGATCAGTTTAGCTGAATGTTAAATATGTGAACAGCTGAATATTTATTAAAAACACTCTGAATAGAACACAAATGGATCTTTTCGTAACTGTTTCCACTTGTTTTTCTTTCCCGCTCTCAAGACTCTCCAAGGTCATTCTGGTGGTACCATCTGATATGCTGGCTGCTGAGTGCTGTGGGTGTGGTGTGCATCTTGGTGGCACATGAGCACTACAGTGTGGATGTGGTTGTGGCCTATTTTATCACCTCCCGTCTCTTCTGGTGGTACCACACCATGGCCAACTTACAGGTTTGAACACTGTTGACTGTTTGTGTGCCTGTGTTAGACCGAAAGAGAGAAAATGAAAGCATTCCGAACTAAAGGCTCCACTATAATTAAATCTTGTTAAAAATGGCCCTCTGAGTGAATATGCATGTAGGGTTTTCTACCTGCCTGGTTATACATGGCTATATTTTGTATCCTCTGAAGTGCCAACCCAAATATCATTTCCGGAAAGGTATTATTTATATACTTACAGTAAGTATGTATTAAATATTTTTAGAATGTGTTAGACCTCTACTGGTTTCATTCCCAGGAAGACAGACAGGGTGGTAGGACTTGGGTAAATTACTCCATCTAGTGGCCAAACTGTAGATGTTCAAAAAGGATTTTGTTACTGGAAGAAAAACCCCAGATTTGACCTAAATCTGACCCTGCTTTTACCTAAACGGGTACGCTGATTAGAAAGCTGAAATCAGAATTTGTCAAGCACATCAGGTTTTTGACTTATGTATAAGTTAATATACTGTGTAGCCATTAGCAATGTACCATAGAAGTGTTATGGTTTTGTAAATTCCATGATCAAAATTCAGATCACATTGAACTCCTGAAAGAAAAATTTGAGCCCCCCCCAAATCGGAGACCTCATTGATTATCCCGTTTTCAGCTCAAAGCTCAGCTCTCTAGAGCAGCTTGGGATTGGTTTGTGAAAGTGATGCATCATTTTCTGGGCAACCACAGACCCCCGCCCATTATGACCAGCAAGGACATGATAAAAATGTATGAGTGGATTGCTTTCAGAATGTCACTAAGAATTCATTTCTTTCACGTTCACTTTTTTTTTTAACACCTACTTTGGGTGAAGGAAGTGAGGATCACAGTGAATTATTTCATCCAGATATTTCTGAAATGAAAACAAGGCACCACGGGGGGGGGGGGGCGTCAATCCACGTATGATGGGCAATTGTGGTTGGTTAATACACACAGTGGGAAACAGTCACAACCAACAAGCAAAAAGAAAGTGTCTGAAATGTTCTTGAACAATTTTGAGCAAAGCTAATTGGCTCTGTTACTTTGATTTACTCTTTCTTTGTATGATGTTCATGTCTATAGGTAAGTTTGACCTATTTAGTACATTATCTTCAGACTGTGACTACAAAATAAAGTGTGTTGTTGCACTATTGGAAAAAGAATATTTTCTTTTTTACATCTTCAAGTAACTTAAAATCTTGATGTGCAGGAAATATTCTGATTCCAGAACTGGAGTCATTCTGCTTGATTTAGCTTTGATCACAGGTTTTTCATCACATTATGGATGTGGATGTGGAACATGCAGGTAGAAGAATACGATTGGGGGACAGGGTCAGATGGAAGCAGGTGATTTGTTGTGGCAAACCCCAAAGGGAGCAGCTGAAAGAAATAGTAGTAGCAAATGTTTTTCCTTCAAGAATACATGAAAAAGGTTTTTATTCATCATCAGGTTGGTCATGCCAGGATACACAAGTCAAATAAAAAAGAAAATTATTAGTGTATGACAAACAAATGTGAATAAGATCTATTTGGATGAAAGCAGTATTACTGAACTTTATTTTGCTGAATTATAACTTTTCCTTTTTGTCAACAGACTCTGAAATGCTCGCCCAACAACTACCTCACCAACACCTGGTGGAATCCTCTGTTCAACTTCATGGAGAGGAATGTTCAAATTGCGGTGCCCTGCTCATACAACTGGCCTATTACCTGGCCTCCTGCCTGCCTTAAGAACCCCTGCAAGAAGTACTCAATGGTACAGAGCACAAGAGAGGAGTGACACCTTAGTACCCAGATGTTATTACCTGGAAATCCAAATAATTGGTATTCTTTCATTCGGTTCTGTCTACTCTACTGGACAAGAACATAGGGATACCAGCTGTGTTGCTATGAAAGAAATATGTCAGCAAAAATGTGTCTAAAAATGATTCAAGACAAAATAAATAATTTTGTGTTTGTGTGTTCTTTACCACAATGGTTTATATAAGGGAAGTCTTGAAATTGTTGGGTTTATTTTGGATGTTTAGCTTGTATTTTCTCACATTGAATTTCACACATAAACAGACCGTTTGTAGCAACTGACTTGAAGATCTGCTGCAGTATTTGCAAGACTTGATGTAGGTCTTCTGCTGTAACCCTCTCATAGTATATGACAGGGTTTACCTCAATATGATGTTCTCAAGTCACAAGGTGCCTTAGTGTGTAATGTCAGTAGATGTACTAAAGCTGCCATTAGTTGTCATGAAATTGTTTTTTTTTCTCTTCTTTTTTTCAGCATTCAGGTTCTCTATTATTATTATTATTATTATTATTGCATTTTGTATTAATTTTAGAAGGCTTGAAGTGTTTGACTGTGGTCTCAAGTCAACAAGTGTATTAAAATCAAGTTATATTGAGATTGAAGTGTGTCTTTTATTGGAATTAAATCAGGTCCACTCAAGTACATCATTAAAATATTGCATTAAATTAAATCTGGGTGTTTTTTTTTTTTAGCTTTGCAGTCATCTGTAGCTTATCAGGGCAAATTGCGTTCTTAGGGTATGTATGATAATGTCGATGATGATGATTATTATTATTATTAATATTTTGTTACTGACCAAATCAAAGTTTATAGGTTATCACTAGTAAAAAAAATAAAAAACGACGAATATAAATTTACACATAATTTATAGGAGAGTTGAATGGGGAAAATGTGCAAAAGGCATGTATTTGTAGCCGTCTCCAATAGCACAAAGAAATATCTGTATTGTTTATTTTATTCCAACTGTAAATTATATTATAAATTTAAATGTGTTTGTGTGTCTTGTGTTTTACAATAAAAAAAGCACAATTCATGAGCTGACTGTCCACACAAAACTACAAATACCATCATCACCAAACTAACCAATCAGAGAAGGCTACGGTTCTGTCGACCAATCAGAAGTCAGTATCGGTCTAACGTTGACATCTGCAGTTTCATAACAACACAGGAAGAGCATGACTGCGGTCACATTAAACCGCTATTTTGTCGTGTTGGCATATTATTTGTGCTATTACGACAACTATTTAGAGAATGGGATAGGGAAGTTATTTCGCTAAAACACTGTTTAGTTTACTGTAGCACCATGTTTTCGCTAACATGGCTGGAGAATGTTTGCAGCTTTGCGCTCTCCTGTGTAAATATTGCATCTTTGCTAGTGTTGTTGACGTCGTATTATTTACTTCATTTACATCGAAAACGACAGAAATTCGCAAATATTCCTCCAGGTCCGAAACCGTGGCCAGTAGTCGGAAATTTCGGACACTTTCTTATCCCTCCGTTTGTACGAAGGAGGTTCGGACAGAAGGTGGATAACACCGGCAAGAGCGCAGTGGCTGTTTTAACAGAACAAGCTCAAGTTTATGGAAACGTGTACAGTCTGTTTGTGGGGAGTCATTTAATGGTTGTGCTTAACGGGTACGAGGTGCTCAGGGATGCTCTTTCAAATCACCCTGAGGTGTTCTCAGACAGACCAGATGTCCCTGCTATCACACTCATGACCAAACGCAAAGGTAAAAAGACATTTCACTGGTTTTAAAAGCATTTATCTAAAACGAATGTAATCTGACATGAAAATATTGGAAGGATCAATGGCAACTGGACAACTAGTCTGTGGAAGAGAATACAATAAAAAAAAATGGTTATACATGCAACAGTTATGAAAAGATCCTTTTGTTTTTAATGCATATTTCGCTGTTCACATATTCAAAAAGAAAATAAAAAATGTCTTAAGGTTCTTATCAGTATCTCCTGCTGAAGTAAGTTAATCAGTACCTCGTTTAAGCAAAAAAAAAAAAAATATTCTGCTCCTCCTTCAAGTACAACCCACTACAGGTTTATGTTAGATTGGTTTAATCCATATTATATTATGGAAACTGAATTTACAGTTAGATTTTAAGTTGAATTTAACTTAAATTTTGCTTAAAAACTCAGGGATTTTAAAAGAGTTCCAGGGTTTCAGACTGCCTTTTTACACACAGTAATGTAACTATATTTAGAAGTTGTTACAGTTTAACATTCTTCATTCAAATATGACTGTTTACAGGATTATTATGGGATACCTTATACTGTGGAAACTGAATTTACACAGATATTTGGTTGAATTAAACTTGAATTTGGCTTTTAAATGACTTCTAAAAAAGGTAAAGTCCTGTCTTTGGTGTCAGGGGATTGGTGTCAGAAACAGAGTACACAGTGTACCTATGTATTTATAGGCTGTTAAATTTTAACACAAGTATAAACAAGCTGACCCAGCCTTGTCCTGCAGTGTGTATTTTTGTCATCGTACCTATAGGTTTTGATGTCCTGACACGTGAATCACCACTGTTTTCTTTCAACTTAACTTCAGGAATTGTCTTTGCTCCGTATGGGCCAGTGTGGAGAAAGCAGCGCAAGTTCTGCCACACAACACTCCGAAACTTTGGCTTCGGAAAGTTGAGTTTGGAGCCATGCGTCCTGCAGGGTCTGGCTGTAATCAAAACAGAGCTGCTGCGACTGAATAAGGAGGCCGCTGGTGCTGGTGTGGACCTGGCGCCGCTGATCACCAATGCTGTGTCAAACGTCATCTGCTCTCTGACCCTGGGCCAGCGCTTTCATCACGAAGACCTTGAGTTCCGTACCTTGCTGAACCTGATGGGGCGAGGGCTGGAGATCTGTGTGAACAGTCCTGCAGTCCTCATTAACATCTTTCCTCTGCTTTACTATTTGCCATTTGGGGTCTTCAAGGAGTTACGACAGGTGGAAAGAGACATCACAGTGTTTCTAAAGAACATTATTACAAGGCACAGAGAAACATTAGACCCTGAAAACCCGAGGGATCTTATCGACATGTATTTATTAGAGATGTTGGCCCAACAGGCTGCTGGAGAGGAGGACAGTAGCTTCACCGAAGATTATCTTTTTTATATAATAGGAGATCTGTTTATAGCTGGGACTGACACTACCACTAATTCAGTTCTGTGGGTTCTGTTCTACATGGTCTTATATCCTGATATCCAAGGTAAGGTCGGTTCAACACTGTAGACTTATTTACTGGATGCATGGGTTGTGGCCTTGAGATCATTTAGATTCTAACAATTTACTTATACATGACTAAAGAAGAGATCTTTCTTCTACTGCACATATTTTATGTACACACATTTTATTAATTGATCATCTTTCATAATTAATACACTTTCCTCTATATTAATCAAATATTCTGCTCTCCTCAATAATATATAACATGTTCACAATGAACACACAGAAGAGCTAAATATGAAATGTTTATGTTCATTCAAGCCTTATTTTCTGTGTAAATGAAGAAAGGAACTCAGTTGTCATATTACTTTCATAATCTTAATTGATTCTAGGGAGAAATATTTATTGTTGTTTTGACTGTTTTGAATGCAGACAAGGTCCAGGCAGAGATTGACAAGGTGGTGGGCGAACACCAGGTCCCATCTATGACTCATAAGGGGAGTCTCCCTTTTACTGAGGCCACTATCATGGAGGTGCAGCGACTGACTGTTGTGGTTCCTTTAGCTATTCCTCACATGACCTCTGAGACATCAAGTGAGTTTAAACATCTCATTTTTCACAAAATCCTGAAATTCCTCAGACAGTAAATGTTCAGTATGTCAAGCAATATGTCTGCACTCCATTACTGGCATCTAATGCATTAAACTAATGGCATTTTTATGTATTTTGTTCCTTTTCAGAGTTCAGAGGCTACAGTATTCCCAAAGGGACAGTTATTATTCCCAATCTGTGGTCAGTTCATAGAGATCCCACTGTGTGGGACGACCCAGACAGTTTTAACCCATCACGTTTCTTAGACAGTGAGGGAAAGTTACTGAGGAAAGAAGGCTTCATGCCATTTGGGATTGGTAAGTTATTCCTCATTCACAGAAACTCTGACTCAAACACTAGGCTTCATGCAACAACATTTTCCTATTTGTATCAGAGCTTTCTCTTCTTATATGAGAGTGATATCTCAGATTCAGCAAATGTTAACTCAGAAAACTGTTAATATCCCACATAAACATGATGAAAGCCACCAAACAATGTGAAATTATGTAGTGCAGTATACAATCATTTGTTTAAAAAGTTGCAATTTGTGTTTTTAAGTTGTGTACATAACAGCAAGATCAAAATATGAAAAATATGAATAAGGAAAGTTCTCCTGAATTACTTAAATGTGGAATTTAAGACCAAATGTATCAATATGAGAGGTTCCTGCCTGAGGACAGTTGATTTAGAAAAGATTTTTTGTAGTCCAGTATGTGCACCAGGCTGTAGTGGTTTAAAGGAGTGATATTTTGCTTTTTTAAATGGATTTATGCAGTTTAAAACATTTCCCTGTGGTCTACATAAACTGTAAATGCTTTGCTTGGGTCTGAATTCTTCATTAATTAAACCCCACAGGAACATCTTCAACCCTATTTCTGAGTAATTACATGAGGAAGGTCATTTTGAGAACTGGCCCTTTAAATGCAAATGAGCCACTTCATGCCCCGTTTCCTCAAGGTTGTTGACTGTGCTTTCTGTCCCATTCAACCACTTATGTTCGTTAATACAACCAACAACTGAACATTTTTGGTAATCGGCTTGAAGTTTGGACATATTTTCAGCTTTTATTACAACTGCTGCTGCTGCTAAACAATTATGTCGTAGTATGTTCATCGGCAGTCTTGACCTTATATTTGCAAATGTCGTGACGTAACTAGTTATAAAACAAATTAAGCAGGAATTGAACCAGGTTGTAGAAATCCACTCAATTTTTGCTGGAATTAATATAAAGATAGCTTTGCAGCACCTGGAGGGTTCAAATTCAAACTTTATGAACTATTAGGGTCCAAATACACAAAAATAAAAGTACCAAAGACTAATAAAAGTGGTTTTAACAAAATATGACCCCTTTAATGCCTGTGTCCCTCAGGTCGCAGGGTGTGCATGGGTGAGCAGCTGGCAAAGATGGAGTTGTTCCTGATGGTATCCAGCTTACTGAAAGCCTTCACTTTCAGACTGCCGGAGGGGCTGCCACCTCCTCCTCTTCAAGGACGCTTCGGCTTGACCCTTGCCCCCTGCCACTTCACTGTGTGTGTGAGCCCTCGAAGTTGACTTTAGCAGAGGAAGGACTGGTCTGAACTTACTTTCTGTCAATAAGTGACATTATATTACGTTGTCTCCTGGAGAGACGATGTAATGTAGGCACCATATAAAAAGTTTTATTTGGAAATTCTTTTGTATATAGAATCATGTGTTGTATCAGTTATTTTATCAGTATTTATTAATTTTTATTAATCAAGCATTTATTTTCTAGTAATTCAATAAAAATCTGAATTTCTAAAAGTTTTTGTTATTTTTAAAGTCAGATACAGCAGTGTGACAAATGACTGTTCAGGAATGTTTTTAACTAAACGAGTGCTTCAGAATATGTACCATACACTTGGAGGAAAAGTAACATCTTAAACATGCTAATATGTTGATATGTATTACATGAAGAGGCTTCTCGATGTTTAAAGCACCACTGTCTGTTACAACGTAATGGTGCGAAAGATTATAAAATGGAGTTACTTGTTAACTACTGCTTGAATTAAAGTCCCTCAAATTTAATTACTTGGAGGAATAATCTGTTGTTATATACTCCTGAGACCCAGCATTGCATTTTTGTCCTCTTTAGCGGACAAGAGTTTTACCCCTTTATTTGAAAAAAAAACCCAAAAAAAAAAATCCACTGCAAACGACATTGGATTAAAATTAGAAAAATATTCTGAAAAACTGTGGCATCATATGGTTTCCCATCAAGGCAATCATGTAATGAAAAAACAAAATTCCTGGGTCTCAGGAGGATATAAATAATCCACATGCTGACTTTTTGTACATTGGATCTTCAAATTTGTTGAAAATAAGTATGAATGCAAATCCTTTTAATTGGTGTTTTTCTGTCCGGTTGCAAGTACATATATACTTTAAAAAATTCTATTTTCTAGAAACAATATATGCAGACTTTTTACCACTGAAAGGCTCCTGTGTGTTTCTAACCCTGTCACCTTTGTCATATCTAACATGGACACTTTAGTAAATGTGTGTGAAAGGTCGGGTGATCACGTGACCGCAGACTTTTTTTTTTTCCTCCTCCTCCGTCCCTGGAGTTAGTGTCCTGAAGACTGACAACTCTACACACTTACATACACACAATGGCCTTCTTCAATCAAATCTGCAGAAGTTTCTCCACTTCATCCGTCAGGAATGTTGTGATAAAGCATGTAACCATCATCGGAGGCGGACAGATGGGTGCTGGAATAGCGCAGGTAGGACTAAAAATGACTCCGGCTAATTAGCATCAGAGCTAACATCACGACAAATGTGGGGAACAGGTGTCGCGTGGAGGTATGCTTCCATTGTGGAAATGTTTACTGCTTATTTTGACACGGAATTTACCCAACTTTATCATAACTACCTACATTTGGAGATAACCCGTAACCTTAGCCCCAGCGGTGGGGAGCTGAGGGCTACACGGACCCGGAGCACGGTGACACAACACTGGGTTTAGGTAGGGGTCCGTCGATGTTTGGTGTCCGCTGGAAACGCCTGGAAAGAGGTGTTAGTTCCCAACACCCGCGGTTTAATGCTTATACTTTTTTGGTTTGCGGAGTTAAATCCATATTTGCAGGTAATTGAAAATACAAAATGACTGCGCAGGTGTGCTCGAGTATTATTATCTCTTTATGACCCTTATTACGTAATAATTTCAATGCACAAAACCAAGTATGATTAATATGAGGATTACACTAGTGGAATATAACTAGATATATCTAATTGATTATTTACACTTTGTTACTTTTATACATCTACTTAACTTCTCAAAGGCTCCAGTTATGTCATGTTGCAGAAGTATACCCCACTGCAATTCAAGATTCCAGATGTATTTGCAGTGTCCCTCTTCTTTCTAAGGAACTAAGATCAAATGTGATTCTCCAAACTTTAAGTATACTCACATGTTAAACAAAAAAAGATAGCCATAATCAGATTCATTTTAAGTAAAAGAGTGGTGGAATTGAAGTACTTTCATTCGTTCAGTATGCTTCATTTGTCTAACTCTGTGGACTGGTGAACGCCTGAAGTCTTTGACATTAGTTTTAAACATCCATCAGTCTTATGGAAATCAACAATTCCTGATCAAAGGTTTTTGGAGATCTGTCTTTTGTGGAGCATAATTGACATCAGCAAATGCTTCCAGTGAATGGGAAACATTTTTAGCCAATGTATCTCCTCTAATCTAATTTGGTTGATTGGACAGCAGCACATTGTTTGTTCAGTAAAAAAGACATGAAATAGAATTGTTTATGTGGTACTGTATCAGGGTAAGCATATGGGGTTTGTACTTGTGGCTTAGGCTAGATGCACATCAAATAACATTTTAAGACCTGTTCATTCAGAACACTTCCAATTTTCAAACATTTCACATACTTTTTTTAGCCACCATACTTCAACCCCACTACATCTCAGAGGCAAATATTGCATTTTTACTCCACTACATTTTTTGACCACTTTACTTTACAGATTTCAGTTCAACTTTTAGTGTCCACTGACCAGTGAAAACCCTGTTATATCTGTGTCGACCCTGAAGGTCTGTGATAAACATGAGGTCGTGTTCACTGTATTAGTCGTGATAAATGTCGTCCTGAAATAAACTCTTGCTCTTGGATTTACTGGAAAATGTGTTATCTCAAAACTGAAAATAGGCCGGTTATTTTAACTCATGAAAAATGGACTTTTCAGACCAAATCTGGTTCTCACAGAACAGAAAGACAAATATTTGATTATTTTATGGAATATGATGCATTCTTTTGGGTTAAACAGCTGGAGAGTGAGTTAATGTACAGTAGTAAAAATCAACATATGCATGAATGCATCAGGAAAAATAAATCCAAAAGCAAATTTAAGGGACCATTTTACTTTGATATTTCAATAATTTTACTCAAGCAACGTGCATGTACAGTTTGTATTTCTCTTATGATTTTTTTCTCTCCGCTAAATTGTTAAGAGTTTTGCAAAATGCAAGTCAGTCCGTGTTATTTCCTCATACCAAATAAAATGCAGAACAGAGACTCCATTGTTAAGTTGACTTTGAATCTTCCAAACCTGAGCAGGTATTTTTCACATAACTAAACTGTAATTATCTAAAGATGCCTTTCTGCCCTTCTATAAATATTGTATGTATAAATATTGCGCTGCAAACAACATATGCATGCTAACTTTGAAGGTCAAATTCTCTTTACACTTTAACCCCTTCAGTTCTCAATAAACACTTTCACCTCATTTGCTTCCACATCAACAACACTGACACTCAATGCTGTAATCATTTATTGCACTAACTTCTATCTTGAAGGTTGCTGCATCAACTGGCCACTCAGTGACGCTGGTGGACACATCTGATGACATCCTCAAAAAGTCTGTCAAAGGAATAGAAGGAAGTCTGAAAAGGGTGGTCAAGAAGAAGTTTGCTGATAAGCCAGAGGTGAAGCATATTTAGTCCATTATTTGAAATGATCCAAAACATCAGAACGATGAAATGTGTGCTAATAATCAGTCATTGCACATGATTTGTTTCAGGCCGGTCAGGAGTTCATCCAGAAAGTCCTGAATAATGTGTCCACGTCTTCAGATGCTGGAGCCTCAGTTCAGAGTGCAGATTTGGTCTTGGAGGCCATTGTGGAAAATCTGAAAATCAAACAGGGTATCTTTGGAGCTCTTGACAAGGTAGCACCAGCGTAAGTACTGTTCTGCTGTTTGAGTTGTACTGTATATCTGCTTGTTTAGTATGTACTCTAACTACTCTCCATAATGTGTGTTACTATGTGTTTTTGTGTCCTTTTTCTTGTAGTCACACTATCTTTGCCAGCAATACATCCTCCCTACCCATCACTGACATCGCCAGCTCCACCAGCAGACTGGACAGGTTTGGTGGTCTTCACTTTTTCAACCCAGTTCCTATGATGAAACTAGTAGAGGTAGGCTTATAAAATATAATGCACCGCTATACAATAATATGTGCAAAGTATATGGAGGTGCTAGTAACATTATATCGAATTGAAAGTATAATTTTTTTTTCTGCAGGTCATTGGAACCTCTGCAACAAGCCAAGAGACTTTTGATTCCCTCATGAACTTCAGTAAAGCTCTTGGAAAAACCCCAGTGTCTTGCAAGGTAGGTGTAGGAGCCATTTCTCTATTTAGTTTGTTTTTATACAAAGTTAATTAACTTTTTTTTACTAATTTAGTTTTTTTTTTTGCTAATTGTTTATTTTTGGTTGTTTACCTTTTTGTTTGTTTTAAAATTTAGACTATATATTTTTAATTTCATGGTTATTGCTTTTATTTTCTAGTATTTAACACCTTTTGTTTTGTTTTTCTTATTGTTTTAGACTGTGCACACCTGGGTATAAATAGGCAGCACCAAAAGAGACCAGCATGCACCTGGGTGGGCCTATGTTTTTTTTTATCAGTCGGTCAGAATGAGCAGGGGAGGCAGCAAATAGGCCTGCAAATCCTGAGAATAAAACATCTGAAATAGATTTATGGAATGGACATTGTGTTTTTGACTGTGTAAACCACAAACTCGTGGTGCATCTAGTGGTTATTTGAGTTATGTTCAAGTCTTGAGTTCAGTCATTTTTAAGTTGGTTTAATTTTGATGGCTGAAGGAAGCTGAGGCTTTTCACAATTACTGTTTAGTCTCCTGATCACAATTATTTTTGTTTTACATAGGAATTGGAATTTAGATACTTGCATTAGTCGAGCAGTACACTTTTTCATTTACTTACTTGCACGGTGTGAATTTTGACAGAGCGATGTAAACTCAAATTGAATACGACCATTGGAACTGATACTAATACTCAAATAATAATCAATGAAGAAAAAGAATGTTGTAATTTGCAGCTGATCAGTGTATTATCAACAAGTTCTAACCACAATTAACTTCTAGAATATCTACTGGCCTACGCTAAGCTAAAGGTTGGGGTAGTTACTATGACCTCCATTTTGTTTTCAGACTGTCCACGCACAATTTTTCAACAGTTATTTGTAAAACCATTGAAACACACACAGATCAGAAATGTCCCATTTTTCCATCACAGCTTCCTCATTGTTTTCTACCAGTTGATATTTGACTGGATCTGGGGTTTGGTTTTGTTTTTTTAACGCTTTATTTAGGTTTTTTTTGAGACAATTTATAGCTCAAGCTCTTCCCACACATTTTCTAAACCGTGCACTCATCAGTATATTCCTTTATTCAGGATACACCTGGGTTCATCGTGAACCGCCTGCTTGTTCCTTATATGATGGAGGCCATCCGGCTGCATGAGAGAGGTACACATACATGCATTAAATCAGTGAATTCTAGCAGCTGGAGTCAGATTTCTATGGCTTGTGTAACAGGATCATTTGTTGTGTTCAGAACTGCTCAAATCAGGGCAAAAGGTTTTAGTGTTTCCTTTTTTATTGGTTTCTCTTGCAGTTCCATTTTATTGCTTTGTTTTTTTGGTTTTTCTCTCCCAGGCCACGGCTCTAAAGAAGACATTGATATTGCCATGAAACTTGGAGCCGGGTATCCCATGGGACCCTTTGAGCTCCTGGACTATGTCGGACTGGACACGGCAAAGTTCATTATGGATGGTAATTACGTTTTCAGAAACCTCTCCGGTCTCCTGCTATCATGTAGTGAGATAACAGATCAGATCAGACTGTAGCGCAGTAGGAAAAACAAAACATAAAGCAACTTGATTGTACTTTTAAATGTAATAAATAATATATTTTTCTGTTTCTGCTTATGTTTAGGTTGGAGTGCAATGGACTCTGAAAACCCACTTTTTGCCCAAAGTGAACTGCTGAACAAGTTGGTTGCTGAGGGCAAATTTGGTAAAAAGACAGGAGAGGGATTCTACAAGTATAAGTAATTTAAATTTGCAGCATTGCTTGCTTTGTGTGGACAGACACCTCTCTGTGAAAGTAGTCAAAATGCAAAAAAATAAGCCATGCAAGGACTAGAAAGATAAAGGAGAAAATGATCATAGGCAGCTGTGCATGCTAGTGGTCAGATATCAGCCTACGTGCCTTCTGCGGTAATGAAGAACCTTTGCCTGTCTGTCCATTTTCTTGTAGATGACTACCGAATGAACTCTTTATATGTATCAAGGGAATGTCTGATTAAATAGAATTTTTTAATACTTGATGTGTGTTTTCACTTTAATGTCTGGAATGAAAGTTGTCAACTACAGGGGTGAAATGTATGCTGAACACAAAACTGAGCCTTTTTAATCTAGTTGCATTAATCAAATAATACACACATTTGTCATTGTATGTTAGTGTCTCCCTCAGACTCACAGCTGTCAGATTTGTCACCAACTCAGTGTTACTTTATCCTATATGTGCAGCACAAGGCTGACACCTTATGTTCAAACTGATGAACTTCACTCATACATGAACACATAAAGACCCAAATATGCACCACAGACCAACAGTATCTACTGATCTAAAA
>JAPTYQ010000001.1:790495-801766 GCA_029814465.1 Ostorhinchus cyanosoma
CGAGGAGGGGGAAAGGGAAATACTTTTTTTCTTCTTCTTCTTCTTTTTTTTTTTTAAACAATGGCCAGACTGATGGGAGTAAAAACAAAAATAAACAGTTTCCCCCAGCCCCACTGTCCTCTTCCTGTCTGTGCCCCGTGTTACCTGGGGGCCTTTCATTCACCGATAAGCATCTCACACTGAGAGCGTTTTATAAGGTCACATATCTCCGCCTCTTCCGAAGGGCTGCAGTGCCTCAAGGAGCCACAGGGGCGAGTAAGGAGGAGGGTACGGAGGGAGGGAGGGAGGGAGGGAGGAAGAGACCGAGAAAGAAAGAGAGGAAGCGCAGAACACATTACAAAAAAAACAACAAAAAAAAAAAAGCAAAGAGACTGGACCCTCATACTGTTACTGCAGCTGGCCAAACCACAACACAATAGGCCCGTGACTCAATCAAAACAAATTTCAAGTCTCAGTCTAAACAATACAAGCACCGTAGCTGCATTTTCTCATATGTAAACACAGACATGGAAGAGGATTGTACCCCCTCTCCCTCCCGCTAGTTTCTTTCTCATAAATGTCAAGGGTTGTCCAGGATCAGACAACCTTTCAAAGTAAAACGCCTAAGCTCAAACCACATACTTAAATTATATTGAGTCTGACACACTGCCACCCTCTGGAAGAGGGGAGACCAGGGGCAACTGTAACAGACATGGAAACATGGAGTTTTCTGAATGGATGCCTGAAATGAATGCAAACTTAAGAGTGTTTCCTGTTTTATTCTTTGACATAAAATACAATTAAATATCCCGCTCAATAATTTTAGCTTTTACATATCTTAAAAACAGGCGGCTACATGAGTTTACAAAAGTTTTCAGGGACGTAAAATGCACCACATCAAATCTCATCTACTCTTTGGTCAGCTTTTACTGTCTTGTACCATTCTAAACTATGCATGACCTGATTTAGTGAATAAAATAGAGACGCCATGTAAAGGTCAATATACAAACTTGAAGCTTAGTAATGCCAATGTTGAAGCTCATTCATAACTTGACTGTGAAAGTCAACACAAGTAAAAGTAATTTAGAATAAAATGGTAAGTTCATTTTACACTGCGTTTTTGGTTTTGGAGTTTATTTAAAGTGCATATTGAAAGATGATCAAACAGACTGTTAATAGAGTAGATGATTATAACGACAAATGGGCCCAATACTTTTCCGACACAGGTCAATGACGTATCCAGCTCAAAAATTTGAACTTGACTCAGTGATCAGTCTGACTGCTGTAACCGTGTATACATGTATTGTTGGCATCGTTTTTATTGTTTCCCCGCCCCCCAAAGGGGAGGCGAGGGTATTGTTTTTGGTTTGTTTTTTTGTTTGTCAGCAACTTTACGCAAAAACTACTGAACCAATTTCCAGGAAATTTTAAGGGAAGGTGCGAGGTGGTCCGGAATAGATCCCATTAAATTTTGGTGAATGTAGGTCAAAGGTTAAGGTCAAGGTCACCAAAATGTGTTTTTGCAATGATAAGAGATAGAGCAAATCAGGTAAAAGGTTTGCGAGGGGCGGGGTTTGATGTGCCTGGAGCCACTTATTATTTTGTTTTGCATGAGATTGTCCACATGTCTTCAGTGTACTTGCATAGATAACTGGCTTAAGGTGTGGAACTGTATATTTTGTATGACCTACTTTTTCTTTAAAAAAAAAAAAAGCTAATCAAGTTCAAGTCACAATAAAATGGGAAAGAAGTGCATATCCAATCATCTTTAGTCTATCAGTGTAAAGATTAATGCTTGTAAACAAATGCATGCTATACTCATATCATTTAATGTTCCTTTATAAAGAGTGTGAGTTACATGACATGTGCAGTAATAGTCAGAAAGTTGCATTATGAATTAGAGCACATTATTGTTTATAGACTTTATTACATGTCACATTACCGTTTCTACAGCTCATATGTGGCTTTTTGGGGGATACAAAAGGCCAGCCACTACATTCATTTTAACATTTACTCCTCAAAAATCATATAGATTTTTATTCACAATTATTTTGCAAAATGAGCAAAATGTGTCATAAACTTCTGTTAAGGGCACCAGGTCAATTCTAACCTAAAGACTAGGCTGCATGTAGAAAACACGCAAGTACAAGAGTATTAACCTCTGCTTAATTTAACACTGGGCATGAACTTTATCTCTTAGTTATTTGTTGAAAATGAACATAAACCTATGTTATGGTTGATTGGGGAAAACTGTAACTAATTAAATATCAACTGTAACTTTAACACAAAACACTCATGTATGTAGAAAATCTAGTGGCAAAAAGGAAAAACATGTTACATGATTATTATAATTTTTATGTCATATTAGTAATTTGTCCTTATGAATGTTTTATTTTGGTGGTATTCTGTCTATGTCTCAGAAAAGAATGTGTGAATGATATGTGGTCAACTAGAAACTCAACAAGGAGCTCCGTGCATGTGTGTCCTTATACGCTAGTGGATCATAACATTTAGGTTCTTTGGCACAGGTTAGACCGAAAAATTTTAAGAAATGTTACAATGGCCCCTGGTCTCCCCTATGAAGTGCTGAGAGGGTCATTTTTCTACATAGAGCAGGCTTTGTGGAGGTCAGAGGAGTAGCAGAAGAGGAGGACTGAGAGGGTGAACATTTCCGACTCGATTTCCTACCCACAGAAACATTAGCTGCGCCGTCCCGTTGATTTATGCCCAAATACACCCCCCCACCCCTACCTCTCTCCCTCCATTTTTTTGTGTGAAGCAGAACAGTTTTAAAAACATCCTCTCATCTCCACGGAGCGATGAGTTAGTTTTGCCGATCCCGATTCCTTCTCCAATTATCCCAGGTCACTAATAAGGCTGGGTGTGGAGGCACTGGGCTGTGCCGCACCGGCCTGGAGGCTTCGGTGCCAAATTGAAACGACTCGGGAAATAGAGGCAGACGCTGAATCTCGCCTAATTGCAGCCGGAGTGTGGCTGGATGCTTGACTGTGTGTGTAAAAGAAAGAGAGAGAGAAAAAAAAAACAGGGGTGGGGGGGGGTTGGATTGTGATGACGGAGAGAGAAGATGAGAGGCAACAAATAAAGAGAAAGAAATAAGGAATGGGAGACTGAAGAATGAGTGGCAGTTGAAGTGAGATTGGGTAAATGCAGAACTCTCTAGACTCTGGGATTTTCTTCTGCCCCCTCCCCCCTCCATCCTCCCTCTTCTCTATTTTCTTTCCTCCGTCCTTGTTCATCAAAGTCTTTTGACAGCTGACTTCTGGCTGCACACATCAGAGCGAGCAAAGCCGGGCCACGACCAAGACAGAATGAGGAGAGAGTAGCCACCAATGCTCCTGCTGCAACAACGCTCTTTTTCAGTACATAAGATAAGATCAAACTTTATTGATCCCACCATGGGGAATTTGGACAGTTGACAACAGCAAATACAAAAATAAAGAGCAGGGAATACAAAAATAAAGTGTAGGGAAGATAGAAAACAAAAAATATAAAGAGAAGACAGAAAAAAAAAAGATATATACTTTAGATTTGAATTTTTACATTGTGGTTGCACATGCAGATAGTGTGATATAGGAGGGTGGGGGCGGGGTTACTGAGAACAGTTATAAAGTCTGATGGCTGTGGGGAGGAATGACCTGCGGTGTCGCTCCTTCTTGCACTGGGGGTGTTAAAAGTCTGATGCTGATTACACATGGATTAACCTGTCTTTAATAATTGTCACTGGCAATTAAGGTGATATGGGTCGTTATAAATAATGATTAAAAATAAATCTGGCATGTAAAGGCATCCATTTTGCATGTCAACAAAAGTTCCTTCATGAGAGGTGACTCATATGGAGTTTTATGACGGTTTGCAAGTGTTTGCAACTCTCAGGTCCTCGCGAGCCAGATTGAAAAGCCACCTTTGTTAACACTGTCTCCCCCCTGTGAAAAAAATGTGCAGCGGTTGAAACGGGAGAAAGCCTCGAGGGCATGTATGTGTCTCGGCCAGATAACTATCTCAAAGGCTGTGAATCAGTGTGCTTAGTCAGACAAAAGGCGAACAGCACGAGAGGAAACGAAGAACAGGGAAGCAAAACAGAGGATGGGTTCAGGAGAACTACAAAAAAGAAAGTATAAGGACACGTACAGTACTTTTTTTTTTTAGCTTGTGTAGAAAAAAAAACAGGGCAAAGAGGGGGAATGAAGTGACAAGGCAAAGAGACGGAAACCCTAATTTCACAATGTCACAGTAATGACTTCACAAAGTGCTTTTCCACTGTGGTGAGAGCCAGCTGTGTGGCTGTGGTGTGGCAGGGTTTGACATGTTAAAGATAACAAAGAGAACCAAAGCCGAGCCATAAAACACCACTCAACTCAACGACTCAAACTTAGCAGAAGCCATAAAATACGTAAAAATGAAAATGATTCAGGATAGTTTTCCCCCCCGTCATAAAAATCTACCTAGACTGTAGCATTCCACTTTGCTGTATGTAAACCATCATGACTGTATGAGGAAAAAGTTAAAAAAAAAACAAAAAAAACCCAACCATCTACTGGCACAAATGTTCGCTGTGTGTGTCTTAAATTAACTCATTAGCAAATTGTCTTTCAGATTTTTCATACAGGGGAGCGACAGATGGGGTAGAGGGCAGGGCAGATGAAAAGAAATAGACAAACGAGTTCATTTAAAGATGTTTTTTGGCGTCTACACCAAGCTAACCTCAATCCAGCTCTTTGGGATCTGCATAAATTGAGGGCTTGGGGAGTTGTGGCAGTATCCTTGGTATTATGCATATTAGTTTAAGGCTGTCACTGAGAATCAGCAAGGGTGTCCATCCCGCTGCGGCTAGGCGCTGCTAATTATTGGATCAGAGATAAAGTGCTTTTTAGCGCCTGCTCTTTTTTGTGCTTTGAAAACGGGCTGTAGTTTAAAAAAAAAAAAAAAAAGAAAAGAAAAATGACAGAAAAGAAAAAGCAGCCCAATTTTAGGTTCAGGGTGAGCCACTAGGTCAGGAATCGATCAAGTGGAAAACCTTTGTGTGGTTGGGGTGATTTTGACATAAGACCAGATTTGTCACATCTGCCCGACTTTCTGCTGCCGAAAGGGAGCGGAATAACAGGATGCTACGAGACTCGCAGGGGAGTGAGAGGAAGGGAAGGGGAAAGATGGGAAGCAAAAAGATCCACAGAGTGTAAGGAAGATTGAAAAAATAGAGAAAAGTAGAGCCGCCTTCGCCACACATTGAGCTCTTTAATCCTTCTTTCAGTAGAAAAAAAGAGAAGGTGACAGTTCAGTGAGGGGCTGACATGTCATCTGATTCTGTATGTCACATGTCTGTCATATGGGTAAAAAAAAAACAACTGCGAGTGCTTTTGTTACGAGGGCATTATAGACACCCTGAACCCCTAGATACCATGAAATCTTATTAAGGTATAGCATCTCATTAAGCTCCTGAGCCAAACAAGCTGCTGATTTCTGTCCCGCTTCACAAAGATGCAGACAGACAACACATGCAGTCCATATGGGACTGAGCTGACATATTTAGCCTCCGCAAACCATAAAAAAAAAGAAAAAAAAAAAAGGTTCTGGGCTACTAAAACTGTTTTCAGATGTATTATTTATTCCACGTTTACAAAAACAGCATTGATGACCTGTGATTTATCAAGCGATCAATAAAAAAAAAAATACACTTTTTGTTTGGACATCTTCGTAACAAATGATAGAAGAAAAATAAGCCATAAAATGCTGACACAACAACTGACCCTTTATCCACCGGCGCCAACACAAAACACTGCAATTCAACATACACACACATGCAACTCTGCACACACACACACACACACATAGAAAATCCAGTGCCTATTGTGTTGAGGTCATTGAGCAAACTCAATCCCTCTTCAGGCCTTAACACCACTGACACAATGACTATGGCGAGGTTAGGGTGGACCTTTTTAGGATTAGTCTGTGAGTACATACTCTCAAGTCAGTGTTTAGCAGTTTAAAAAGACTTGACATATATTGAACTGGACCAGACATGGAGGGGATAGAGGTTTGTCTTACCATATTCTCAGATGTACGCCGTTTTCATTCTCTGGCCTGTACCTGTAGAAAATTGCATCTTTTTTAAAATATTTAAGATATCTGGGCAGCATAGATCGTTACTGTTCATTTGGCCTGCACAGTCTACAGACCAAAAAAAAAAAAAAAAAATAGAAAAAAAGAGAGGAAAGTACCGACATTTTTACTTAAGATGTAATTCTCGATGGATTACAGTTGCAAGAGCTGAGAGTAGGCTCGAAAGCGCAGCTAAACAAGGTCAGCAGAAAGACATTCTGTAGTGCAGCAAAGCAAACAAAATAGTGCAAAGCCCAGAATTGGTAAGTAGTCGTATAAAGTGGACAGACTAATCCCAAAGTAGGTGTAATATGTGAGGACAGGGATGAGAGGACAGACAAGGTGGAGCGACGTGTACAAAGAAGGTCTAGTATAAAAACTGAGTGAGCGTCTACGTCGTCTGTAGGGGTGGGACGATAACGGCGGTATGGCACAGACATCATGACTGTCTTGTAAAGTGTCAAGTGATGCAGAACAGCGGAATTTTAACTCGAGAAGGAAAATATCACTCAAAAGGTTACAATTGTGCATTTATTCACGGTGTGGTAGAGTCAGTTTTACAGAATTTGACAAGTGACATGAGCTCTTTAACTGATATACATGGACTACAACTTCCATGTCCACGTTTGCCATCAGTCAAACTACCCCGTCTGCTTTAAGAAAAATAAAGAAATCTATCCCACCCCTAGCTTTCTACGCACAATTATCCAAGCCAGCAGTGTACTGAAAGCAGTGTAGATGATATTAGTTTAGTGTTAGTCGAACTGGAAGGGGTTTGTTTAACAGCTACATGAAGAGTCTATCTGTGCAAACATCATGTAACTCGCAGCTGCAACATGGGACAGACAGGAAAGAGTAATAAAAAAAAAGGCAGAAACTGTTCAAACGGACGCTTACCTGTGGCCGATTCCTGCATCTTCTCCCTCTTCCGCTTCTTCTTCTTTCCCTAAAAATATACAGAGGAACGCATAAAGTGTGGCTCCAGCACTCACGCTCACTAGACCACTCTGATATCCTGCTGCTGACTGCCATGTTCACTCATCCCCTGCTGGGCATCCAACCAGCATCCCCCGGACTCTGGACTCCACTACAAACTGCCACGCTGAGGACTAACCGAGAGCGGGATTTTACAAGTGCACTTTTTAGTGACTTCTCTCCATCATGGCTGGATTTTTGTCTGAAGGCCTCTCTTGTATTTTTTTTTTTCATATATATATATATATAGAGCCCATCCTAATCGAAAAAAATGACCCAGCTGTTACAACCTGTCTGTGTCAGATTTCCTCACCACCACTACCTTTGAAGTCCCTCTAATGACAAACATTAACATGAAGTGCAATTAAAAATGCTCACAGTAATTAGGCTAGTCTAGCTGAATGACTGTGAAGAGCGCCCCTTTTTTCCCACTGAGGTGGTGGGAGTGTGTAAGGATTTATAGCTTATGCTAAATCCCCGGGGGGGAGACTATAGGTATAGATAGCAGCGTAGAGTCGTTCTAGTCAAATATGAGCAGCACTTTGGTTTCCTGCTGCAAAGTCTGCTAATCCACTTATTCATGAGCTAATCTGCCTTCTACTGCTGCGGCAGACAGGGAAGAAGAGAGACTAAGTGAGAGTGGGTGAGAGAAAGGATGAGAGAGAGGGTACACAGCAAAACTATGAATGCTGCACGCTCTCCATGCCAGTGCGTTACCTATTTTGGGTGTTTCCAGGCATGATGTGTTGCCTTTACACAGCTTAAGATTTTGTTTGTGGGAGGGGTCACAGAAAAGATGCAAAATTTACTTGTAGGAAATGTTTTGCGTTATACATATCATTACTTTTAGGTGCCAAGCAGAAAGGCGGTCTTCTACTTTTTTTTTCCTCATTACCCGTCAACTATGTTTGTACTAACAAAGCTGGAAATTAAATGGTAACTGGGCTGACTGTCACTTTGCTGTAGCTGTGCATCTTTAACTGTGCATCACTGGGAGCAGAGCTGTGAAACTGTCTCCCCCTCAGCGAGGCATTTTGGCAGCGGAGCAGCAGAGGCAGAAGGAGGAGGGATGCTGTCGGTGTCCGAGGGGAGGCAGATAAACACCACAAAGCACTTCGGTGGTGGAGTGAATGTGAGTGCCGGAGCCACACTTTTAATAAAGGCTGGTGCTCTCTCTCACAAATTCATACACACCACATATACTCCGACACAGATGTAACAACTTTTAAGCCACAAACATACACACTGCACATGCGGGCATGATGTACACCAAAAACAGACTGCATCTTAAATCCAGCTGAACCTCCCACATTCACAAACAAAATGGGCAGCTGGAGGAGCAAAGGTTGCTGCTGCTGAATGCTGTATGCATCATCCAGCCTCCTCAACTCACACTAACAGTTGCTTTTTACATCCAAAGCTGCACACTGATATGGAACATCAAAGACTAGCATAACCATTACCAGGCAATTTTCACTCACTGTGGCAATAATAATGTCCATGATACTACGATCCATTCTAGTGTGCATGGTAATATAACAGTGAATCACAATGTTATGAATTACACATTAGTCTGAGACAAAGGGTCCACAAATGGACCGCATTAGCATGGAGCAGACTGAATATGTGCCTGTCATTACTACTGTATGTGCCATTTTAGGCACAAGTCATGCAACACTGACAAAAACAAACATAACTCTGCACACAAACACACACACGCACGCGCACCTCTGCCAATCTGTTCTGTTGATACTTACATAATTGTCTCGAGCAGACCAGCCTGGGTAGAGCTGCATGTGGAGCTGCCGTTCCTTGCGGGCTAACTCATAATACTTAGCTTGCTCTTCCCGAGATAAAGCATGCCACTGTTTCAGTATAAAGAAGATTAGGGGAAAAAATAGCATACAGTCAATTACTGGCATGCACTTGCATGTCCCCTGCATAGAGAAGTGTGTTGATGTTTTGGTAAAGAGAAAAAAAAATCCTTTTTAACTTCCAAACATTTGGCATAAAAAGGGATAAAAGAGAGACAAAGAAAAATGGGGAACATGATGAAGAGATTAACATGCACAAGAGTCAGTGAGAGGCAGAGAGGAAGGGAAAAAAACTTTGATTTCATATCAAAACACTGGTTCCAATTTAGCAGCTCTTTTTATTCAAACTATGTCAGCGAGCAATTACTCTATGCAGGCCACAAACTAGGCTTTGCTGTGGCTGGCTGCCTCGACCGCTAGGTCTATTCGTTAAGGCTTTTAACATGGCTCTGTGGTTCCAGTCTTTTCCCAATCCTCAAAAGGAACAAATTTTGTCATTTCCAACCATGCCATTATCCAGGCATATTTTATTAAAGCCAATTTGATTAAATGTCAGTTAGATAGGCTGTCTCTATCTGTACTGCTGAAAAGGAAGTAATTGGTTTGGGCAATCATTATGACAATAATTACATGTAGTTCATAAAGGGAGAAAGTTAATAAAGAGAGGAATCTTTGTACTTTTTACACTAATTGGGCTCAGAAAGGTGGTCCATGCAGCCACTTCTGAGTGTGATCTCTTGATGATGCACGGACTATGTAACCTACCCTTCGTCCCAGGATCTGATTGATGGCAGCGCTCTCCTTCAGCGTGCACTCAGCGACCACATTCGCACGCATCTCTTTCATGTAGAGCATGAAGGCGTTTAGCGGCTTCTTGATGTGCGGTCTTTTGGGCTCCTGCTCCTTTCTCTGTTCGTGCTGGGGTTTCCTGCAGAAGGAAAAAAACAAAACGGTTGGAGGTAAAAGAAGAGGAAGAAACCAAATTGTAAGAACATGAGAGAATAAAAGAGCAAAGCTACACACAAGAGGGAAATTGCGGTGCCGCAATGGCGACAAAAGCAGTGTGGGTCTGGTTGCTCTTGGCCAATGGTGAGGCAGCGTGAGACGGGTTGCCACGCCATGGGCCCCTGCCCCGCTCTTTAATCATGTACAGTTGTACAGTCGCAGCCCTTCATGCAGAGAGATTACTTCACCAGTAATGGCAACCAAACGTCCTCATCTACAGTACACTGGCAATCACTGAGGACCAAATGTTCAAACTCACATGCTTAGAAACCTATTCTCTAATAACCTTTTTAATACCAATACAATCTTGCCATGTGGATGGCCCATGTATGATGGAAATATCAGAGATAACCACTTCAGGGCACTCACAGCACTTCCCACTGCACACATTGGGGATGTGAGTTTAGTTCATCCCAGCACTAATCTAGGACCTGTATCTGTTGCTGGTTAAGTGTGTTGTGATGCCTGAGGCCAGATGAAGCGCAGGCCTGTTATCAGTGGAACATGGGCCCTCACTGCTTATCTGCTCTCATCAAGGGGTTGAGAAAAAGGCCCTGACAGTGTTGAGCAGCAGCCTACTGTAGCAGCGGAGTGCACAAATACCTGGAAGTACTTCATCTCAGAATACAGCTGATGAAAGAGGAGGAGGAGGAGGAGGAGGAGGAGGAGGAGGAGAGGGGTACGAACGCAGATGAATACGCAGATTGAAACAGGAAGCAGTGATCTCTGAATGTAGTTTTACACAGTATGAAGACAAGATGTTTAAAGTTTTATCCACAGAGCATGTTTCTAATGTATGAGAGTCCATCGCAGATGCCAGAGTAAGAAGTCTATGGTACTTCTGGATATAATTAACATAGGGCTCCCTTATTGCACAGTAGTTTAGTGTCTATCACTTTCAGATAAGTGACAGTGCTTGACTCGATGCCGTCTGAGTGATCGTAGACCTTTACGCTCTTTACACACAGATATTCCTCCACATTGATTGAAACTTTTAATACTCCTCTGCTCTGTAGTGGCTGAAATATCTAAATCCCTTCCTATCTTTCTTCGAAGAACATTGTTTTTAAATCTTTCAATGGGTTTCTCAGGCCTTGGCAACTTGGCAATCCTCAGCCCATTGTTGTCCTGAAGTAGTAGGCCTTTCCTGGATGTTGCTTTTGAACCAAACCATGGTTATAGTCACCAGCTCTTAACACTTGAAGACCTAGAACTACTTTTTGTGGCAACTTTAAAATGATTTTTTTTCTCACCATTTAACCTTTATTACAATATTATTCCTATGCATTTTGTATTTCATCATGTTTTTTTTCCTGTAACTAATTTAGTGACTGTACAAATGTTCAGCTCAGAGTAAATTCAAAGGTTATTACATCAAAAC
>JAPTYQ010000001.1:826066-840274 GCA_029814465.1 Ostorhinchus cyanosoma
CACCTCCCCTCTCTGCCTCTCTCCAGCGCTCACGAGCGGCAGCCAAGACTCTCCATCTAGTAGGAGGCAGGAGGCTTTGAAGAGATCAAAGCCAAGGCCGGGAGCAGTTGCGCGCCCTGGGAATACGGGAGAGAGGCTTTCTGCTCCTCAGCCCTATTTTCTAGCGTCATGTCGGATTGCAGCTGTATTGCATTTCGCCAGTTTTCTTAATGCTCTTGGTTTTGACTTTGACATCAGTGATCCCCCTCGGTTTCTTCAAAAACAAGGAGGGAGAAGAAAAAAAAAAGAAAGTGAACGAGGAAGAGAGAGAGTGAGAAGGGGGGAAGAGAAGGAAGGAAAGAAAAAGAGAAGGGGGAAAGAGATCTACAGACTGATTTTTATTTTCACAACTCCATAATTGGGCAGTTCAAAGGAGAGGAGGGGAGAATGTAGCATTTGTTTTCAATTCTGCAACCGATATGAAAGGAGCGACAAACTTTTATGGGTTTCCCAAAAATTAAAGACAGGCTTTTTTCACAGTCAAAGAACAGGGTGTTTTTTATGGCCAAGACCACACAAAATGAACTGATAGCAAAGCCCTCCTCTTTGTCCACCCACAGAAAGCTCAACAGTGTTGTGCATGTATGTGTGTGCACATGTGAGTCTGTGAGTGTGTCTAATACCCATTTAGTGTATGTGTTGGAAATTGCTAGACTAAAAACAAAGTGGTTTGATGTTTAGCGCAAAAACACAGAAGGAGGCATGAAGAAAGAGTGCAGGCTATATCCATCCATTCATTTAACAGCTTGGCTAATAAAGCCTAGTGGCGAGAAGGCACCCTTTGTACTGTAACTATGCAGGCCCTATACCAACCTCCTACACTGGGGACCATTAATATTTCAGCGCTGTCAGATACACATTGCATGTGAGCCTCTTTAGCACTCACACCCACAGCAGAAAGAAATAATGAGCTTCTGAAAAATATGAAACAGCAAAGAGAAGGAGGGAGGGAGGGAGAGCGCCAGAGACTGACAAACTTCATACAACAGAGCAGCTATTGATCATAGCTCTATTTCTTAGCAGGACAAAGTGAGGGCTGTTTCAGCTTCTCTGAAGTCCGGACACAGCCGGCAGGATTTGCACCCATGTTTCACTCCTGTGGTCCTATTGTTCCCCTTGCTGCAGTTTACTAGCCGGAACACTGCTCAACTCTATATAGACCTACAAGCTGTCAGGATGAAGTCAATAAAGCTATTCATGTTTTTACTCATTTTACAACTGTATCAGGGAACAGTGAGGTACTGTGATCACCTTTTACAGACCAAAGCCAATCTTTAATTATTGCTGAGGAACTAAGAAAGGTCGGGTTCGTGCAGTCAAGACGTATTCATTGTGTTTTTAGATTACTGCGATTGCATTTGTTAAAGCTAAATGACGACAGTAAGCTTACATTTTAGCACAGAGCAGAGGTCCAGTTCATAAACGCCTTGTTAAGCGCCTTCACCCACAGTTTCGTCTAGCACAGCCATAACAACTCCAAAAGTGATGACAGTGTCTCAACAAATTGCCAAAAACACACCAGACATGCAAACGCTTGGAGCCCGTTTGACTCCATTTCTGACCCGCCCTAACAGGAAGTCCACACCCAGCCCATTCAAACAGAAATGGGCATAAGGGACAACCTTGGTGGGGCCCTGCACTGACCCCCAGAGATCAGCAGCAGGCTGTTGGTGAAGAGTGAAGCCCCATGAGCAGGTGTTGCGGCTCGGGCCGTGGAAGCCTGACTGGCTGGCTCCAGGCAGCACCGCCTGATTGGTTAAGCTTCATCCATATGAGTGGTGGGATGGGGAGGTGGGCGAAGAAAGTGTCCTCATCTGCGAGTGTTTCCCTTTGAGCAGGGACACAAGCCCAAAATAAACATCAGCAAGGGTTAAGTTTGTGTCTACACGTCATGCCACTGTGGGTTCCTTTTCTCTGATACATTTTTAGCACTTTTTATACTAGTTAAACAAACAGTATGTAATTTCTGCCACTAGGAGTGCCAAACAGAACACCTAAAACATAGCAGAGAGCATTGTGAAGACGCATAGCATGGTGCGAGTTGTTTTCACCACCAATAATAATAATGGTGATAATTAGGTTTAGCGACATATAGCCTCCTGATGTCCGTTATTGCAATTAAACACCTGCAAATTAAACACGGACATGAGTATTCCACTATTCTCAGGATTCACACATTATTGGAAACATTTCATATGAAAAGTGCACAAGTCAAAATACGTAACATGAGTAGTCATTTTGAAATCTTTTAATGTGGAAATGTTACATACATAACTTTAAGGATTTTATCTCTGTCTATATTCAACTTTTATAGGTTTGAGAGGTTTCCAATAGTTCCTAATCTGTTGTTGTTGATCAGTTTTTTTAAAAACATCAATGTGACATTTTATTATGAATGTTTTTAAAGAATTTTTTTATTAGAAACCTTGAGCAGCGCTGAAAAGTGTTTTATAATACATTTAAGAGTTACAAGGACAACATATCTAGAAACTTCAACCCTGAGTGACGTCTTTTTGGTTCTCATCCCTCTTGCACAATGTCTCATATCTTTCAGTCTGTGTAGAGAATCACTCTGCAAAGCTCCATTTAACAAGATGAAACACACTGATAAGGTGATTACAACCACATGGCGTCATTAGCAGCGTGCATATGGAGCAAATGTGTCAACCAGCATCACCATACAACAGAGGACAAGAAGGAACCTTGGCGTTAATGGTGCCGTTTACAAAGCACCGAGGGCCCAGCGGCGCTACAAAGAGCCTCACACATCAAGTGTTTCTTTCTGTGGGAGGTCCCAGTGCCGTCCGTCATGTGTACACATATTTCACCGCTGGAGCTGCACAACAGATGACATCAATGTCAATGTGACTCTTTGATAAATGCAGCCTCAGGAAAGAAATGACGGCATACAATGAAACTATACTCTCTTTCTAAATTAATACATTTTCTTCATTTATTTTACACTTAAACATACATATAGGTCATGCTATCTTAATGCTGCTCAGAAATTGGAGCGGGATCAGCTGTGATCATACAGAGTTCAGCTGCTTAAAGGCAAGACGCTACGTTGAGCTCTAGTAAACTCCACACAGCATGTCCACCCTGTAGTGAGACTTAAAAAACTACACAAGGTGCCATAAGCTGCCATCTAGAACGTTATATGTGGAAATTGAAGGCTGCTGGTAAATGTAGTGTTCTCTTTAACAGGGATCTTCCATGGTAGCGCTGGGGGCATGAGCTCAGGACACACATGGCACTGAGGGACACCAGAGCGGTCCTACCAAATCCCGTTAGGTAAGCCTGGGTTAGTGATTCCACGCTGCGAGACACTGGCTAGCAGATCCGTCACGTTCCCACTACATCAAAGGGAAAGCGCAGCGCTGCACCCCCACCACACATCCCTTCTTTCTCGCCATGAGGATCTGCAATTGAGGGTCCAAAGGGAGAAAGACTGAACGGCGAAGGAGAGGGAGCTTTCTAAACTCCCCTCCAACGCCACAACAGCAAAATTCAGCTTCGAAAAAAAAAAAATATCAGCGACTCTATCCATTTCTCTTGGATCTGTTGCCCAAGTGTGTGACACTGTTACTCTTACACAGCTGGAGATCACCTACACATCTCTATAATCATCGTACTGTATTTGTACAATATCAACATTCAGAACTGGCAACACACAGCCGTGTTTTTATTTGATCAGCCGTGCATTTAGGAGTTTATTTAAAGTGGTTTGTAAGATGTCATGAGCTAAACCTATTAAACCTGAGTTTTTTTAACCCATGGGGGCTGTTTAAGTGACAATACTCTGAGAATGGTTTTCAGGTCATTTAAAAATATGTACAGCCTCTCACATGCCTGCTGATCTTTATTTAGAAGCTGTCATTTAAAAATCCTGACTGGAGGCTAAAGTACCACTCATTTACAGATAAGGCACAAGCAGCCAACTTATCTTCTTCCACAAATCAAACCAGAAGCGACGACACCCTAACCACTTTGAAGAACAGACTTCAAAAACATTATAATATTATGGAAGATGGTTTGATCACTTTGACAAAAAAAAAAAAAAAAGCATGTCACTGTAAAAGCATGTCAGAACAAACAATGCCAAAGAACCTGCAAAGCGTAACTATTCTAAGTTTTCTTCGTGATGACTATTTTTACATAACAAACGGAGGGAAACATGAAGGTGGATGAGTTGCTTTATATTGTGTTCAGCATCAAGTTAAACTTCTGCACTCAGGCTTATTTTGTCTTGTACTGGAAGTATTTTTCAGTGTTTGTTTCAGTTTCAGAGTGCAGAATGATGACTTAGACTTCTGATAAATGCATTAACATTTTGTGTGCACTAAAACTAACTTTAAAAGGGCAGACTTATCAACAGAATCTGATATCACAGTGTGTAACTTTTTTCCAGTGAGATGTGGAAATCTAATCCTATCAGTGCGACAAATATTGAAAGGGGACGTTTAGGAAAAAAGAAATATCTAGTGCCCAGGAGATACACTTCACAAATTAATAATTATCTCTTCTTTAGACATTGCAAAATTCTGAACAAGTGTGGAGAAGAGGGTATCTAAGGTGAGTGAATGTTTTGTGCCCAAAACAGATATTAAATTACGTCAAGTGCATTTAAGGTACACACTAAAGTGCAATGAAATGAGGTTTACTCTGGCTCTCTCTCTCTCTCTCAACCCTTAAAAAGCCATTTTTTAAAAATAATACAGAAATGATGCAATAAAAACAATACCTGTGAATTGTTGAATACAAATTCAAACAACTTTCACAGCAATAGTGACAGTACTAATGCCAACTCCTGCAAAACTATGAACAACTTTAAGTTCAGTTAATTAAGGTAAATGTACTAGTGGAATGTGTTGATAAATAGAACTGGGTTTTACATGTGTGTACAAAGGATATGGGGCAGTTCAGGTGTTGATGCATCAGGAGTACAGTGAGCAGTTTCACATCTGAACAGAGAGTCGGTTGTAAAGTGGAGATATATTTGTATGTTAACCTAATTTAACTTAAATAACTCATTTTTGTGCACAATAAGGTAACAGCTTCTGAGCCTCACGTGCAATACACTAAATACACTACTCCCTTCTTATCTTTTTAAAAAGGGACCACATCACGTAATGATGAAACAGTCTTTCCACACTTTTAGCTCAGGGTGCCCTGCAGACTCCACTTCCCCCTAAACAGCTATACGTTTACATAAACATCAGGATATTCATAACACACACGCGACTCTTTCATGTGGCCACGAATGTTTGAAATCTGCATTAACATACAGTATATGCAACTCAACACCATAATGCATCTTCACACCAAAATCTCGGCTTTGTGGCAGAGACAAGCTATCGGCCAAGATCCCCCCCAAAATCTGCTGACAATCAGCAACTCCCAGCAGCTCCATCATGACTGGACGGCATGTGCAGGAATGTCATGGTCAATGGAAATCAATCTAAACTACTGGGACTGGGGGCAGTGGTGGGCTGGGGATGGAAGAGAATGAAAGAGAGAATGTGCCTTTGATCTGGGTGAAAACCGATCCCAGGCCTGCAGATACTGTGGCTGCGGTGGCCAGCAGCACAGGCAGCAAGCTGACATCAGTGAGAAAGCCAGAGGACTCATGTTCTGTGATCCTTCCACCAATCCCCGGCTCTTTTTATTGGATAAGTGAGAGAAACGTATATGAAATGACTACCGTTTTATTGAAGACAGGGGGAAGGGGGAAAATTGGGTGAAAAAAAAAAAAACAAAAAAAAAAACAGCCATGGTAAATGAAATGAAAGCGAGGCCTTAAAAGTTTTGGCACCAAGTCTCTGCCTAACTGCTTGGACTAATTCATCTGTAGCAAGGGGTAATTTCCTCTCATCCCGTCAGATGGTCTCCATACAGATCTCTACCAGTTGTTCAGTGCAATAATTGATCGAATTGACAAGAAAATGAGCCACACAAAGAAAATTTGGAACACATCATACTCACATCTCATAAGTTCTTCTATTTGTAAAATGAAGAGGGTGAATCATGAGGTAATCACAGTTTCTCCACAATGTCACATACTTTTACCCTCCCCAGCTTTGGCAGAGGGGAAGCAATGCAATTTTAACATCATTCCATGATAGAGTTGCGTGTGAATGAATGATCCTTTACACACAGCATGTGGCATCTGCCCCCGACAACCACATCTGCCTCAGAAAGACGATTCTTTATAATAACTCTGAAGTCGCATTTCGCAAGTTTGCCCTGATGAAACCAACTCAGATGTTCTGCAAAAAGCAAAAAAACAACCCAGGGCTTTTGTTTATTCTGCACCATGTGTGTGTTTCCTGTATGGAGGAGACTTTTTAAAGGCATCAAAACATAGCCAAGGCTGAGGCTGGTCGTCTGCCCAAGTGTGACACAGAGACACACACATGGACAAAAACAGGATTAGAGTAGACAGCTGCTGGTGTGCCCTGCGTTTTATGTCTGTCTTGAGAGGAGAAATTTGCAAACGGGACAGACACAGGAAGCCGCCAGCAGAGGACCTGCAGCTGGCCTGAAATTAATACGGTTACAGGGACAATATCTGCGCCGACGCACGCCACCCTTGGACTAAAAACTCCTGTGCAAGGCCGCCTCGGAGACGAGACGTGGTGCTGCCTGTAGGCCTCCTCGGTCAGGCTGCACTAATTAGAGGGCTTACTTGGGTCGTGTACACATGCATCACTTAAGATTTTAACAAGATGGGAAATACTGCAAATCTCATCGCCTTCTGCAAACTATGGCGTGTATTTGGTTTCCTAGAGGCACATATGGTTGTCAAGGGCATGGGTGTCAACAATGCTGTCACATGACGGTAAGTGTAAAATGCAAAGAGGTGAGATTTTACTATGAATGATTCCGTAAATGAATCGATTGTGCAAATGATGGAGTCTGTTATGTTTTTGTGGTTTTGTTTGTTCGTGTTTCTAATTTTGCAGATCGGTTTTTTTCAGTAAGGTTTCTGAAATAAATACCTTGGCTTGAACACAACTTATTAGTTAATATCACATGTATTTAATTTTTATTGACAAGAAATTCTTTGTAGATGAATGAAAACAAACAACTAGCAGAAAGGCCAGCAATGTTATTTACTTGATTTTCACTCTAAAATAGAAGTGTTATGAGCAAACATCTTTTCATTCTTTAAAAACAACTTCATTTCCCTTTTTATCCTGATACCTCATGCAAACAGCTGATAGCCTTCTGTCAATGACTCTCCTAACCATGAAGAAAACAAATGTCTCACAGCAGAGCTTCCACTTATCTTTTTTTTAACCCAAATCTGTAACCAGGTAAAGCAACAGGTTCATTTTACTTTTCTTTAACTTCTAAAATCAACAATTACATGCATGTTGCTTATATTAATGAAATGTGCCACTTTATATTGACAGAAGTTCCAAACTTATTTACTTCAATCTATCTTTGAACCATATAATCCATGATCTGCCCTAAATTGAATTCATCTTAAACAAGCACGAAATTAACAGTTAAATCTGTGCTGTTCAATCAGCCCTTCTGTTTATTTTCACTTTCCAGTTCCATAACTGTGTACGAATAATGAATGTGAGCCTGTGTGTTTCTTTACCTAAACAAAATTTAAAAAATTAAAAATAAAACACCAGTTCTTGACTCCTCCCTACTTAAAAAAAAATGTCTTTAAATGTAGTTTTTGTAACGGACTTAGATATTTAATAGATAATAGATATTAAATGTTACAAATACATCTTTAAAATCAAAAGTGTTCAGAGCTTTGTCCACTTCCGTCTTCTTTTTAAAAGACCTCAATCACCAAGAAGCAACTATTTGTTTTGTCCCGCTCTTGTAAAAAGTGCCTTTGCCGTCCTTTTAGAACGGACATAAATCCGTGTATTATGATGTGATGACTAACTTAAACGGTGGAATGAATGAATAAAAAAAAACAAAAAAAAGAAAAACAAGTTGGTACTGACCGTTCTGGGCATGGGCGGCGAGAGGGACCCGTTGTTCATGTAGGAGTCGTTGTTCATGTTGCTCATCATGATGTAGCCTGGGTAACCCGGGTATGGATGGCCTTTACTGTACATGTCTTGGTGTTTTCCTGATAAAAGGGACAAAAGGGAGCGTACTGAAGAAGAATAGACAGGAAAAAAATAAAGAGCTTTGTCAAGAAATATTTCAGTTTGTCAACACTGTTATTCTGAAATACAAATTAATCTGATCTTGAAAATGATAAATTCCTAATGCGCTCTAGGCACTAAATCAGCTGAGTAAAAGTGGCAAAGCTAAACACAAAGTCCGACCGCCTGTTTTGATGCCATAATGATATCGCTGTCGATCGCTTTAACCCATGCCCTATTTTGCCTCTGCCTTTTGTTTGTGCCCTTTCTTTCCGTCTTGGAGAGGAGGGTCGTATTATATAGAGAACAATGGAGCCCCTCTGTGCCAATTAGCACCAATTAGAAGAACATACAGACTGTGTCAAAACAGGAGACGCCCCAACTGTTCCCTATGCCTTTGACCTGTGAGAGGGGGGCAGCGGAGGGGGCTTTATACAAGAGGCCCCAATACAACGCCACTCAACTACGTGCTGTGTACTAAAGCCGAGAAGGGGAGGGGGTGGTGTGTTTGTGGTATATAGCCTGATGGCAACATGGATCTTGTTGTAAAGACAGGCAGTGTTTGGTTTGAGGGGACCCTATTGAGGAGTGAAAGGGGAACAAAGAGGAGACGTACTCCTCCTCAAAGCACTAATGATGACCTGCAGCAGAGGGGTCACACTACAATGAGCCAGAGAGCAAAAAGCCCCGAGCGGCAGCAACATGTTGCATGTGACAACGCCACCGAAAAGGCTGAAGAGGGCTGGAGATTTGGGCAAAGAGTTTATTGGGTTAATAGTATAATAAGAAACATAAGCCAGATGGAAATTTTGAATTAGATTTGACTGAACTGGAGACCAGAATGCTTAGCTCTCAAAAGTGCATCATCATCATCATCCTCCTGTTCTCGATTCAGAAATTTCTTTGATTTCCATTTCTGCTGGCGCCCTCATCTATGAGGTAGGTAACAGGTAGCAGCATCCATGAAGGTTTAGCATGTCCTGACTAGACCTGGATCAAAGATTATCTGTCTGAGAGCTGCAGAAACAGGGGCTCTGATAAGAAAAGGACAAACAGAGCAAGAGTGTGACTGATCACTTCTGTTTGGAAGAGGGGAAGGAAAAAAAAAAAAAACCCAGAAGAAAACAGGCTGCTGCTTTTTCACACCGTTCCCATTTGCCTCAACTTCTCAAGCTACACTGCATTATCCTGCAAATGTGGGGTTTATTACAGCTAAATGTGCACGCCGCCTGTCCCATAAAGCATGCTGATTTAACGAGTCCTCGCTTAAGGCTGTGTCACTTACCATCTTCCGGATGGTCTCTGTGTTTTTCGTGATATGAATCTTGCGGTATTTGGGACTGTCTAGCTGCCTGTAAAAGACAAAAAGTAGGAAATGTAACGACGGTGAATCAATTAGGAGAGGCCTTCAAATACAGTTAAACACAGGCATGCTGATACGGTGAGACACCCACAAATACTGCAGGGCCGGCCCTTTTTTTTACTTGTCACCAAAGCAGAACAAGCTCCTACACACACACACACACACACACACACACACACACTCTATATATATATATATATATATATATATTAAAAAAAACACACACACACACAACATTATCTATGGAGGGGTGATGGAACAGCCTGCATCAAAGCTTCAAAAGAACCACTTAATTAAGCTTCATGTCCTTAAGGAGCTTACAAATTAACTTGTTTTCAATATTATAAGTCCGGGCTCATTTTCAGCTCTCAGTTTAAGCCTCCTTCTGAATTCAAATAAACAGAGAGCATTTGTGTTAGAAATTAAAAAGGCTCAGTGGAAAGTGAATCAAAATCATCCTATTAAAAAAAAAAAAAAAAAAAGGAGAGAAAAATAGCTCCGTCCCTGAAAATAAAAAGACACCTAGCATTTTACACATTCATTTCCCCCATTTTACAAATCAGGATTGGAAATAGGACCTCTTTTTTTGGAGTTCAGACCCCTCAGGATGGCTTCAAGCTGAGCGAGAGAACTTCACTGGATTCCTAATTAACATTCAGCCTCTGTCTCGTGCGTCTCTAGGACATTTGGTGGCGAGCGTTTACAGTCTCATCCAGGATGTGCACAAAATTCTATTAACACTGCGGTTAATGACAAAAAAAAAAAGCTAACTTTGTGATAGGGAAGCTGCAGACAGCATCATGAGATCAGTGCACAGTAGGTGGATGCAGAGGAAATTACAAAAAAATAAAATAAAATAAAATTACCTGCATGGTTTAGGCCCAATTTGTGTCTGTGCTTATAAGATACTACTGAATATTAGGAGACTGAGAGAGCGGATCTGTTAATTCTAGACACATTAAATATGCATCATTATTCAATCTTCTGTTGCAGTTTTTAAGCTTTAAAATTCACACTGGAATTAACAGATTTTATTTGAAAAAAAAAAAAAACAGGTGTAAACAAATAACAAAATGAAAACGTTTTTATAAATGTATAAATATATAGAATTCTCAGTCCAAGAAGAAGCCGAAAAAAAAACCCTAGACAGGAAAATACTTAAAATGAAAAGGAAAATGACAAGAAAATCTCCAGCATTGAACTAAGAGGTGATCTGTTGTATTTTTATAAGCTTTAACTTTAAAGTAAATTACTAATATTGGTTGCTAATATAAACCATGTGTGTTAAACTGTTTCACATGCTGATGTGTACAGCTGATGAGAATTACACCACAGCAAACACAGCTATTAACCCACTTTTCACAGGCAGCTGAGGAGGCCGCTGCTCTTACACCTTAAAATATGCTGTCCTGTTTTTTGGGGGGGGTTATTTTTATAATTATTTTTCCTTCAAATTTCAAATAAGAGAAAAAAAAAGCAATTGTGACCATCTCTGGAGTAAAACATTTAAGGCTGGTTTATGTGATGACATTAAAACCCAACAGAGCATCCTTTGGGATTCTGCAGGCAGAGCTTTGTGTGATCATATTCAGTTAAAATCCACAGATGAATCCAGTGAATTCTGTCAAATTAACAATACACACCCCAAAAGTAAAGCTTTTTAAAGCTGAAAATAAAAACTACACATCATCAATATGGCCTGCAGCTGCTTACATTATGAATATTACAGCAAAATCTCACACAAATCTGCCAAAAGCTGAATGAAACTAGGTGTTGCATTGCTGGAATTGATCAAACTTTGTTTATCCTCTCTGCAGACTGCTTCTCCAGAGTTGATACCCATCTTCCTCTCCTCTCCTCATCCTCCTCATCATCCTTCACCACATCAGTGAACACATTACTCACATCGTGGTTGTTGCTGTTCGGGCTGCTCTCAGACTCATGGACCAGAGAAGACTTGATGTCTGCCAGGTCTCCTTCCTCTTCCGAATGGCTGAGTTCGGCAAAGATCTGCTCCTTCTGCGGGTCTCCTTCGTCTTTGAACGGGATCATTTCGTCCGTAGCGCAAAGCTCCGGGTCTCCGCCGCCGCCGCCTGATAACTGTGGCATTTTGTTGGTTTTAATCGGTCTGCTTCAGCGCAAAAAACGGAAGACAACACACCCCTGATGAGTCTCAAAGTATATTAAAAAAAAAAAAAAGCACAGGGAAGTCCGGCTAAATTCCCCCCCCAGAAAACGTGTAGGAAAACGTCCCCACTCGTGAGCCGGAGCGTCGACCGTGAGTGAGTCGGAAACACGCAGCCGGTGTGTTTTCACTGAAGCAACAGGAGGAGTGTGTCCCTGAAAGAAAACAAACCAAAAAGGAAAAAAAAAGAAAAACGACCCCGGAGAACTACAGATGGAAAGGGTCAGAATGAAAATGTGGAGCACGCCTCAATGTCATGAGGAAGAAAAAATAATAATAATAATAATAATAAAAGGAGGAGACAAACAAACCACGAGTTAAAACCTCATCACTAGTCAGTCAACACACGTTAAAACCGACGGCGGATATGGTCCAGTCAAATGTCTGTGTGGAATAAAATAAAAAATAAAAAAAAAAGTGCATTAAAAATCAGAATACTTCCTCGGTGGTCCAGTGAACTGAAGTTTTAAGAAAGTAGAGTGAGAAAACAAAAATAAAATTACATAAAAATAAAAATTAAAAAATATATATATACGCCGTGTGGATGCGGATAACTGGATGGATGTACAAGTACAAGTGGAAGTGGAAGTAAGACAGTTTTAACACTTAAAAACAAGGCGACAAGAAAACCGCTTTCATGCGTAAAAATACATCCTCAAAGATGGTCGTCTGAGGAGGGATAAAAGCAAAAAGTCATAAAACAAACAATCAAAAAACAGATAGAGAGGGAAAAAAACCGCCGCGGACCGACTTCCCACTGCTCCCGCACCGCTTCCACAGTGTAAAGTAACCAGTGTGTGTTGGTAATGTAGCCTTCTCTCTCTTCTTCCCCTCCTCCTCCTCCTCCTCCTCTTCCACCTCCTCCTCTTTTTCTCTCTCAGTCACTGGGAGGAAGGAGAGATGAAAGGGAAGCCGAGGCTCTGATTGACACCGCACCGATTGACACTCCTCCTGAGAGAGATTTTATACACAGCTCACAACAAATGGGCAGAAGAAGAAGAAGAAGAAGAAGAAGAGCTTAAATAATAATAATAATAATTTTATGTGTGTGTGTGTGTGCGCGTGTGTGTGTGTGTGTGTGTGCGCGCGTGTGCAAACATGTCTGTGTGTGTAACACTCTTACCTCTCTTTTCACACAGACCTATCACACACAGTCATCACACTGAGCCCCAGAGTCCATCTATTATTTCCATGTGGTCCAATACTATAATTTGTACCCGTCTGCATCTTTTTCAATATTTTTGGTCGTTGTTTTGTTGCCTGAAACGTTGTTAAAAAAGGGAGCTCATATTTCTTTACACAGATGCCCTTATGTGGCTTTTCAGTCTCTGTTCCTCTGTGTTTCCCTGAATTAAGGGTGCTATTGTTAACGTCAGGACCATATCCACACCCATTTTTATTACCTGCACTCCCTCCCATTTCACTTTCATACACCACACTGCCTTTGTTCCATTTGCTCATCAACATTTTCAACAAATCAACCGATTATTTTAAGTAAGGTGTCCTTGAATGCCTAAATATTAAAAGGAACGACAGAGACAGAAACAAAAAATACGTCAGTTTTTTGAAAAGACAGGTAGAGAAAATTGCATAATTGTTGAGCGAATGCGATGTATTGATGCTTTGGTGAATGCGCGCTTTCACTAGAGGTTTTATGAACACTTCATTGTCACGATAACAGCACATTAGACACAGCAGACTGTATTTATACAGACCAGAGCACCTGCTACCCCTTTGGGTGTTAAGTATTTTAAGTGCTTGTCACTGTTTTTCTTGCCAGCAGTTTTTTCCCCTCAAATATAGGTGCAAATGACGAGCACATACCTAATTTGTACAACTCCTGCTGGTTTTATTATTAGGAAAAGTCAATGGGGTTCTTATTGCTGGTGTTACGCAACCAAACCATGCTGACACTAGCCTGGATCTATGTTATGATGACTGAGAAGAAGAGCTGTGTTACAAGAAGGTGCTATTTGTTCTGCAACTTTGTGTGCAATGTGCATGTTGATGTGGGACTTTGAGGGCATTCGCTCACTCATAATGGCACACACACAAACTTACGCACAGGGCAGTCAGACCTGTACGATAAACACCCGGATGGAAAAAAGGGAGATGAGGCAGCCGTGCTTGTCAAAACTAGGCAACACATATCCCATTATTCCCAATAATTCCCCCACAGGACACTTCATCATTTTTAATCCTGCACAATCCACCGCAGCTAATCCCCAACAGGTTGGCCGGTATTTTGTCTTTCATCTATCACCCCCCCCCCATACTTTTTGTTTGTTTGCCCTTCTGCAAACATCTCTAATGTTTATATTAGTATGAAGTGTCTTATTCAGCATTTAAGAAGTATACTGCGGCTCTTTCAGATGTATATGTATGTGCATGTTGTGAGTGTGTGTGCCTTTGTCTTAGCTGTTAGTCTGTGTGTGTGTGTGTGTGTGTGTGTGTGTGTGTGTGTGTGTGTGTGTGTGTGTGTGTGTGTGTGTGTGTGT
>JAPTYQ010000001.1:883536-897928 GCA_029814465.1 Ostorhinchus cyanosoma
TCTCTCTCTCTCTCTCTCTCTCTCTCTCTCTCTCTCTCTCTTTCTCTCTTTCTCTCTCTCTCTCTCTCTCTCTCTCTGTGTGTGTGTGTGTGTGTGTGTGTGTGTGTGTGTGTGTGTTGGCAGTTGTGATGTGAAGGTGGTTACAGTCTCACCCCTTTTTTTTTTTTTTTAATTACTCTCTAAACCGGTTCAGGTGATTCATCCAGCATTTAGCCAAAATGAAAAGAAAATGCTTTTACTGCAAAGAAAATGGTTGTTTCTGGTAAAACCACTGCATGTTAACTGTTGTCAAGTTCCTCATATATGTATTTAAATATATAATGAGCGTGACTTTACCCTCTAAGAACAGTGGAGACTAACTGCATGAAGCAAACTACTGGGCTTCCACTGCAGCCTTTCCTGGCAGTGTGTGTGACTCACCACTGCTCCGCTCACCAAAGTCTTTACTGGAATCCGGCAAAGCCAATCCTTGTTCTGGCCTAAGCTATCACTACAATCAACACTTGTAAGCCTCGGAAATATGTTTTTTTTTTTCCTTTTTTTTTTTTTTGCAATTTCTCCATGATGTCCCAGTCTCAAAGCAGTGCAGGTATGTTTATGCTGCAGCAGAATGGGCCTGCAGGATAAGCAGCAGGTGGCCTGCGTCTCTGGTGACTACAGCTGGGTCCTGTTTGTTGATACTGGGCTGCAGAAGGAGGAGAGGCCTGCTCAATATTCCCCTGCTCTCAATCCAGCCTCTCAGCTTCCAAATCCCTAAATTTAGGATCGATGTTGAAAGGAACAATCTCCCCTCTGTGTGACTGTGTTTCTGAATTGCACCCTTCTGAAATGAATTCTGGCAACATGATTTTTTTTTCTTTGTCGGCTAAAAACCTACAAATGATGGTAATGTATTAGTTGTCAAAAATATTTGATAACCCGTAGTGCAAAAAAACAAACAAAACATATATTACTTGGATAACAGTAATTGTACCTCTGTGAGAATTTAGAATTTTATCAGGCCTATACTTTTATTCCAATACATTTTTTTTCCTGAACTCTGGTTACAGGATCCTTCCATAATAGTAGAATAATTATTTCTTTTCAGCTACTGCTCAAAAGTTAATTGTTCAATATTCAGTTGGTAAAATTGCAGATTATGACAAATCTGCCAACCCCCCACCTCATCCTCCTCTATGGTGGCTGCTGAAGACAAAGGCAGTGAAAGTGAAAAGGCCACCTCTGGAGCAGTTCTAGGCTTCTTGGTTAATGGGTTATTACAGGGTTTCTCAAGCTTTTTTGAATCTCGCACCACTAATGGCATCATGAGCCTACCAGTGCCGCACGCCCCCCCCCCCATGCCTGAAAAAAATTCTGGGACAGGGAAGGGAAGGCATGTCATTCTAAAAGTAACGTGACAATCCTATATGAGGAGGATGTGGTCAGTCAAAGTCACCTTATCATTGAATACCTTAACGGAGGGGGGGGGTTGCCGCTTGATATACTACTTCCAGTACATGCTCAAACATTCTGTAGAAATATGATGATGCAGCATCACAGATGTACACAACTTATTCTTATTTTCAGGTTTCATAGATAAATTCAAAGCATTAGAATGAAAATTTTATGAAGGGTGCGCTGTAATTTTGCAGATTTTGCACCCACTTAGAAGTTATATCACAGTTGCTCTTATTATTTACCTCCAGTATAATAACGTTGTCAAGTTATATTGCTATGTTGTTGTGGTTATGTTGCTCTAATGAAGTGAACTGTGGGTTACCTTGAGGCTGATTTTACTTTTGTATTGGATATGGTGGAGGGAGACTGGTACTGGTCATGCTTACGTCATTATTTGTGTGCTTTTTGTATGACTTATAAGGAAGGGAGGCACAAATCCACAATATTCCACATCTGCGGCTGGATCATAGATCTTGCAGGTCAAACCTTTAAATGTGAGTGTTTGCCTGTCTTCACATTTTATATCCTTGTGGATTTGTTATGGTTATTTTCAGCTCTTTAACCCTATAATGCCAAATGTATCATATTTGATGCATGAGTTTTGAAGCCCTCTACATGATCAGTGTGATATTTTTTTCTTGAAAAGCCTGATGTATACAATTAGATACATGCAGTACATGGATAATCCACCAGGGGGAGGAATTCCTTCCCCAGAGGCCTTTCCAGTGACACTACAAGACTGTCATTAATGAGGAGGGAGGAAGAACTTTGCCAGTTTTGAAAATTAATTACCAGTGTGTCAGTGTTAGTGTTTGTGTCATATTATGTTGTTTGTTCAAAAATAAGAACATTTCAGCATTAAGACCTGATGTATTAAATATGATACAAAATTTAAACTCATACATGGAAATTAATATTTGTAAACCTTTTTTTTTTGGTTGTTCAGAAGAGCCAATAAAGGTTCCAGTTTCAAAGAAGTGGAATTTTCTGTCAATGATTTAATGGTTCAGGCTTCACAGGGTCAAAGTTGAACTTAAGGTGAAATTGACTACATTAATTTATATTGAAATTATCATTAGCTGTAGTGAACATTTACATCTATTACATCTGCAGTCATCACTGTAAACTGTTAAATTGTGTCAATGAACTAGGCTACAATGACAAACCTAATGTGTTTTTAAAAACGAGTGTTCTATTATGCTTCATCTAACCAACCAATCAGGATACACAGCCAAAAATATATGCAAAACAGATATGGCAAACATATACACTATATGAGTTTATGATTTTTTTTTTCTAAATCAATTTTCAGATTCTGTAGTAACACACAGGATGCAAAAAGCTGGATGTCTCATCACTCCAATGCCTAAAGTCAATATTTCTTCCAAAATAGAAATCCATTCTCCCACCCCCCAGTTCCCTTTGATGTGTGGGTGTCTGGGTCTTACATCAGACATCAGGGTCAAAGCCTGAAAAGGCAAGTCAATTTACAGACAGACATCAGAGGGAGAGGCTTCTCCTGCACAGGTAGGGCCAAGAGAGCGAAGGCTGCAGTACGACAACCTCCTCATCTGTCAAATTTGAATGGAACAGACAGCTCCGACTGCTCGGCTAAAGCAGGTTCATTGTTGGGTTCGTTACACACATCGATTTACGAGCAGGAACACAAACAGTGGAGTGTGGCGTCCTGGAGCATGAGTCGACTGAGGTGGAGTGGAGAGTGTCCACCATCAGCCATAAATGTTTGTATGTCGGTACATCAAAGCCCCAAGACAGTGTGGTCCGACGGCCTGTAAACTGCTTCATGGTATTAACAATTTGCCCATGTGCCTTTATCGTCATGGCTCTTAAATATCACCGAGTTCATTCAGTCAGACAGGAAGTGGAGGCTCACTGCAGCAGGAGTCGGTCAGGAGTAGCAGATTTAGAACTTGATACAGCAAAAAGGTACATTACACAAATAAATCAGAGCTTGTTTACATGCCTGTGGGTGTATTAGAATTGGAGTTTGACCAAAGTTAAGATTAAACTTTTCTGTTTTGATCCGCATGAGGAGTATTCAAACCACTGTAAGTGAGAAAAAAAAAAAACATATTTTACTTTGAACTGCATTGAAGTCAAATGTAATATATGTCTTTGTATGAGGAGTTGTCAGACATCAAATAAATGCAGGAGCGAGTAATAATACATATTTTTTTTTCCACATCAACTTCAGTAGAATGTTTTAATCTGAGCCCCACAGGAATGGAAGCTGTTTCAGAGAATTAATTGCTTTGACCGTTAAAAAATTATTTAATTTCTTGACCAAAGCTTGTGCATGTGTAAAATCTCTGAAATGTTTGGCAAGCTCTAATTTCTGTGCACAAGAAACTCAATTACACACCAGCAGTTAAACAGAGTGCATTTTGCAACGCTGCATTCATTCAGGATTTTGATTTATTGATGTGCCCAAATTGAGACTATATTAACATTTCAGAGATTGTGTGCATTCATGTCTTTTATGTTGAGCAAACTGTGGTGTGGAATTTTAATGTTTCAGTGTTCAAAGATATTTTCCCCCCCTGCAACCTCCATCACACCATCCCTGTGGCTCCAATGGACAAAGTTGTTGTTTTGTTTTTTTTTATTATTATTATTCTCATATAAAACAAATACATTACTGGCCTAATTATAGTTAACACCCGTTACATCCTTTTTCTTATTAAATGTGTTTTAGTTCACAAGCAGCTTTTTGTGATGCAGATTTCCCAGTATAAAGGAAGAAAGCAACATGCGCACTTCCAAAAGGTAGGACCTCAAAGACATAAACAACTCTCCCTGCAATATAATGATCTGGGAGGCACACATCAAATACAAATGTGGATGAAAGACAGAGGCAAAGCACCTCCAACACAGCTCCTGTATGTGCCATTACATGCAGCAGAGTTCATTAAGCTGAGTATGTGAGGAGAGATAAAGGCTCCTGTATTGGGGGATTTCCCCCTGCTAGCATACTGTCTGAACATGACTGCCAGTGTCTTTGAATACTGTACAAATGCATGGCTGAGGGCGTATTCACATCAGGCTTCAGATCCCAGATCCTGTCTTCTTTCCACACACAGATGGAAGTTCCTTCTTTTTCTGTCTTTTTTTTTTTTTTAACTAGAATCCTAGTTAAATGGTACATACAGCAATTGAAATATGCCTTTGATAAGGATGAAGAATTGATTTATGGCCGTACTTTTATCATTGCTCCCTCATAACCCCCTGCCCCCAAGCAGTCTATCCTGTTGAGAGGTTTTTAGGGAGGAAACCACCTGCTTTGATTTATAACCCCCATGGATTGAAAGTTGTAGTCTGGACTGGAACCGTTGAAATCCCTGACATCTCTGCTCGGTTCAGTCACACTGTTAAAATGTCTTAAGTCAAGATTCCAAACCCGATGTTCTAAATTATGACTGAACATGGACTCGTTTTTGGCTACGTACGGGACAACTGTGGAGAATTACAATGCAATTTATGTTGCACAGTAAGGGACAAATGACTGTAACTGCTGAGACAAATGGGTGGAGGACATAACAGTAATGTGCTGAGATAAATCAGCGGTGTTTTTTCTCTCGCTGAGGCAATGCGTGTAAGCTCAAAAGACAGGGATTCATTATAAACTACAGGTTTTTCAGAAATTACTTCATGTCTGACTAGAACTAGACATGATTGACTAGTAGATTGTAATAACTATAACTAGTTTGATACACCGTCGGTTACACTGACTGTTTCAGAGACTGACAATGATGCAACGGCAGTGTAATAGATTAATTTGTCACTTTAAATCCCCATAAGTGTGACCTGTACCCATCAGATATACAGACGAACAACCACTCCCTCTTACATTCCCACCTACAGTCACGGAAAAAATTATTAGACCATCAAAAGTCATTGAAAACAAAGGTTATGCAGTTAAGTACTAACTCCTGTGTGTATCATGTGACTAAAACACACAGAAAAGAAAACATGGAATGAATAAAAGCATTGTTTTTCTCAGTACAATGCCATAGATGTTGATGTAAGACTTTAAATAGTTTTGGTTCTTATCAAGAAAACATGGAAATCAGCTCTGAAATTAAACTCTTTTGAGCTATTTTTGTTGTTATCATTATATTTGTCCAAACAAATGTACCTTTAGTTGGATCAGGCATTAAAATGAACAAGAAACTGAAGAAAACAAGGCTGGTCTAATAATTTTTTCTGCAACTGTATGGGATTAGATTGATTAGATTAGATTTAAGGGCATATGCTTGGACAGTGGGAGGAAGCTGGAATACCCAGAGAAAAGCCATTTGAACATGCAAATTGGGACTGAACCCAGAATCTTTTTGCTCAATTACACCACCGTGGCTAAAAAACATCAAAATGAAGTAAAAAAAAAAAAAAAATTGTGTAATTAGAAATGAAAACAATAGAAGTTGACAGGAACAAAAAAAAGGGGGTAAAAGGGGGGCTTAAACCAGAATAAACCAATCCTGGAAACGCCTGTGAGAAAAAGTGTGTCTTAAGTCGAGATCTGAAAGTTTCTATTGATGTACATGACCTGATTGGCAGTGGGAGATCGATCAGTTCCAACATCCAGCCTGGTTTTTGGAACAAACAAGAGCTGAAGGTTTACTGACCAAAGTGTGTGGGTTAATTAAACTGGTTCACACCCAAGTAAAGTGGCATTCACCGGCTGCCACTGAACTCTGAATTACTTTAAATATTAAACAGTTAACACATCAGAATGCTGTGATAATATGTTGATATGTTTAAGATTAAACTCTGTAGAAGAGTAAAAACATGCAGGCTGCCATTGGTGCAATGTGAACAACTCAATAACTAATAAAACTGGAAACTGATATATTAGAATCAAATTGTGCTTGTTTGACCCTGTTTGTTTTAATGACTCCTCAAGTAAAAACATTTGCCATTTTCAGGTCTTTTAATAGTTACATTTACTGTTCTGTTTCTTTGCAATTTGACATTCCTGGATTTTCCATTGGACATATGCACAAAACTTACCGATTTTTACTAAATATCGAAAAAACAGAAGTGCGTAATGTTGGTTTTTCCATTAAATCACAAATGCAATGATTTGTTTAGTTTTTATCATGAGATTACAAGAGAAGTCATTCCATAGACATGGTGATGAACATAAATATTGTGTTTATTATTATATATTATCCCTCTATCCCGTACTAAATTTAAAAATCATTCGGTTTCCTGGTGTGTCCACACATGCCGCGCCATGTTTCTTTTAAAACTCTTCAGTAACATCTGTTTTTGTTTTGTTTTTTTTATTATTATTCATGTGACTCTAGTGGTGGAAAAAGGTCTTTCCATTGAGTTTTGTGTGATATATGAATTGCGCTATGACCAAAAAACACCTCTTGCCAGTGCAAAAAACTTTTAATTGAAAAACTAGAGTTTTGGCGAAATTGTTTTTCCATTTTGTACATTTTTATGTGTAAGTTATACTCGCACAATTTGAGGGTCAATGGAAAAGCGACTAAAATCAGGTTGGGTCTGAGAAATCATGAGTGGATCTTATCAGGTTTTCATAAAGACACACTTGATTCAATATTCAGGAACATAATTGTCTAAGAAATAAACTAACATCAACAGTGAAAATAGGTGTTAATAGTAGGTGCTGGATGCAGCCCCAGTACGTTCTTTGTCTTTCTTTCCCACTTGTCTTGATTTTTAAGATAAGTATGCAAAATAAAGCAGACAATCTGCTTCTAACAATCCAACACATAACGCTGTAAATAGAACGCCTGATGCTTTGTGTTGTCTTTGTTAAGTCAACAGTTGCTCGTAACACAGTCCTACAGATGGTACTTCCTCCAGTGAAACTCCCTGGCAATAACTGTGACTGGGGCTTCCGATAGTTTGCGATCTGCATTGGAAAAGCAGCGCGTCTCCTATGGCTACAGGCCCTCCTCAATTGTTTCACGGCTATCTTGACACCCACTCACCAGAATGGAGGCATGCCGTACTGAACCCTGGGATCTGTGATCCTGCCACCGATAGGCACAGTAGTGCCACAGATTCCATTAAGCTCTAAATTAAAGCAGGCACATCAAAGGCCTGTGAGGAGGCAGCATGGAGATGTGACAGGCAGGAAGGGGGAACGAAAATGAGTGAGGGGAGCATAAAGGGAAAAAAGAGGCCTCATTTACGCAATCCCCGAACGTGACAGAGCCTAATCCAAATCAATATCTGTGAGTGGTTGAGTGTTGTTACAATGCTAGTGTGGAACATATTAGTGGAAGATGAAAGCATCAAAGTGGTTAGCTAGATGAAATTATGTCTTTTATATCATAAGAAATAATTGGAAAAATCTGGGAGAGCTGGCATACATTTTTGCTAACATGCAAATGTTCTTATGTGCAGCCGATCACATTTGAACTAGAAGCAGTAGCTTTCTTTGGCCCGGGAGACTTTTTCTGAACTGAACCTTCAGCGACACCTGACTGACAGTTCACAGAGGACTTTACCAGCCAAAGTAAACAGACGGCATGTACAATAATCTCTCTTGACTTGAAGACACGCCCACATTTTTACACAAACAGCGATTTTGACAGAAGATTCAAACAGTTATGCTACTGACTTTGTCTAAGACTTCAACAGTGAATCTGTCTTCATTTACTGCAGTTGCCATCTATCTGAAAAGCACCGAATATGTAAGTAGAGCATTTGTAGTTAATCATTAGTTTTTACATTTATTTAGTTTTTTGTTTGCTTTTGCAGTTTTGAGTTTTGTGTGTTAGTAGCTGTAGTTTTTCATTTCCCAGCACATTAGTGTAATATTACATGATATGAAAAATAAAGCCTTTTACCTGTAGATCTGTTGTTTCCTTGACTGTAGCTTTTATTTAGTTTTAGAAAACTGTAATTTTTATCCACCACTGCAGTAGTTTTAGATTCAGTCTTAGGTTTTGATAACTATAATTACCTTGTTTTCTATCAAAATATCTGTGAGCTTTATCTGTGTCCTCTATGCAGAGGGTACAGTATGGGGTGGACCACTGGGACTGCATTGTCTCCATAGATAATCTGTATTTATTTTTCTGTCCAGGGTGGAAAATTTGCAATAAACCCCTTGGGTTTGTGTAAGTGTTTTATCGCCTACAGATTTTCCTCAAGATTTTCCTTCGATTGGGGGATGGGAAGGACTCTAGGAGATACCATCCTGTTAACTCCTGGCCAGGATGTTCTGCCGCCTCAGAGCATTTTAAGGATCTCTGTATGGTTTCTAGCAGCAGAGAAAGGGCAAAGATGGGTATTGGGAAGGAAGGGTTGGGGTTGGGGGGGGTGGGATGGGATGGGTGTTTGCGCCCCTACAGCAGTCTGCCTGATTGCATCGCCACACAAGCGTGCCTTCAAAGTCTTCCCCTCCCCACCGCCCAGTTTGACCAGATAAGGGCCCCCTCATGCTGTGGTTCAGCTAAGGGACAGGAAGACACATGGAGGGGTCAACGGTAGTGCCATCTGCTCCCCATGTACAACAAATACAGTACATCTATATCAACAAACTGCTTCACTGTCCAAACACATCCTCTGTCCTGCGTATATGAAGTGGCCCTCTGCCTCTGGCTTTGATGGCTCTATAGGCTTTATATTGAGGCATATACTGTGTAACACATCCAGGATGTTTATGTGACTGCTCATACAAGTTTCATAAGGACAATGTTGATTGACTCAATATGTTTGTTCTTTCATTTTGTGTCTCAGACAAAGAGGGAGGTCTGCTCTGACACGGTGGTGACGGCAGGCGGCTGCCAGCAGTGTTAATGATATGTATGAGCGGCATGCTTATATGGGTCAGCTACCCATGACATCACATTCCTGTGTGTCACTAACTGCGAGCGCTGAGACAGTGACTGACAGCGGGCGCAACACACACGACGTCTCATTCTCAGAGTACACGCAGAGCAAGCTGGAATGCAATTTAATCTGCTCGTAACAATTCTAAAAACGGAGGATGGTGTATCATTTGCCTTGTGGCATTTTTGGACAAACATGCTAACCCTGACCTCCCACCACCGCAACACACACACAGACAGGCACAAAGTATACACACTATGGTAGTTCCTGACTGGTTTCACAAGTCTACACATCAGCAGTGTCAGCAGCTGTCACAGAAAGGCCCTATCATGTTGCACATGAGCAGCCAGACCAGTGCCTCAAGGCTTACTGCTCAATACAGTGACTTTTATAGCTGCTTTTTATCTTTTCTTGATATGTCTGTCCTTTGCTTTTATTCCCCATTGCATTCCTATTGTCAGGAACTGGACGCCAGCCCTGACGCGCCGTCTACACCCCACCGATGCTATAACATTATCAAGCCAATCAGGAGATAATGGCCGTCATCTGGATGTGTACTTAATTAAGTAGTCCATTCAGAGCATTCTAACAACACACCTTTATTTCCCTCAGCCTGACTCTGCCACCACAAAACAGCTCTTTCATGACTTCACCTGAAAAGGTGCTTTCCACTTTTTATTAGGTAAGACCTGAGGGAGTTTGCTTCTCAACAGCCAGGGCCCCCCAGATTCAGGCATCATACTTAAACTTCAATTACATCTGTGGTTCCAAACATTTGATGAATGAATGGTTTGCTTGCTGAGACAACAAAGGAGGACTCTGGATACAGTCACACACTCAGGGTAATAAAACCGGAGAATATCAAAGCATTTAGTCAGTTTAAAGACAAGCATGAACTCCAGTGCATAGTATGAGCTGTTCAACAAGCACGAATCTCTGCAGCGAGTGAAGCTGTCATGTGGGGCCTTGACAAGGAGCCAAAGAAAACAGAATCAGTTTTGAATAAAGGAGAAAAGTTACACAATAGAGCCTGTAATACCTGGTCAAACAAACCAGTGATTGATGCATTTTAGACAATAGAAGAGTTCAAGAGTGAATAGGAGCATGGGACTAGGACCAATAGTCTTTAGATCACTTTCTGGGAGAGGCCGAGATGTGGTCCCTGCTTTGCCCAGTCATAATTATGTTTTGTTTGGAAAACCCTGCTTTAGATTAAAACTAATGGGAAACAAATTGCCCGAGCATGCTGTCCGCTCCAACTGAGGGATTCCCTAATCCAAATCCACAACCGATACAGAGAGAGAGACAGCTTAAAACCCCATAAGTTCCTCTGTTTGGTTTAGTGGAGAGGGATAATGACAAGGAAGACTGAGAGTGCTAGGCCAGTCTTCTGGCACGAGCACGGAAACCCCCAAAAATGAATAAGAGACATTATAACCCGTGTCACCACAAGCAGATGAGATGAATGCTGGGTATGGCTGCAAGAGTAGCAGAGGAAGAGAAAAGACTTCGAGTCTGAATACAGACTGAGTAGAACAATGAGGCTCTTTCACAGGGATTCAATGATGAAGAAAAGATGAGAAAGAGCAGGATGGATGACAGTGAAGTGTCAGAGCAGCTTCTACATACAACACAACTGAGATCCTCCGTCCTGAGAGATGATTGAATCAATGTCATACGTGGATTTAGTCACAGTGAGTTTGCAATGTGGTTAATATTTGGATGTGGTGACCATATGGGGCTGGTTTCATAAAGATAGACCTTGGCTCTGGCTGGGATCTAACAGGCAGACTGGTTTAGTTTAGTTTAGTTTAGTTTAGTTTAGTTTAGTTTAGTTTAGTTTAGTTCTTGACAATCTTAGCTAGGATTATGTTACTTCAAATTCTGGGCAAATTAAGACTTTTTCCACTAAAAACTATAGTTGATAAAAACTTTCCAACTATAATCTGTGTTCAAAATAAGCCATCAGTCACTCTCAGGAAACCTTTGTCTAAATACTGTCATTTCATATTTCCAGGAGGTTACTGTGGTCATTAAATTATTTTCTCTTCTTATCTCTCAGTCTCTCATATTAAACCACATATAAATCATCCTTTTTCATCAAGGAAGTTCCAGAGTCGGTTTGAGCTGATGCCTGATCTCAAACAACTTTTCTGTGGTTTGACAACCAAGGAGCTGGCTGTCGGCACCAAAACATCACCGGTGTGTAACTACAAGCTGCTTACTTCAGCCGCTGTATGGACATGAAATAGAAGCAGTAACGGAGAGATGATACATCACATAGTTTGAAATAATTTTCAAGAGCCTTCCTGAAGTAACACTGTTGTTTTTATGTACTTAACAATATTAGCTTTCATCAGTTCCAATCTCTATGGCCATTCAATGACTGGAAAACAGCTACAGCATCATTTTTGACACACAGAGTACCCAATAGATTTGAAGAGTAAACAAGTAAGGATTCTTGTCTGGTAAAGTCTTAAAGGTACATGAAGTGATCAAGTAGTATTCTGAATGCTTTATAACCGGCCCTAACAGTATGTTTCTTTCTGACAGTGTTATTGGCTCATATGAACATGTACAGACCTATATTGTGTCATTATGTCACTGTATATTGTGACATAATGACATGGTTTTTGTGGCACTATAGCTGAGGGAACAGCAAACCAGCTCCCAGTAGGTTCGGATATTTGCACGTTGATGGAAAATTCAGTATATCATGACTTGTGTTTTCCTGTTTTTCCTCACTGGATAGTGTAACTGTTACCATGGCGATAAAGTTAGTTTGGGTGCAGAGTTGATAATAACTTCTCCGTTTTTTTACCTGGCCTCAGTGTTCATAGAGTACAATGTGTTGGAATTGGTGACACACATCATTTCTGCATGTATGTACACACACATATACACAAGTATCATGTGTATGTGTGAGACGCCGGCGCATGTGTACATGGTGAAAGGGTGGGGCATTGAACTGAGGCCCCTCAAGCCCAGACTTGAAAAGGCATTCTTTCATCATTGCTAATCTCCCAAACATAAACATGAGAGCATCCACACAGTCTCTCTCACAGGACCAAGGGGTGACCCTCCCATGACGGGAGACGAGGGACTGCACGAGTGCAGGACTGTGCGTGCTTCTGGCTGCTGCACTGTTTGTGTTTGTCAAGTTGCACTGACTCTATCAATCGACTTATCAGTTTTATATCAGTTGTTTATGAACACTTTCTGAGATGGGTGTGTGAGGAGCAGCATTCATGTTTATGAATGTGAAGGATGTGTGTGTTCCTGTGCTGCTGGGTAAATCAGGATCCCAAACAGGGCACGACTCGACATGCGAGACAGTTTCATCCACAACAACCGACAATTAGTTATTTTTCCACAATAACCGTGTAAACCATAATTGCATGTGGTTTCTACAGGAAAAATGATGTCAAAAGCATATAATTCTTAGATACAGGGACAAAGACGGATTTGATATGGGTGTGGGGTGATGAAGAAATTGTCTTCCAAGAAGAAAAGTACACCACTATGCTGAACCAAAAAGGTAGAAATGCCAATGAAATCACCTGCAAACGATTATCAGGTTTTCAGTGAATGTGAAAAGTTGGGATTTCTCTGATGTGAATCAGCACAAGGTGGCACTGGGTGTGCTCCTCTCTATTACAGGGACACTTATTTCTCAGGCCTGTATGCCTGGCATGAAATAAGCTCAGCTCACATGACACACACACACACACACACACACACACACACACACACACACACACACACACATACTTCCAGGCTTGTACAGTGCACCATCCCCTGTGTACAAGCCAAAGCTGTTTTTGCAGCGCATTTAAGAGATAAGGCCAGTGAGTTAATGCAGACGTACTGCCATAATCCAGTTTTCCCCCCCTTCTGACTCTCATCCCCCTCTCCGCTCTCCTCTAACAGCTTCTCTGCACTTCAGCTGCGTATCTGTGACAGATTAGGGCAGATCACCAAGGATTACCTCCACCAGACACAGCCTCTACACGCTGACCATAGACACCCCTGCACACCCCACCCTGTAAAAAGAGGGGGTGAGAGAGGGAGCCTGAATCACCTTTAATATTAAATAGCAGGATTTATTGATCAAGAGTTACACTCTGTCAATATGTACAAAAGTGAAAAAGCATCATATTTGCTTCAGTTTCAATTGTCTGCACTCTTCACATCCTACAAGGATGTTGATTGGAGGGTGCATGATACCCGGGTACCTGTCGTTCCTTTGGGATGTAGCTGCATTGTGAATATAGGTCAGACCTCTCTTTTGTTGTTATTTTCCTTTGATTACCAGATAAAAAGGTGTCTACTATCACTGCGACTTGCTAATGATAACCCTTTACCAAGAACAAGGGGAGCCCCTCAGTAACCACGAGCCATATACCTAACAGAGAAATCACCACTTTATTTTCTTTGTTCCAGACTCAACAACTTCATTTTGGGAGGGTGCACATACGTCTCAGCATCATCCAGTGGTGCCTTTGAGTACTGCACACTGGAAGGCAGACATGCAGGGAAGGGTTTATCTCATGGATTTGATGTGAGTGTGAGATAAAATGAAGCTGATATCTTACCACTTTAAAATGTGTTGCTTTTGGGCATTTTAAAGGCAACTTTTTTCATTTCAAATGAGGGAAACTTTTTGCCCAACTTTTGCGAGTTCTTCACTATTCAGTCCAGAGAGAATATTTTACCCAATTCCATTAGAAGAGAGCCTGAATAAATTAGCAGCATCCTTTATACTTCTTCAACTATCTACAGCACTTGACAGCAGCGATCTTGTTTATGATCAATAATATATTACTTTAATTAAAATGCATATATATTATGTATATATTAAATACAGATCACTTTTAATATAATCAGGTTTATATTAATATTCTTTGCAAAGAGAGTTTTTGTATCGTAGAACTATCTGCTCATATGTCACTGAATTGAGCCAAACACATCAAACAGATTATTTAAAAGTTTTAAAGTTTTAAAACATTATGTAGGAGTAAATTATTTTTATGAGGAGGTTCAGATTTTAATGCATCTCTCTGAGACTGATATGGAACACAGATGCAAAATGATGAGTCATTTAATTGCAAATGTG
>JAPTYQ010000001.1:983968-1003625 GCA_029814465.1 Ostorhinchus cyanosoma
AACTCTGAATTATGAAAGAGCTGCAGCATCTGAAACCGACCACAGTGAACATTTGACACATAAACAGAACCACAGAGATTCAGTTTCAGACTCAGTTTGACATGACTGTTATGGATTGGGATTGTCTCTCTCAACTCCCCATATATTTTTTATTGGTAAGTTTGTTTGGGGTTTTTTTTTGTTTTTTTTAACAATTACTGGAAAAACACTGCTATAAGGTTACCATTAAATTCAGTCACAACCAAAACAAAAACAGAAAACCTTCAAAAACCAGAAGGTAGTGCTCATGGGAGGGGCATGAGAAGTGCTTTCAGTCCCACAAAGTTATTTCACAACTGTGTGGATCAGCATCTGGCTTAAGTTGCTGTTTCTCACATGTGAAACTAAACTCTTTCTCTTTCTGTCTTTTTCTCCATTTCCTTGTGTTTCTCTGGGGTGTCTCCTCTATTTTCATATGACCACACAGGCTGGATAACAGTCTATAGGTTCGTTTGATGGACTCACCCGTGCTGTCTGTTGTGGTTGTGTGGTGACTAGCAACACTTCCTGGTGAGATAACAGAAATGATTATTCTCTTCTGAAACTGGTGTAATGTTTCAAGCACAATACACCTGTTTCAGACTCGAAAAACTCAAAGTAAAGGCGTGACAGTAGTACATTAGGAACCACATCCGCACTTAAAACACACTGCATTTGTACTTTATGTGTAACAAAAAAAAGTCAAAGCTATCGACTCCGGTGTCTAATTTAGTTAAAACACACAGGTTGTTACCTCCATCGCCGTCTTTTCCAATCGTGTTAGACATTTTCACAGATTAACTTCACTCCGACTGACAGTAGCGAAAAATGAATTTGCTTCGTCAAACCAACACAGAAGAGCCACGCTAAGTCCCGCCTCCTCAACGTAATTGGATAAATGTATAAATCCGACAATTCTATTGGTTCTTCAGCCTGTCAGTTAACAGAATTACAGCAGGGACTTCCGTGGTTGCCGAACCTTCCTACAATGACTCATAAAACAATTAGAGTAAATACAGTAACTTAACGAAGAAAACCCATCAACAGTGAGGTTTCACTTTGAACACGTTTAGTACATTTAAATATTTGATCCAAGCGTTTTGAGGTGAAATGATGAAAGTGTTTCATCATAGAGCCAAAGGGAAGTCCATTTAAGACCTACCTGTTGATTTTCTTTGTCAACATCGTGTTTTTGTTTTTTTTTTATTTCATTTTTAAATTAATCTTTACCGTAATACTTAAACTGAAAAGATGGTTGTGTGGCATACCTGGTATCCTTATCCTTATTATCATTCTTATTCTTATTATTCTTATTCTTATATTTTAAATACCATAAAAATCTGATTTCATGTATTTAATCATTATCTAATTAAAAAGCAAATTACAACGCACCAAAATAAATAACTGAATACAAAATAGTAATAAGATTTGAAACATAAACCAAAACGAATCTGTAGTTACATAATCATAACTTTTGTCTCTCTCTCTCTCTCTCTCTCTCTCTCTCTCTCTCTCTCTCTCTCTCTCTCTCTCTCTCTCTATATATATAGATATTCTATTATTGTTTTGTGAACTTTTGTCATGTTCTTTTTCTTATTTCTTTCTGGATTTATTTAGATATAGCTATTAACTAATAATGTGTTAAGTTAAACAGATTGAAAACTTTTTTTTTATCTTACATTTCAATACAGATTTATTCAAATTCCTATTAGCCAGGTTCACTGATATGTTCTCAACGGATGAAATGAAGATGGGTTTTTTTTTGTGCAAGCATAATTTTATATATTCATCTTAAAATACAACATTTACAAGGAAATTTGAAAAAGATAGTTTCATATTCACTTAGTTGATGGTAATAAAGAGAAGGGAGTGTGAGAGCTTGACAAAGTTAATTCTGTGCCTTTGAAAAATTATGTCAATAACTAACAAGATTATTGCTGTGAATGCTGTGTTGTTAAACTGAGTCAGGTTTGTTCTTGTGGTGATGTCACAGTGTAGTTAACACCCAAAGAGCCAAACAGAAGAGGCACTGCTGAGTCACACACTACTAAGGTGGAAAAAACAGAGGAAAATGTAAGAAAACATACACTGACGGAAAAAGGAGCTGAAAAATTCTGTTCTAACTACAGTTAAGTTCAACAACTTTAATTCTTATTAAAGAGAAGTGGGATACATTTACATTTGTTAATAAGGAGAAAAAAAAACTGTACGATGTCTACAACAAAAAAAAAATACAATAACAAATAAAAAACAATATTCAGGGAATGGTGAGACAGTGTCTAAATTAATTATTGAAATTTTAATCTGGATAGTCATCCAGTTTTCTTTAATGACCTGTCAGAACAGATTCAAGTTTTACCGCAGGAGCAGCTTGACTTTTTTATTTACAGTGTCAGCAGTTTTGAAGGAGCTAATGCAGCTCTGCAGTGCCCTCTCTAGGACAAACTGTTATATTATAAGAGTTCACGCTGATTTGTTTACTAAATTGTTAAGACAAAAGCATAAATCATTTTTATTCAATTTCAAGACATACATACTGAATACTATTTGCAAATTTTGATACAAAGGATTGTTAAAAAAAAAAAAAGCATTTCCAAACATTCTTAATATGCAGGTATTGTGAGGGGAGTTACACAGAATAACATACTTTTTTTTTTTTTTTTTTACCTTAAATTGAATAAATAATGCATTTTAATTATAATCTTAATCATACATTTAAATAGTTAGTGGTTAAGGTTCAGGTTACAAACTGGAAAGTTCACAATCAGCTGGGCCTAAATGTCAATGGCCAAGGTGCCTCATATTTATATGTTTTGTTTTTAATTGAAAAAGGATATTTGGTAATGACATCACAACACGATATCACATTTTTCAAGGGCATATAAATGCAAAAAAAAAAGAAAGAAAGAAATTATTAACATGAGCATACTGAGACATGAGGTTTATTTCAGCAGGTACAATATTGGAACTTTAAGTTTTTTAATATGCGAAGTGAAATACCAACATATCTCTGAATCTGCAATGTCTTTTGCAGTATATAAGTCAAGGTTTGAGACAAATGTAGTGATTATCGTGACCAGCAATTAGTCACTGGTCTAGGGTCAGGAGACCCTGCATTTGATAGTGGATGTCCACAAGTATTTACTAGGTTTGCATTTGGATGAAGATCCCATTTAATGAACAAGTAATGAAGATTAGAGTGGATACTGTTCATAGTGATCACAGTTACAGTGATGACCTTGGATTCAAACATTGCTATAGAGATACTGTTTCAACAATTTACTTTTAGTGATCAAAAAGTCTGCTTGTAGTGTTCATTTTGGGTCCTTTCATACATTAGGCTGATAAAGTAAGTAGATTATTTTCATAATGAATGCATTCCTCATGTGGATCCATTATGACATTTTGATCCATAATCACATTTTAGGTGGATGAGAAAACAAAATTAAAGATGTTGGAAATTTCCTACAATTATAAACACACATACATACAGCTTCTACTCCTGGTATTTCTGAAAAAATGAATATATAGTGAAGAATTAGCATCTGCTAGCTGTGATTAGCTGTGATATGTTTATTTACCGTTTACTTTTACAACTGTACAAGGTTCTATTACTTTAACAGAAAAGCTGAAGTTGGTTTTACCATTTTAGTACAAAGCAGCCTAAATCTGTCGAACTCTGCTGTCACATCTTTGTGGCTCAAAATATCTGAGTTTCCACTTATCCCAGAAAAATAGTCTCAAGGATCTCATTATCACAATGAAAAGGAAAGGGGGCTTCTGTGAAATGTATCTATAAATTATTAAGATTTTTTTTAAATTTTAATTATTACAATAAGATTTAATCCAGTCCTTTCCAAGTCATATAAAGGCAAGGAATTCCTGAACGCCCTGTTGTCACTTCATCACAGGACAACACAAAGACACAGAAACACAATAAAATAACCATAAATAATTAACAGAAAATAAATCTATCAGTAGTCTACTGTATAAACTCTGCGGCAGGTTCTATATTCACTTGGTTAATTTCGATCTTCAGTAAAGAATGGGAGCGTGAGTGTCAGACAAACAAGCTCAATCCCTGAGAAAACAACATATTTACTACTACTAAGATTGTTGCTAGCAGCTCTGTGACAGCGTTGTGCTTTTACATGAGTCTACTGTGGCGGTGATGGTGTCAGAGCTCCTTCTTCATTTCATACTGACACACACAGGACTCTCGCTGACTGTCCAGGTATGGTTTACATCCCAAGTGCATAACGGCATCAAACAGCAGAGTCACAGTTGATTCACACGCTGCCAAAATGGAAAAAAAGAGGAAAAAAAAACAAGAATGTAAGCAAACATGCTTTATAAGAAAGATTAATTTTAAAAATGTGTTTCTACTTGTAGATGAACTGAATCCAAACTATTTGCAATCAGTTATTACCGTGTACAGCACAGAGAAAGGTTTTCTTACAGTATTTATATGAATTAAAACTAGAGGAAAATATCTTTGATGCATAACTTATTAATTGTATAAACATCTGATTGAGCATTGTGGTCTAACTCTTACCCTGGACACTTTGGGCCAGTCCCAGAGTCTTTTGCACATTCCTACATATGGTCTCCAGACAGTCCTGGAACTGCTCATCACAGTCGTTCTTCTCACGGCCACAAGTGTCATAGCAGCGGTCATGTTGGTTACAGCATTTGGTCATGGAAGGGATGCCTATGTCAAACTACAAAGAGCAGGCGTCATCCACTGACACTTGATGGAGTATTTACTACTACTAATACTACTACTACTACTACTACTAATAATAATAATAATAATAAAATTTAGCAACAGTATGTCCATAAAAAATCTCAACCTATCCTCCGAACCCAGATTCTGTTAAACTACCTGAAACCCAAACAGTGGGGATCCACATCCATTTGGTGGCGGCTGCTTGTAACCAGGTCGAGGGACTGGTTTGTATCCTGCCAGAAAAGAGCAAAGGTGATGAAGTTTTCTATCCTGTCACTGTCAGTTATCTTACAGTCAGATAACAGAGCTACACAAGATCAAAATGGCTCACTGTGACCCCTCCAGAGTGATAAAGTGTGTCTTCAAACTCCTAACTGTTCATGGGTTTAATTATCTGCTCTGTTTGCCTCTTATTAACCACACACATAAATACATTAGATTGTTACTTCACAGGGTCCTGGTTCCCCACAGACCCCCTATACACGCCTCTGATAAATCTAAACTCTGATAAATGCTATGGATGAGTCAAAGTCAGAAGTAAACACATAAATCTCACCATCACTGCACCTATAATGACAGAGTCCGTCATCACCACCAATCAAGTCCAGTGCTGCATTCAGGTACGTGTCAATCTTGTGTATTCCGTTACGAATAGTTTTTAGAGTCATTCTCCAGTCTGGAGTCTCTGGCTCTTGTTTGCAGGCAGATACACAGTGGAGACATCCACTGAAGTACAGGACAAACAGATAAAAACATATGTAGCTGTGGTAGTACATAGTCCACTGGACTCCAGAGTCAGACACCAGCGTTTTCCGCCCCATTAGTAAAAAACAAAAACAAAAACAAAACAAAACTCCGATCTATTCGACTAAGAACCGCCTTGATGTCATCTCAAGTTTCAAGTTTCATTTCACTTCAGAGAGTTTAGGTAATGTAGACGTAAACGATACCATATAAATAACTGCCGCAACCATGGTCTCCACTTCCTGCTTGTTGTAGTCACGTGACCAGTGACAAACCAATGACGATGATTTCATGGTCTGACGCAATACGTGCGTAAAACACGCCTCTCAAAAAAGGTGACGCAAAACATTCCAACAGTACTTAACAACATAAACATATTAATGCTTAAAATGTTTTCATACATCACATGTAATCATTTTTAATCTGTTACAAATGAGGCAAACAAAGCTGATGATCCCAAATTGATGTAGTTCTAACCAATGCAACTGAAACCCAGATTCACCAGAGTACCTAGTACACTGAAAATTTGTGGACTTCCAAACCAAACTAGTTTCTTCCTGATAAAATGATCAGCTTTGTGTAAGTTTGAAAAATTAGCAAACACATTTTCTTAAATTTAATAATCATACAAAAAATGAATATAATGTACATAAACGTTGCTTTGCTCCTTGTGGAATGACTTACAGGTCTTCTATACAATTGTATTTTTTTAAAAAGCTAACCTATGCTAGTCCTTTTTTCTTAGAATGTATTTTATGTATGTAATGTATTTCATGATGCAACAACACATCATGTAGACATTTTCCAAATATACTTACTAACATACATCACAGTTGAAGTAAAAAAAAAAAAATCTAATGCACAGTCATGTAAATAAATACAAGGATGAATAAATGCATCAAACTGTTTACTATACTTGAAATATTCCACTTACTTTAAATAATAGTACTAGGTACATTTCCCCCCCGGTTAAATTTGTCCATTTATGAACTACAACTTTAGACTTTCGGTTAAACATAATCAGTGCTCAGTCGTGAGCACATAGATATGGTTAAAACTACTGTAGTACACATACCCCAACACAAAACCCACAGCATAGTCTTATGAAAGTAACTTTCTGTAAAAGTTTTAAGGATTTGATTTGGCATTTCCAAAATTATAAATAAAATTGCATTTATATAGTACATCTCACAGAAGTAACCCAAGTGACTTCAGTGAACAAAAATAAAAAAAATTTTAAAAAGTAAAAATTTTTCACTCATTGTGGTCCAGATTCATCTCTCCAAAATGTTAAACTGGAGATTTTGGTCTGGACTTTGTAATGTAAACATTCCTTTGGTAACTGAAGATGGACAGATCTAACCATTAACAGTTTTCAGATGAAATACTACACACAATAGTCCCACGTCCTCACTTTTGATGCATGGTGATGGCAAGAGAAATGTCCCATACAATACTGAATATACTGTCAGAAAGCTCAAACGACCTGAATGGTTAGGTAAATGAAAATCAAGAAAAAACACTATTTTATAATTTGATAGAAGTAACCCTTGGACGACTGATTCAGAGAAGCAGATACAACTAGTTTATGGTAATAACTTTATTTATTTAAATGATTAGACGAGCATTGAAGAAAAACTGTTTCTCCTATAGTTACTTAAATAACTGCATAAACTTCAAACATTCAAAAATGAAAATGTACAACAATTTATGAATAACAGTTTCGTTGTCCTTCAATGTTTAGTCCCAACTTCACATTTTGGAGTGAACGACATAAAATGTTCTCTAGTAGCAAAATCACATGTAACTCGTTATGATCCATGGATGGTCACCCACATTTGGATTTCAGTAGGCAGCTAAGATTCATTCTTGGTCTCTTCCTTCTTCATTTACTCCATATTTCGACAAATTAATTTTTATGGCAGAAAGCACCTCCAGTTGAACTTATAGTCTCTTTTTGAGCTTATGTCAAGCAAATGACGATGGAAGCTATTTGTTGATCTTAAAGAATGATTTGACAGAGCAGAATCCCTTTTGGATTCTAACTACTCCAAGCATAATGCTTTACAATCAAAAGTCCTTGTCGTTCAAGAAAAGCAGTGTTAAAAAAAAAAAAAAAAGGAAAGAAAAAAGTTTGGATGTTTCTACAGTTTATGTAGATTGTTTCATTAAGATGTAACAAGGCTTATCCTGCAGCAGAGGGTGGGAGAAGTTGGCAGGGAAATATAAGGAGAGGAAAATTTAAAACTTTATCACTAGAGCTAAATTATTTCAGACGTGTTTGCCCTTAGTGTTAAGACTTTTTCATAAAAAAAAGAAAACATGAACATAAACATCTAATCATATACATTGACATGACCTAAAAGTGTTCATCTCATCCTCCCCTGAAAAGGTTATTTAGTCTGTCCAGCTCTTTGCAGTTGTCCATGGTCATGAGCTCTGCCTTCTTCCTCATTCTGTCGTCCCTGTATACCTTAGAAGCATACAGCAGGTCTGTTTCTGGGTGAGAGACAAAGAGGGGGGGGGGGCGTGTGAAAACGTTATGTCAAAATCAGGGACCACATTCGGCTTCATTTTCAACTTGATATATGCAATGTTAATCGTGGTTCATGGTAGTATACGTTAGGGATGTAACAATTACCGGTATAATGACAAACCGTTAAAAAAGTCCTCGACAGTATTACCATGTAAATTCTAACTATCATGAAAATCGTCTTTGATTACGACACTTTGAAAAGTCATGGTAATACTGCTTATTCCCCCAAGAAGAGAGAAAGAGAGATAGAGAAAGAGAGAGATATGACATTTTCACATTGTTGCATCCCTAGTATACATCACTGTTGTATATGAACAATGTTACTCACTTGTCTGTCTCTCCTTCCAACAGTTATTTCTGACATTTGATACGTAGTCTTCCTCCACATTTTTCTCAATCTGCTGCAGTGCTGAGCCCTTGTACTCAGACTTGAAATCTCTAGTCACATAATAATCAACGTTCAGGTTTTCTGTCTGCCGTTTAATGGTCTGACCCGTGGACCTGGGAGGGATGGAAAGCAACAGGCTGTTATGAAAATACTGACGACGGTAAAGAGTGGAGTCTACTCTGTACATTAAAGTGTAGGTTTACAACAACTACAAAAAAAAAAAGATTTTTAAAAAAAAAATCAATCCAGGAGCAGAATTTTAAAGTAAATACAAAAAACACAAAAACACAAGACTATACTTTGCTATAAGACAATCATACAGTAAGATGAATGATTAAATAGATTTAACGTCAACCAATCTTCACTGATTAATTAGAAAATTCCATGGAGTAGACATTACAGCAGTAACAGTGTGTACGTACGGTCTAGAGTACAGGCTGTAAGGTGGAGGGGAGACCATCATCTGGCTCAGTATTGACACTAAAATCAGGACCACGATGGGCATCAGCTGGATAAACATTGAAAACCCACCCTGGAGACAAACATAGTACAAAGAGTCCTTGGGATCAGTTTCACATCCAATATATTCAACAACATATCTGTAGTTAAGCACCACTCACTGTACAAGTAGCACATAAATGCAATTTCAACATAGTATGTTCATTTAATTCATATACATACGTCTCCTCTTTCATCTGTTCTCTCTTGTCTGTAATCTGTTTGGTGGCTGTAGCTCGCCCTGCCATTGCTGAAGGTGTGTGGACTTGCTGTAGACAGAAATGTTCACAGTTGTCAAGATCAAAATCACAAATCTCAAGTCACAAATAGTACTGTTACTACAGTCCATATAATCACATCACACTCATTTACACCTACTGGCCCAGTGTTCAATTTGACAGAAGATGATATAACAGATGTATTGATTTTTTTAATCCCAGAAAGTGTGTGGTAGTTTCCCATACTGCTTTTACATAGGAAGTAGTGAAACGTTCTTTATAACTTAAAATAACTGTACATTAGCAGTGAGATATAACAAAACAAAAAAATTACTGAATACAAAAAAGCTAAGACAAGACTATATGTCAAAGAAAACAAAAAAAGAGGAGAATAAAAATACATTAGTTCAGTCAGGTACATCCACTCTCTTTTCTTTACTAACAACCTGCATGATATCTTTTTTAGTTTAGTCAACTTTATTTCATTTTAATAGGGATCAATATAATCAAACCAGTTCAAGTCGAAGTGGATATTTGTACCAAGTTTTAAGAAGTTCCTTGTACACATTAATGAGATATCACATTCATGAGAATGGGAAGGCATAAGGTCAAGATGATTTTGATCTTTGCCCACTAACATGTTTTAACTTAACCCTTAAGCTAAGTGATGGTTGTGCCAAATTTTTACAACATTCTGTCAAGATGTCAGCATTTGTGTATTGTAAATTTAACAGGGACCTACTTACAGAACACTTTTGTGTATTTATGTTTATCTGCAGATGTGTTTGCTTACAGGATGGGAAGCCACCTCCAAAGAACATGTTGAAGAGGTCCTCAGGAGTGATGTCAGCCTCAAAACCTCGATGGAAGTCAAAGCCTCCTCCATGTGCTTGACCTGGGCTGCTGCTTGGCTCCTCCCCTCCTGTCAGGTCATACTGCCTTCTTTTGTCTGCGTTGCTCAGCACTGCATATGCATTGCCAATCTCTGAAGGAAGATAGAAAAAGTTTGAATGCATATTTTTTTTCCCTAGATGTAAAATCCAATGTTGAGATACTATGAAAAATAATTTTCCCCTTTCTATGAGTTGAAACACATTGTAGATGAGAATAGTTACTCTTAAAGGCCTCTGTTGCTCCAGGTGCATGATTTTTATCTGGATGGAACTTGAGTGCTAGTTTTCTGTAGGCTTTCTTTAGCTCATCCTCACTGGCTTCTTTGCTGACACCAAGCACTTCGTAGTAGTCCTTACATCGCTTTATTCTGAAAAGAGAGGCATAGAGAGTGACAGCTGATTAAGAATAATTGTTCTTTTTTCCATGTCTTACTTTAACACAGTCAGACTCTGCTACTTCATCCAACTTGAATCTATTGTTCACCAATTTCAGATGATTGTCTGATACTTTATCAATCTAGAAATACACAATTGTCAATTTAGTTTAATTTTTACACACAAAGAGTCACTGCAGACACCTAATTGTGTTATGTTTAAACTCCTCAACACTAGGGTGCAGTATTGTAAACTAAAACAGGAAGTAGTACAACAGTGGCTACTGTTAGCAAATGCCCTGATGGCTGAATCCTAAAGAGTTTGACTGGCTCCTAAGGTTCATTTTGTCTTCTCCATTAAGGACAAGACAAAGGAGATCAGCTAGAGCTATGTTAGTTGGAAAATGAGACATGCGCTGTTGTGCTGCTGTTACGTGACATACAGCTGTCAAATCAACAAATAAGCTAACCTTGTACAAATTTACTGCGGTGCCTGACACATTTTCAGATTTTTCGATAGAAGGAATCAAATGTTTGTTGGTCTAATTCTTACAGATTCAGCCATCAGTTGTGTGCTACTTCCTGTCTCAGTTCATCATTCCATTGGAACAGTCAACCTCCTGCTGCAAAATAAAAAAACAACATCTAAACATCAAAACAAAATAGCATTAATTACACAGTAAATTTACATGAACAACTACAACACACAATCTGACAACAAAATCACATTTCTGTTTCTGCACAAAATTATCCAATTCCAGTTTTTCTAAATGTCATCAGCTGTTTCTGTTGCTCCTCTATAAGAGCTACCAAAGACATGAACATGCTGGTGTGGTATTTATACCTAGACAGCTTTGTTAGAATTAGAATAGAAAAAACACTACTTATCCTACCTTATGAACTGTAATATATAATATTGCAAGCCCTGTATTGTGGCCAGTATTGGATTGTGAGATTCTTGCCAATACCCAGCCCTAGTATATACAGTAACAGTTCATCACAAACCCATTTCTCAATTCTCTGCATTGGTTAGATTTATTTATTTGGGAAACAAACTCATTAAAATTTAAAAATAAAGTCAGATTTGGGACATTTCTTAGTGCAACTGTAACAACAGTTCAGTTTTTTCATAGAAATGATGCAATTTTCAAGGCACTGAAGCCTCCCCGAAGGATTACATATAAAAACACCAGGGAAAACTGTGACCGTTCAGTGCAACACCCTGGTGGTATGACGAGATAACCACATAACTATCCCTATTAAAGATCACAGGATGCAACTGGCTGATTTTAGTGGCTTTTGTAAAGGGTATGGATTTTAGGTAAATTGCACCATCTGCCTACCTTTCTCCCTGTAGTTGCATCTCATTGTCTAAAATTAGAACAGCTAAATATCTCTCCCTCTCACACTCCCTCATGGGTTAGACACTAAGCTATTGAGGTTCCTAAGCAATCGCTGCATGTGCACAACACAGCAGAGACTACGGCATCTCAGGACTTGGTGTCAAATCACCAAATAGGGTCCTTTACTCTGAAACACACAAAAGCACCTATGGTGGTTACATAAAGCTAGGGGCACAAAGAAATGCATTACTCACCTTTGCACACCTTCAACCTGCTCTTTGGTAAAGCCTTTGGAGTCTTGTCCTCCTGACTCTGGGCTTTCACTTTCTGGCTGGGCACCAGTACTGTGCGAGCTCTCTGCTGGTCTTCTACGATAAGCACCATTTCCTGCTGAGCTCCCATTTTTTGTTAATGCGTCCAACAAAGCTAATGAAGAAAGAGAGAAGTCGTCATGAGCAAAAGATTAATTAAAAGATAAATCACGGCTTTTTGTGATTGCATGTGAAAAGCCTGGTTGGCCTCTTGTTGCATATGCTATTTTGCCACTCTGATTAAATAAAATAACAGAATTTACATGCAAGGCCAAAAGGTATGATACTGTAGTCTTTTAATTAAACAACATGAGTTCAAGTCCATGACCTGAGCTCATTTACAGCTTATTTTAATTATCATGGTAACCCACATTGAAAATCAGGTTTTTGGTGTAACCAAACATTGACAAACCCATTCGGCACAGAAGAGCAGATGAACCGTGTCTGTCTCTGCAGCAGTGATGCTTATTTTATAATGTATTGAATTGTTTATTGATGCATTATTTATTTGTTATGTTCTATACACAATATACACTTTAACTGCACCTATGATCCCCTTTCACATAGTAGTGAAGGCTACCTTATATGCTGAAGCCAGTGTGATGTTGAGGAAGATTTTATGAAGTCTATGTAAAGATGCCACATTGCGTTTCTCACCATAAACTTGTATCTCCTCACACATCAGCTGTTTTAAGTTCCACTCAGATGCACTACCATGATTGTATTCCTATAGAGAATTGGTTACTTTTCTCTTTAACATGACCACATTTTATTAGCAATTTAAAAACGGTCAACTCATCCAGTTTACATACTTCTCATATGTAGTATAGATTTAGCTTTTGTATATTTTTTTGTTTGTTTCACTAGTGCTTTAGCAGCATATGTGTATCAATATGTTATTCTGGAGCCTTTGCACATGCCTACTGTTCCTTAGCATTCTGTGTGATATTTTTTATACAGTCCTTTTTGCACTAAGTGTTTTGCTGCTAAATTGATTTCCATTGTTCCTGAGACAATAAAGATCTATTCTATTCTACTTCATTTAGAAGAGCACCATGTGACCAATACAGTCTAAACAGTCATGAGGAATGCAGACATGCCAAGAGTGCCTCAACCTGCTTCTTCCTGTCAACACTCATGCTGGGTGACATTGATTACCATATCTACGTTTATTAGCCTACACTTCCTGATCTTGTGCTGGTATAAACCTATCTCCATATAACGTCGCTGCTCTTCCAGTGTACATGTATAAAACCTTCTGGGAGAAACATATCTTTTAATACATTCAAAGTCATTTTAAATGAATGGGAAAAGAACAAATGCGGGTGTAGATGATTTTCCAATTGATTGAATTGGGTTCGGCTCTGAAATGCTTTTAAGGAACATTGTTATTATACTTTTAGTACCTTTAAAAATAATGGTGACATTTTATATGTCTGTTCTTATCAGTTTTAAGTTTGTTTTAAGTACTGACTTTCATTTTGTTTATGTATCTTAGTGTGGATGTATGGCTGTGATTTCCATTTTGTGTCACTTCTGCTGCTGTTTTGGCCAGGACACTTGCAAAAGACATTTTTAATCTTAATGAGCATTTTTTCTTGGTTAAATAAAGGTTATAAAAATATCATGAGTGCAGAGTCAAAGAATCATAGATTATATGCCCAGAAATTTCAGGAAGTTGTGGCTGTAAACTTGGTCACAACAGGAAAAGAAAATAGCAAATTCATATCTTACTTTCATGGTAAACGCTTTATATTTCTATATGAAAAGCCCCATTTGAGAAACCCTGTAACATGTCTGTGCTTGTATCTTACTCCACTCCAGTCAAACTAAGGACTGTTCACACAATGACTCCAAAGCTTTGGACAGTTATATGTTGATACTCCAAACTTTCAGTAACGGAAATTTAGTGTTCATCACAGCTATAAACCCCTGAGATTCGCATTGTCTTTGTTGTTTTCTTTGTTTGGGGTGCTTGGCACTTTTCATTAAACTGTAAATTCTGGGAAAAGGTCTAAAAATTCCACAAAATTGGAACAGCATTTGAATTCTCCATGGTTCAGCCTTGCTTATCACTTATAACCTATTAACCTCCTTTGACCAGCTTGAACATAAGTGGACGATTCACTCACATCAACAGGAAAAGGACAAAGATTTACACCAAGTCTGAGTTATAAATTAACAACTAAGACAGACCATCTGTCTATATAGTGCAGATTTGACTGTTGTTCAACTACCTTATATATATTTTTTAATCACATATTCTTTTTCACTACAGTACCGAACCGTTTTGTCAATCCAGTGTTTAGTTGCCTCTTGTTTGGTGGATTCCCTCAGACCGTCGCGTCCTGGATTAGCCTACACATCCAGGCACTACGCTTCATCATTCAATTAGAGGATCAGCATTTGGCTCTGTGGCCTGGTCAGCATTAAGTAGTAGCCCTGTCTCTCACTATAACTGTCTACTATACAGTCCCGGCCATTAGGCAGGAGTAGTAATATCTAAGCCAACGCAATACTAGTTAAAGTGAAAGCAAAATCGCATCAAACACAAATGCCTCTGACAGGGTTAGTAGGCTAATGTTAATGACAGTAACCAACTAGCTAACTGCTGAATGTTAGAATGGCGTTTTACTTATAGAGCAGGTGATAACAAGCCGTCTTTGTCATATTGTAAAACAATTAACATGATGGTCTTAATATGAACTGGCATTGTATTAAATTTATTTGCCTCAAAATCAATCAACATTATACCAGAAACGGAGCGAATGCTAAGTTTGCTAACAGTATGCTAAAGCTAGGCCTGTAGTTACAGAGGAAACGGAGTCAGTCATCATTTCCTCAGCCTGATTCTTCATTATAATGTCACGGAGATATCTGTAACTGCTATAAAATGGCCAATAGATGATCATTTGTGGGGTTAAACCGTGACAGGTGTCAACAGATTGCCAGGTATTCGCCGACACCTGACAGCGCCCACGGACTGTTTGTTACCCCATCGCTCGGCTAGCTCTGACCGGCTAAACACACAAGTCACCCACAAATAATGTTACCTTTGGCTCTGTCAGTCGGATACAGCTTCTCTGCTTTGTTGAGAAACCTCAGCGCTTTCTCTTTATCTCCATCTTCCAGGGCTTTGGATGCTATTTTTATACATCTTTCTGCTTCGTCTCTGTTACCTTCCATCTTCTTTCCTCTTCCTCCCCCCCGGCGGAGTCAGCTGATCCTGTCAAACACCACGTGACCACCAGCAGCGTCTCAGACACTGAGGCTCACAAGTTTAACTCCATTTCCTGGGCATTTTATTTGGTAAAAAACTAAATATGCCAAAACACTCCCAAATTTTAAAGTCTTTATGATTGAATTCGGAAAATATATCCACTAAAAAAGCACAAATACCCTGACAATTTAAAAACAACTCTTCAAAATGGACTGAATTTACTCTTTTGTATTTTCTTTTCTCTTTCATTTTACATTTTTTTCTTTCTTGTCTCTGTAAGTAAGCCCTTATGTTAATTTGTTTTGATTTTTCTTTTTGACATCTTGTTTAAAAATATCAATGTTTTGAATGCATCTATAGCTTTAGTAAAGATTTATAGAAAAAAAGAAAAGCCCAACTCAATTTCCTGTGCATGTGTCATTTTATTACTTATTTTAAAAGACAGTGACATATATACATTATAAACAAACTGGATTTAATAAGATACATTATGGAATTGCTCTAATAATAGGGATTTGGGTTTTTGTCTGCCTGAGAAAGTGTAGGCAATGGTTTACAAACAGACTTCATATGAACCTGCTTGAGCAAATGAATTGCTCATGCACAATATGTTGGAGAGTTGTGTATTCAATCCTGCACTAAATACATAACTCTCTAATACATCTACATATTACGTTGTATGTTAGTGGTTCCATTAAATTTGACAAAGAAATATGAAGGAATGTAATTAACTAGAACAGGCTGATGTATATGACATCAAGTTATTTACAAGACAGTTTTACAGTAAAATGTGTAATACTGTACTAGGACAGAGTATGTAAGAACACCCAGATTCTTAAGAACAAGCAATTAATACAACCAAATGCTGCATCATTGAAAAGCAAAGTAACATTTCATGAAACCTTTTCATTTACTTAGCCACCTGTGCATTTAACTTCTAACACTGTGTTTTACACAGACCCTAGTTTGTAAATTAAATTAAAAAGCAAATAAATAAAAACAAGTTGTTAGCATTTCATATCAGGCCACCGGCTTTACTTTTCATTTCATACTGAACACATTTCCAAATTGTTAAACATTTCTCATGGGTGTAACTGTATACTCTGCCACACCAGCAGAGGATTAAATGGGTGCAGGGGGCTGATATTAGGATGCCCTTCTAGAGGATGTTAAGTCTTCGAGCTGAAGCCAATTGTGTTGGACGATGCACATCTGGCATTCCTCTCCATTTTGTTGAGCTTCTCTCCGTGTGACCCTTCAAGCTGGTGTTCGTGAAGGGGGAAGTTTGGCTGCAAAATTTCCCATGGTGTTGAGTGCTGCGTGGATGCGGAAGTGTAGCCTTGACTCCATGTTGTAGTCTTTGTAGTTTGTCCTACAAATTAGAGTATCTATTAGCTCCATGTTGAATATGTTGCTGCAGGATCAAGATGCAGCTGCACATTTTGGATAACTTTTATTCTTGTATACAAGAATAGGGAAATGATATTGTTTTTGATCATGGTTTTCCCACAGTGCAACTGTTACAGATGGAGACAACATCTACAATCAAACTATTTTACAATGAATCAGTGAAAGCACTTACTTGACTCTTTCCATTATGCTGATGGCCCTGTCAAAGTCCCCTTTCTGCTTGTACAACAGGCCCAGCTCATACATGGTAAATGGTACGAGGTAGCTCTCATGCACTATATCATTTTCACTGCAAAAAAAACAAAAAAAGAAAAAAAAATTAATAAAAATCACTTCAAATGGTTTAAACACTCAGATTTGCGGGGGGGGGGTTACTAAAATGTATTGTCAGAAGGTAAACGTGTTTTTAGCCAAAGCTACGGTCTTACTTTTATCAAGTACAACTGAAGAATGCCATACTCTTATATTACACTATATTTTACAAATTAAGTTGTGCCGTGACAAATGTATTACATTACATTTCTCTACTTCTCTGAAGCTGTTAAACCTTAACTCCTTTTCTCCACTCAATGATTGAGGAGGAGAAAGTAGTAGTCAAGTGTACAATAGACTGAATGGAAGCCACATAGTGATAAAAAAAAAAACAGAGACAAAGAAAAATAAAACATTATTTCCTGCTTCCATCATTGTGGTTATATACTCCTAAGATACAAATAGGTACACCCACACAGTCACAAGGCTCTGCAGTAGTGTTCCAGAGGTAAAATGCAGTTAAAGGTCAAGCTTCCTCAATTCTACTGTACGGAACTAAATAAATTATGTAGGTATGTCCAGAAAAATTGGGAGTTCATCATGGACAAGGCTAGACTGAATAATACTAGAAAGGGTTAAACAAAAAGATACTGGTTATCTGGAAAGTGTGCCACGTAGAGAATTACAATCAGAAACAAAGGATTTCTTTCTCTACCTTATAATATTTCACAGATATGCCAACATGTTTCAACTGCAAAGAGACCTCAATAGGAATGTTCCATCTTTTGAAAGTTTTGATGCCAGGTATGTACTCAAAAACTCTAGTTGTATTAAGGATCTTACCTGGAAATGACACGATTAAAGCACTTTTCAGCGTCATCCAGTAGCCCCAGCTGTCTCAGACACAAACCCTTCAGCAGCTGGACCACACACTGGTCATCCAGGTGATACTCAGATGGTTCTACATACGATACAACATAAACACTCAGTTCATGATTGTAACTAATAAAACACATTACACAATTAGTCTTTGGTGTTTGTCTTACTTGTGTCATGTTTGAGCTGCATCTCTGCTTTTTCCAAAGTGGCCAAGATGCTTTCAGTCAACTCGGGTCTTTTCCCAACTACTGTGAAACCATTCCATACGTACATCATTTCCTGTGGGGGGGTGGAATATGAGGTTATCTATGTGTATTGTTTAGTACCAGCAGGATCACACTGTCCATGAAAAGTAGATGTGTGAGATCGTCCTTACCAAAGCTGGAACCACAAGCTTCACAGGATTAGCAGAAGAGTATCGCTCTGCTTTCCTCGCTGCAAACTTCTCAGTTGGAATCGATTTCCCAGCAATCCTCAGTCTCAGTCCATCCACTTGTCTGTAAGCCGTATGATTGTATTTAATTGCTGTACATTATCCATAATATCTTATTTAGATATTACTAATTATATCACTTGCACACCTGAATAACTCCACCACATTTTCCCCCAATTTAGTCACTTCCTCCTCTGGGAGCATGCTCAATATGGCAGCCTTCTGAAACATGTAGACCGCCTAACATGAAAGAGAGAGAAGCATTTCACAAGATGTAAAAATAGTGGTAAGAAAATGCACTTGAGGGCAAAGACATAAAATGTTTCATTATTTACCTGGGACCACTTGCTCTCTTTGCAGAGTAGGTCAGCATAACGATATGCCTCCCTCCAGTTCTGCTCAAAGGAGTACGCCCACATCAGCTCCCAGTAGCACAGGTGGTGAATTTGACGCCACTCCTCCTGTGCTGCAATACATGCCAAAAATTTCTCCTGTGCCTGGGAAGAAACAAAAAGTCCTATTACTTTTTCTTTCTCTAGTAACTACTACATGAGCTGCTGCCGACGAACTGTCAATACTCACAAAGGTGAAGTTTCCTTTTAGCAAAGCAATTCTAGCGGTGTAGAAAAGCATAAGAGCACCCTGTGGATGAGACACAAACAGATTTATAACAGTATTAAATCAATGAATTAATGCCATCAGTATTAATTGTCACAATGCACAACTTACATTAGGGAATTTATCAGTGTAAGGCTGCAGCAGAGCTTCAGCTTCTGCAAGGTCTGTTTCACCAGTACCTGAATAAGGGGGGGGAAATCATTACGAGAAGGAAAATGAGAAAATGCTCTTTTTTTCTAATCATGTTTTTGTTTTCATGTGAAAGATTGTATCAACGCCATCTGTTGGTTACCTTACCCAGAATCACTGTGATGTAAAGGTGAAACATGAGCAGAGTGAGAGTGCAGAGGATGGAGCGCAGGCTGCTGTTGGCTGCACCGTCTCTCAGCTCTGACAAACCCAGCTCCTGTAATAATACAATGTTTTGGCAAATAATTAATCCATTTCAGACTGACACGAGTTATTTCAGCTTCCATTTCCCCCAGCAGTGATGTATTGTTTAACCCATAAAAACCCAAACAGCCACTGACAACCAAAACATCTACTAATGTAAACTGTTTAATACCTGCTGAGCCACTAATCCTTTCAATGCATGTAAATAATTAATGCAAAATGTCATCTTTTCATAGTCATCAGATATGGCCCATTTGGATTTTCAGAACATGGAAACACTGTCATATTCTACAACATTGATTCACCAGTAAAACCCATGGAGTCGGATCAATGACGGTGGATGGAGACACTGGGTTTATGTTCAGGTAATGATATATTTTGCTGAAAAACACTTTTTCTA
>JAPTYQ010000001.1:1009154-1020298 GCA_029814465.1 Ostorhinchus cyanosoma
AAAACTACATTTCCCATAATCCATCACTCAAGCAGTAGTTCATTCTGGGTAAAAATGGCGTCGTCGAACGTTTCAGCTGCATCCAAAACAAACATCCCAGAGTATGAAATTGCTGATGTTAACAGTAAACCTTTCCATATCGACTCGTTCAGAAACGAGTGGATAAACAGACTGACACCGAGCAGTTATTCATACGAAGAGGAGGACGAGGAAACGTTTGAAAACAACTTTGTGAAGGAGATGGGCGTCAGTGCGGACACCATGACTGAACTCAAGTCTACATGCAGGTTGTTAAGCTAACGCCAGTTCAACTTTAACTAGGTTAGCTAGTTTACAGGTTTCATATAAGACATTTGGCTAATTTGCAGAAGGGGAGTGTACATTAAGCATCGTATTTTCTAGCGCAGGTTTTCTGAAAATGTAGTAAAAATGTGCCATACATTTGTTTGACGTAATGAAGGGAGATAAAATGTTGTGCAGTTCCACATAAAGTTGGACAATTGACAACTGGTCACCTTAAATGTACGTTTTACTCTACTACATTTGTTTGATAATTACTTGTTACGTAAAAAAAAAAGATATATGGTAATATCCTATGATGTTGTCGCTATTTCCAACTGACACCCTTAAATGTCTTGTTTAGTCCATGACTCGGATATAATTCAGATATTCAGTTTCCCATGAAAGAGAAGAAAGAATATTGACATTTAAGAAGGTGAAATAATCAAATTAAACTTAAAAAAATACTCAATTAACAATTAATGAATTACCTAAATAGTTAAAGATTATTTCAAATATGTGTTGCAGTTCTAAAGTGTTTAATTTGACTCCACATGAAGTACAGCATTAAAATACTCTCACATGTAGTCATTCCTGACAGAAGACTATAATATTCCATAACCATATAACACAATTATAGGTCCTGAAGTTTTTTCTGTTTTTCATTACAGTGAAAAATAGTTGCATGAGTTTGTTTTGTTTTTCTCCTTTCAAGCATTGATTCACTTCGCTGTCATCCTGTGGATCAACCGCCAGACACAGAAGTCGTACCTCCTGACCCGACACTGAAAACCTTAATGTATGACTCCTCATCAGTTGGCAAAATGGTGTGAAATAAACGACAACATATAACCAAAACAAATAAATTCTCTGTTTGTTTTTACAGACATAGGAAAGAGAGACAAGATTACAGATCTTCTTTGAAAATCAGCAAGAATAGACATGACCTCTATGCAGATGAACTGGTGAGTCCACCTCCTATATATATATTTATATATGCAACTGCGGGAGAAGGAATTGTACTTTCTTATTACCTTCAAGTTAGAAATCAATTTTCAATCAATTTTCTTGTTGTTTTTTGTAATAAATCCCTTTGTGTAGAAAAACTGTTATATACAGTGGGGGAAAGCACATACCAGTGGCATCTTGAATGAGAACAAAGCTTTCAGAATCCCAGTCACTCTAGCATTTGGTCCTGTATAATTACAGTTGAATGATTCCTTGCTTTGAAAACTAGATAATGAGCACCAGTTGTATTTTCTGTGTATTATTGTCCCATACATTTAGGTTCGAATCAGTGCGGTTTTTGAAAAGTTGTGCAATGATGTCAAAAATCTATATAATTGCCCTCAAATATATTAAAAAAACAAAAAAAACCAAGTCTGTATAGAAAATATAAGGACTAGAAGGTACTGATATTTGTGCTGTAGTGTAGGATGTAATATGTACCAATACATGAAAACTGCTTAATTGTAAACTATAAACAAAAATTTAAGGATATTCCACAAGGAGCTGAATTGCTCTAGCCACATCCATGGCTTCCAAATGATGTCGCACAGATCCACAATTGTGACAAAACATCAAAAAAAAAAGTTAAGAAAAGAACATCTTCATTTTGGCTTCTGTTGACTTGAATAATGTAAAAAAAATTGGACCAGAAAAACAAGAACAGTAATTGTGAGTATTACCATAATGCTCAACTTGGCAGTATTCATTGAAGCAAAACCATGCTGAACTCAATATAATAAGAAATAAACAAATGGGAGGACCAGGGGAATGCTAAAAAAAAAAAAAAAAGTGGACAGATTTAATAAACAGCACCTTAGGACAAAAAAAGACGTTTCCATAACTTTTTGTTTGTAGTGTAGTAGCTGAGTATTTGGATTTAAGTAAATTCTCTTTAAGTGGGGTACACAAATTCTGGATTTTTCCATCAAAAATAGTCCCTAGAACATCATCATTCCCTCCTCTCATATGTCCTCTTCCATGTTGCGTGTTGTGTTTTCCAGTTGTTGCCATATTTTTTTTTTTTTTTTTTAGATCATGTGAAATTTTTGACTTGGAGGACTAGATTAATCATTATGTGTGTGGTGTGCTGTGTTGAGATTATCAGAGCACACCACACACAGTACGATCAAAACTGTTCAATGCTTGATTTTGAATCTTCATCTGTGGGGTCTGTAACATAAAAAAAATCTCTTCAGATTTAGAAAATCCTGTTTAAGTTTTATGAGGCTAACTTAGCTTTTTGTTCAGTCTGATGTTCCCAGTAGAAGGTTTATATAGTCCACAGAATCACTGTAGTCAGACAGGATCTTGCATCGTAGTTAAAACTCATATGAACCAACAACTTCAATCTAAAATATATTTTTTTTAAATTCTCACTGCCACATGTGAATGTTTAAAGTTTGTTTTTTGTCTCATATTTTTAGGATCGACTAACTGTTACTGATCAAGCAAAGGCAGAAGCAATGGATACCAAAGTCCCCAAAGGAGAAGTCATTCTCACCATCAACGTCTACTACCCAGCTGTTTTTGATAAAGTGAGTGTTTATTTTTCTTGTTTGTTTTTTCCTGTTTGTCATCATTCTTTATCCTGTGAGTGTCTCTGTTTCTCCTTAGTTTAACTACATCAGACCCCATATGACCCTCCTCATGTTGGGCTTTCACACTCTGGCAGAGCTCAGGGATGCCATTTGCTGTGTCAGCGATCTGCAAGTATTTGGAGAGTTTAGTAGCAATCCAGACATGGTTCCAGACTTTATCAGCAAGGTGAGCATGTGTAATGATGATCTTGATGGGTCAACTGGTTTTTGAAATGGGCATTAAATTCTGCTCCAGGTAGTCTTAAAAAGGTCTTAAATTTAACTTGAATAAACTTGTAGGAAACTGCACACAAATCTCAAGCAGTGGAACTAGTGATGAACTATAACATTTCTGCCTGTTTTAATACAGGTGCATGGAAACACTTATCACTGTTATGGAAAATAATTGCGTTAAAGTAATTCCCTATTATTTGTGAAAGGTCCAGTCATAACCTTTATTTGCATTTCTGTAAAAAAAAATGTGTACCTCATACATTTATATATTTTATGATCAACTCTTAAATGTTAAGGTGATATGTTGATGTCTTCTTTTGCAGGATCACTACAAGTCAGCTTTCTTCTTCTTTGAAGGAGTGTTTTATAACGATATGCGATTCCCAGAGTGTCAGGACATAAGCATGTAAGTTTTACCTCCATTTGCTTCCCACATTTGGTTTTTAGTTAAAGGGGTCATATTTTGCTAAATCCACTTTTATAATAATAGTTCTTAAAGTTTGAATTTGAACCCTCCAGGTGCTGCAAAGCTATCTTTATATTCATTCTGTCCAAAATCAAGTGCCATTTCAATTCCTTCTTAATTTGTTACGTTTTATTACTAGATATGTCGCAACATTTGCACATATAAGGTCAAGGCTTCCGATGAACATTTCTCTCAGTACAACATAATTGTTTATCAGCAGTAGTGGTTGGAGTAAAAACTGAAAATATGCTCAAACTTTGAGCCAATTACCTAAAATGTTCAGTTGCTGGTTGTATTAACAAACACAAGTGGGTGAACAGGACAGAGCAGCACAGTCAACAAGCTGGAGGGGGTGGGGTCATATGCATTTAAAAGGCCAGCGCTTAAAACTGCCTTTCTGGTGTCATTACTCAGAAATAGGGTTGAAGATGGACCTGTGGAGTTGAATTAATGAAGAATTCAGACCCAAGTAGAGCATTTACAGTTTATGTAGACCACAGGGAAATGTTTGAAAAAGCATAATTCCATTTAAAAAAGAAAAATATCACCCCTTTAACCACAGCCAAACATTCTACCTTTTTGATCCTTTCTCTGATTTATTTATTTACTTGCCACAAGCAATATTCTGAGATAGTTTCACATCTTTGCTCTGCCTTCACGTCAGGTCGATCAAAACTCAAAATACAGTGGTCTTCAACAAATGTGCTCCTATTTGAGTAGTGTTATGTATAGAGACTTATTAGGAACATGTGAGTAGACCTGAATATTGGAGACAGAACTGGGAATTTAACAGCAGTTTCTCTTTCAAGTCATGATAAAATGTAGTTAACATTGGAGTCTTTGTAAGTTTAAGTGCATCTCTGTGCACAATTCTTCAACACTACAGTTTATTCAGTGTCAGAAGTTATACATATTTGTACTTCACAGGCAGCATGGGGCCTAGAGGGTTGGAGAAGGTTGTGACCAAGGCACTTAACCCCTATTTGCTCCCTGGGCCTTTAACATAGTGGCAGTTTGTGGTGTGTTCAGATAGTGGTGTTGCATATGCGCATGTATAACATACTGACAAATAAAGATTCTTAATTGATCATTTAACTGGTAGACTAAATGACTGTGCTGAATTTACGATTTTTCAACCAGAATACAGTCTTACATGCTCATTTTATGATGGCATATTTTTATCCAAAATACAGAACATCAGTGCTAAACTGTCTGTGACAAGTAACAGCCAGAGTGCATTAAAACAGCCTTTAAAGGTTTTATAGGTACATTACATTATACAGATATCATATACTAAATCAGGCATGTCAAACTCATTTTCTCTCAGCCTAATTTGATCTCAAGTGGGCCAGACTAGTAAAATAATAGCATAATAATCTATAAATAATGAAAGCTCCAAAATGTTCTTTGTTTTACTGCCAAAAACATAACATGAAATTATGAAAAAATTTACATTTACAAACTATCCAAACAAAAAAAAATGTAAATAACCTGAAAACAAAAGAAATTTCTCAAGACAAATAAGTGGAATTTTAACAATATTACACCTCAACTTGTCATTTATACATGTGTGTTATGGATCAGATCTACAAAGGCACAAAACATTTAGTAACAGGCAGAACATTTTTAAAATTGCACTTAATTTTCTTCAGACATTTCAGGTTTATATTTGTTCAGGTTGTTCACATTTTATTGTTAAAGGATAGTTTGTTCATGTAAATATTTTTACAATGCAATGTTATTTTGTTGTATTAAACAAAATCTGAGTTGTCATTATTTATTGGCATCATATAATTTTTCCCACCTTAAACAAGATAAAATTTTGAGTCATTATTTATAGGTTGCTATGCCATTATTTTACTTCACAATTAGTCTGTATTTGGAACCTGAACTTAAATGAGTTTGATACCCTTGACTGTTAATATCTTCAATGTAATTTTTTAACTTTGCAAGTTCATCCCACTGGCTGGATTGGATCCTGTGGCGGACCGGGTTTGGCCCGCACGCTGCATGTTTGACACCTGTGTGTTAAATTAATATTAACAATATAATAATTGTGAACTGTTGTTGTATAATTCCATTTATGTAATCTGATGTCCCTGAACAGTAAGTGGGTATTCATCAGTATTTGTGCGAGCTGGTGTTTTGCCCTCATTTATGAAAATAGTCACATCTTTAACGTGACCAGAGTCCGCAGTTAGAAATATCTGGAGCAGAACATTGCACTTGACCAATTTCTACTTTTACACTGAAAATAACACAACTTGTGAAAGAGAAGCTCAAGTGGTAGTATTAGTAACAAAAAAACAAAAAAGTGTTTTGTCTCCAATAAATAGTATGTGACCTGATTCACAGGACTAATCAAAAGTACCTTTCATTTAGATTAGTTTTGGGCCTTTGAAAAGAACACTTGTGCTTTCTGTGACACAGGACGACCATTGAATGGGCAAAGGCTCATAACACTTCGTCCTACAGCCAAGCCAAGATGGAGGACACGCGGCTTGTGGATCTGAAAATAAAAGTGGGCTACCCGTACCTGTACTGTCACCAGGGAGACTGTGAACACCTCGTCATCATCACTGACATCAGGTTACTGCTATGTAATTACTCAACTTCAGATGCAGTCACCCTACATTCCCAACATTTTATTTCACTGCACAAGGTACTGGTATTTCTAGTTACACCCAAAATACATACTTTTATTTCATGTTCAAATGTATAAAATTTGTTCTAATATAGATACTTATACATTGTGATACATAACAGTGACTAACGCCCCCCATTTTAAAATGTGTCCTGATATTGTCTAAACGCCCCCTGGAGGGCGGTACTTTCGCCCGTTGAGAAACACAACTCTACACATCACATATGAAGTGGTGGAACGTTGCCTTCGAAAAATGTGACGCCTGCCCAAAATCGCCATTTCTCACTGTTTACAGGCAAACGTGAAAACAGAGATTTGCTGAAATCAAACACTTTGGTTGAAGTTTTAAAAACCATAATTTTCGGTGCACATACCTGTGGTTGTGTAAACAATTGGCACAAACGCAGAGAAATATCTGTGTTTTGCCAGATACCCGGCCGTGTGTAACGGCATCCTTTGTCCATCTGAGCACTTGCTCAGTGATCCAGTGATTGCATCCATCGCCCAGGTGTGACATGTGCAGACGCTGCTCAAACAGCCTTCACAGTCCTCAGGCACTACTTATACAACAAAAGGACACCGCAAAATGTCACATTTAATCAGTTGTCACCATGACACAGATGTGGTAAATCATGCGGGAACGTGCCATTGACATACTTAATGCAGAGATGATGCCCTTGAAGAGGAGTGGAATAATATTCCACAGGCCACAGTTGATAACCTTGTTAATGATGACATGATTAGTCGCTCTACGGGAAGCTAATGGTGGACACACTAGATATTGAGTGGTGATTTCTTTCAACTGGCCCGTGCCTTGTAATATGCAACAGAAATAAATGGGATGTTGGATTGAAAACAGTGAAAATGTCCCTGTGGGTCCTTGGACTAATAACAAATTCACTTTTTAATCTCCCACTTTACTTTGTAAAAAATTTAATTCATGAGCCAAAATCCTACAAACGTTCTCACATTTATAGCTGTAACAGAAACTGACTTTTCATAGGCTGCCTACACATCAGAGCCTTCTTACACTGTTTTTATACTGGGGTAAATAAAGAAAACCACTGTCATTCATCACCACTAAATCATTCTGACGATACCAGGAAAATGTCCTGTTATACAGCACGTACATATGGTTGTTTGCTTTGTCACGAGGTAATCTCAGTGCGCCATTTTCCACGTCATTTGCAACACGATGCCTTCAGAGTGTCTTTGTAGTTACTACATCTTTGAATGAAAGCGCCTTTTTGTCGTACGCAATTTGACATTTCTCACAAGACTGAGCTCAATGATGCCTCAGAGACTTTAGTTTCCTTGGCCATAATGAATGCATAAATGATCAAGCTGATTACTTGCTGGTGTACACAGGGTAACCACATGTGAAAGCAGGACTGAGTAGCACAAATGGGTGACAAATATCTCCTCTGATCACATAGAGACCTCTTAGAATTTGTTGTAATTTTTTTTTTTTTTGAGCAGACTGACCCATAAGAATGACTGCCTGGACAAGACGGTGTACCCTATTCTAATCCACAAAGATAGGCTCATGACACAGAAATGCTCCGTTTGTCATCTCTACATTGGCAGGTAAAAACCTGAAATCATGTGTAAAATTTTGGGAAATTAATTCTGTTGAATTAAACATTTCTGACTTTCCATCCAGGTGGTTTACAACCAACGACAGCTTTGCTCCGAGCGACCCGTGTCTTTTCTGCAACAAGTGTTTCCGGATGCTCCACTATGACACAAACGGAATGAAACTGGGGAATTTCCAGGCGTATCCCTATGTGGACCGTGGTGCTTTTAACTAAGGTGTTTAAGTAAAATGCTCACATGGGTGGTTTTATGCTGTATAGTACAGCTAGTTTTGTATTCCATTTTTGTTAAAAAAAATTATCCTTGGAAAAAGGTTTTCTTTATAAGATTTTTCTACATTTGATAATGCTTTATGAATAAAGTAGATTATTTGTGCTGATTGTGAATCCTTTTGAGACACTTTGTTTACTTTAAATTATAAATCATTTACTGAAAGGGCGGAAGAAAAATACAGTTGTCAACACAAGTGAATTAAAGAAATAAAATCCAGTTCTGTCTAATGTGAAACAAAGCAGATGTTCATACCTCAGTGTTCTCTAAGGTAATGTTAATCATTCTCTCCCCACATTTTTATTCGTGACCATAACATTTCTGCAAATGATTTGTTCTAACTTTCCACCACAATGATACATGTTGAATATACGGAAATGTACCATATTTTTCAGACTATATGGCACACTTAAAATCCTGTAATTTTGTCAAAAATTGACAGTGCACTTTTAAATCTGGTGTGCCTTATTAATTCTGGCTGTGCTTACTGACTGATTTAATGTGGAACACGGCGCTCAAAAATCTGTCAATGTTTTAGTGCGACTTTGGTAAACTAAGAACCGGCACCACTTTACGGATTGTCGGAGCATTTCGGTAGTCAGGAGCCTCGTGGAGTAATACATACTGTGTGTTAAATTGTGTTCTACGTGAGAGCATTGGATGACAGAAGGCGAACACGTTCACCAGGACAGGGAGGCAACGCCCGGCGAGTTACGCCACTGCCAATGGATCGTGGATACCTGGGCTAAGGTATCAGTCTCTAGTGTGGTCCGAGTTTTCACAAACTGGCACGGTACGATGCCGTGTGAACGCAACCATACCAGAGTCCGGATGTGACCTCATCACCATTCCGCCAACGGAAGTGGGTAAACCATCACAGAAACAGACGGCGCTCCTGTTGTCTACTGAAAGCCTCGGATCCGTGCGGCACGGCCCACCTTATCTACCGAACCACTGGGTCCAATATCAGGGACAACGGAGGCTTCTCTTCTCTTTCCCTCCAACAGGTGAACAGATAGGTAAGAGTTTGTCTTCTTCTGACTTCTGCGTTTGTTGAATAGCGACAGAATTCCCTCCACACTGTCACATACTGTTTAACCCTGGAACACAGACTTATCTGAATGTTTTGTTTCGCTTAATGTGCCTTATGGTCTGAAAAATACGCAACTTGTCCTACAGGGGGTGTACTGAATTGGAAATTAAGGTCGAAAACAAAAGTCTAAACTATTTTTGTTTTTTTAGGTGAAGGCTTTGGTCTTTCACTTCTTGTTCTTAATGGTTTAAGGCATGCTGGTTGGCTCACAAGTCCATTTATAGTGATTCTTTACTCTGTAGCCAGTTTCTTGTGCAATTTTTGACATCTATAACCTACACCTGAAAGTTGAACCCAAAATAAAATATCTACCTACCTACTGTAGGTAGACCTAAACCTGGTCTTTTAAAAACCTTTGTCCTGAACAGTTTTAGTGCACATTCAGAGCTAAGATCACACAGTCAAAAAAAGCTACACCGGTCTGTCTGATACTTCAAACATAATTCTGCTACTTACAATACAATGAGCACGGATACATTCAAACTTACCTGCACTGCATTACATAATGGAATGGGCGACAGATCAAATTAATTCAGTTATTCAAAGTTTCTTTCCTTTCTTCTGAAAATCATGAAAAATGTCTAAATTGCAAAATCAAGATTATTCCTCTGGCAATCTTAGTCCAACCTGTTTGCTTCTTGTACTATATTGTGTGAATGTGGTGTAAATCATCCGTAACATTGAAAAAAACAAAATCTGGAGCTATTTATTTTGCGTACATAGCCTTTACTATTTAATGTAATGTGTGTTAAGTATGACAGCATCATGCGGCAAACATAGTTTACATACTACTTTATTACTGAATGCTGAAACAGGTCATCAGACAGGCACAAAAATACTCTTATTTACATCTATGTTAAAAAGAAAAAACTTTAAAACAGACACTTGAACATGGTTGAGAATAAAGCATTTTCTTGGTGAAAGAAACTTTGGCAAACTCCAGAATGTTTGTTGGTTGCGTATCTGAAGTGAGAGCATGTGTAAAATGTTAATCAAATACCTACGATTAGAAATGTAATGTCTAATCTTCTGTACTCTAACTTAAGTAACAGTGAAATTAAGACCAAACTGTTGTGTAAATGTCAAAAAGCTTAAATGACAACGGCTAAGATGAAACTGCATGATTGAAACCATCTACTTAGGCTGAAAAATAAAACTAAATGGTGTAAACCCCATCTTTGTGGGCAAGCACATCAAGATCACAGTATTGCAGATCTAAAAGTTCATTAGTCAGACTTAACAGATGTGGCGATGCGTGTTGAACAAGGTCTGTAAGAGAGCGTTACATAAAGTATAGTAAAAATAAAATACACTTTGCAGTCAGTCCTGATCTTGTGAATCAAAGTGGGTTTGATCTACTGAAACCTTTGAGCAGCAACACTGAAAGAAACCGTCAACTTCAAACAAGTCGTCATTATCAGTCATCAAAAGGAGCTGGACGTTAGATCCCAGTGGCTGAGCCCGGATCGGCCAAAGTCTATGTGAATACAGCAGCAAGTCTCTCTTCTTCTCCTCAGGCCATCTGAATACTCAGGTGGATTCCTCCTGAGTTTTGGGGGCACTGGGCAAAGACAAGAAAAAAAAGACGAGGCTGTTGTAGCATCTGTGGGCTCTTGAAATGGATGAATTTAAGTTCTGAAAATAGTAGGACAATTTGAGTTGAGGTGGAGGTGAGATTTGATACTGGAATAAAAGAACAAAAAGGAATACAAACGTTCAAATATTTCTCAGTTTTTCTGTATAAATTAATGACCGTGTTGAATACTGGGTATAGAGAGCCTTAATACCACCCTTCAGATGTGCCCCATTGGACTTGTGCTTGTATTGGTCATGCTTATGACATTAATTGTGGTGCAAATTCAGTAAAAAAAAAAAAAAGTAAGAAAAAACACCATAAATGCACCACACTGGCACTTTTTATTACGTATAAGGTTAGAACCTATGGGGAGCAGGCATTGCTGGCTGGAAGTGATGTAT
>JAPTYQ010000001.1:1035905-1055281 GCA_029814465.1 Ostorhinchus cyanosoma
GTGTGTGTGTGTGTGTGTGTGTGTGTGTGTGTGTGTGTGTGTGTGTGTGTGTGTGTGTGTGCGTGTGTGTGTGAGTGGTAAAGACAATGGAAGATGTTGATAGTTGAAGGACAGGCTCATCAGCCACAGGGTCCCAGAGAGGGGGATAAGGGAAAAGAGGAGGCCAGGATGGGCCAGAGGAGAGTGGATGAGACAAAAGGAGAAGAGAGAGGTGTAACCCACGTCCATGCCCAGGAATAACTCACAGGAGCTACCAGGCCCCCTGCCCAGCCTGCGAGGTGAGAGACCTCAGTGTTGGACCCCAGCCAGCTTAGTGGGGTTCCTGCTCAGACACACAGCTACCGGAGGCCAGGGATGCAGCTATAGAGAGATGACAGTGTGTGCGTGGATGTGAATTGTGAGTGTGTATCCTTCACCCTGGCAGACGAAGTGTTGGCAGAACATCCCAACTCACTCTGTCTCTGAGGGCCACAAAGTCCTGCTATCCTTCCTCACTCATTTGTTAACCTGCCTCTTGTCTTTGTGTCCTCGCTCACATGCTGAGAGAAGCTACTTTATGTATGATCAGTGCCATTCACAATCACCTCACTACTTTAAGCGCTGCTCTCTGGCCTTTGTGGTAATGAAAGAACTCAAAAGGATAACAGCAGTGTTTCATGACTAGGGTTCATGGAGATGTTTTACAATAGTCTAATGCAAGTTTCCATCCAAGTTTCAGTCCAAGTCCATCTAAATCATCCGTATGTGAATGGTTGTTTGTCTGTGTATGTTAGCCCTGTGATGAACTGGTGACACATTCAGGATACCTGCCCATTGGTAGCTGGGATAGGCTATGGTATCCCTGTTTGGAAAATGAATTCAAAACTTGCTTATTTTTTGCCTGAAAATGTATCAAACCTATCTCAAGATCCAAGGTGTCAAACATGCAGCCTGCGGGTCAAAACCAGCCCACCAGAGGGTCCGATCCTGCCCATGGGATGAAGTTATGAAATGAAAAAATTACACTGAGATTAAGAATCAAAGGTGTTAAAATGAAAAGCGCTATACAAATAACATGTATTATTATTATAATTAAAATCATTTTAGTTCAGGTTCGACATACAGACCAATTCAATCTCAAGTAAAATTCTATCCTAATAACCTATAAATAATGACAACTCCTAAATTTTCTCTTTGTTTTAGTGTAAAAAAAGTTAAATTATTTGAAAATATTTACATTTCCAAACAATCCTGTAAAAAAAAAACGGGAAATGTTTTATAAGGAGTCAGTGCAATTGTGACAATATTTTGCCTATTTCTAAATATTTGGTGCATTTATAGATCCACTGATATTAGATCTGTAAGTTGTAATGCACATGTGTAGATCAGAAGGTGAGGTAAAATATTATTAAAATTGCACTTGTTTAAGTTATTCACATTTTTAAAGGATACCTTGTAGATGTAAACATTTTCATTATGTAATTGTACTTTTTTAACTGTTACGATTTAGCTTGTCAGACTCACCTGAGATCGTATTATGCTGTATGTGGCCCCTGAGCTAAAATGAGCTTGACGCCTCAGCCCTACAGTCTAGTACAACCAAAAAACTCAGTATTGGTAGAACTGAAAGGTTCCATTGCAAGAGCACAGTGCAATGAAACAGCTGCGTTTCCACAGTTCTCAGAAAGCAGTGCAGTTTCATCTTTTTCTTACCATACTCTCTGCCACTGTTAAAATATTTCTATAGATAAACAAAGTTAATTATCTGTTCCGTGGAAACATCAGTGCAACAATGCATGTGGAGCTGCTGTAGATGGGCCTCACCTGTTGCAGCAAACTGTCACCATTTCATATTGTTAGTGTTAGACATTATCAGGAGGCATCTTTATATGCTGGTCTGTGTTATGATGTAAAAAGATCATCCCAGAGGTTGTCTGATTGTTATGGAGCCAACAGTTTTCACAAAATACCTGTTTATCCAGGGAACTGAGTCACTTCTATAGGACTCCATTCATTCGGGTCAGATTCTAGCCCCATAAAACTGTGTGACAAGAGATGACAAGAAAAACATTTTAAAGTTAACCTGGGCCACAACGTAATGTATAATTAATATATGGAAGCTTACGGATTCAGTTCAAACAGCCCATTTTTATTCAGAAAGAAGTCAGCCTTTAATCTATCCCAAATTCAATGCACATCTGTCCTACCTTAGATACTCAAAGGCTAAAAAGCTTTGTACAACAGCCACCGCAAGCTATTAGTTACTACTACGGACGGTAAAGCAAAAGCACAGATGAATGCAGTACCAAACTGAAGATTTCAATCAGAAATTTTAAAGATTGACTTGAATGAGAGCAACCTAACTCACCTCATCTGCTATGTCTCTGTCTAAATATAAAACTCAAAAGATTTTCTGCACTTTAAAGTATGTGCACCATCATTGATTTTGGCTTTTCGGGTGCTCCTGTGTTGTGTTATCTGAAGGGCACCTTCCCAGACTTGAATGAGCGATGGTGTCCTTGAGCTTGTGTGTGTTTTTTATGTGTGTGTCATACACATGGATTGGCATCTTTCCTCTTACTGCTGGCAACCCTTCAGCATGTTCGGGGAATGGACGGGGGTGCCACTGGAGAATGATAAAGTAGTCGCAAGACAGGTCAGTACATTCATTAACACCACGGCAATATTTGTTAAAAAATACCGCCTAATTTGCCAAGGACTCTGTAAAGTAGAAGCTCATGTTCCTCTGCATATGTGTTCAGAAATAACCTCTTTGAAGTACACAGAGAAGGGTTACCTTGTGAATTCTTTAACATAGGTTAACCTGCATATTGTGCTAAAAAGGATGGTGTATATATTTTCTTTGCAAGTCAAATTTTACAATTTACCACGAAACATGCTATCCACTAAATCTATGTTTAATTAATTCTGTGTAAAGGCCATACTTAATCTCATTAAACTAAATCACAAATGTGTACAGAGGACATGGTATGTAGCAGAAAATGTAGGTATATTCTGCAGGGTCAGATTTGATCAGGGATACCACTGGTGCACTGTTTTAGAGATATTCAAAAATCAAATAAAGGGAGAGACATTTATTACACTGCTTCTAACCCCTTATTCCAAAAAGAAAAAGTGGGGGAAAATGATCATTTTTATTCATTTTAGTTAGAAATACACAAAATTGAACCCATACAGAATATGAGTGTTAACAGGCGATCTTTGAAGAAACTAAATTTGTCCTCCAACCATTTATTGAACTGGAATTTGCATGTTTGCTTTTAAGGTCTGGCAGTAGATCTGGCTCTAAAGTGTTAAGTCAAAGTGTATGAGATTTCTAAAGGAGGCGTCCAAGAGCTTTACACAATCAGTAAGAAAGGGAGGAGTGAAGAGTGGGAGGAGGAAGACGGGGAGTCAGGCCCTCGGACAGCAGGTGAGTGTGTGAAGGCAGGGGATGACAGATGCTTCTGTCAGCGTTCCAACAGTCGCCGCTTTGTGGGAGCATCACAGATGCCTCCTCCTCTCCCTCCATGCCTTCCCTCTCTTTCGCCCCCACTCCCCCCACCCTCCAGTCCCTCCCTTCCTCTCGACAGGCTGTGATGTGGGGATAACAAGACAGGAACAGTCCTCTCAGCAGTAAAGTGACCACACTGGCACGGTATTACATGCAGACAGGGGAGGGGCGAGGTGATGGAAAGGTCCAGGCCGGAGCCCAAGGCTGGAGGGGTCTCTGTGGTGGAGGTGGGGGGGTTATAAATGTGGGGGTCAGCGCGTGAGGACAGGGGAAGGGCTCTCTCACTGGGCTGTGGGAACCAGCTGAGACGTGGGGTCCGTGGCGGTCCTGCCTGTGAGGAAAGCAGATGTTTTCGCTCGGGGGTGTGCCAAGTTTGCAGAGCAACCTTCAGCTGCTTGGAGGTCAGGTCTTTAATAAGGGGGCTGGGCACGGGACATTTCGGAGGCAAATGCTTCAACTTTGATACAACAACATATTAATTATGACGGTAGACCATAGGGCAGAGGGTTGTAGCGGAACATCCCACCCCACTGGTTTGGAGCCTCCATCAGGCTGACATTAGCCAAGGCTGGCTGGCAGATTTACTGCTGTCCCAGCACTAGCCCCCTCTTTCAAACCAGACCTCAGTAATGCACAGGCAGCAGTTTGGATTGGTTAAACCACAACTGACTAACTGTTATGTCTGAAACGACATCCAAAAGTAATGTTTTATTTCCTTGAAAATAAATTCCGAGGCTGCGTTGCACCAACAAGGCTGAGTTTAATCTGGGATTTACCAGAGTTTAGCAAAACTATGTTTAAATTTGTCCAGATTTAAGATTAGGAAGAGCTTTACTGCACAGACAATACATTTCAGTCTACTACTGTAAACAGACTTTAGAGTTTAATTAATATAGAGATGACTCTAACTTTCCAGTGAAATATAATTTAATCTAATGTATAATATTAAAACTTGACAATTTTACACAGTACCCTAGAAAATAGGCATTTATTATAATGTAAACATTATTTAAACATTAATAATGTTTTATTAATTAATGTTAACCTTTTAAAGTTTAATGTTTTGGTGCAAGAGAATTTAATTTCTTCTAAGAGTTAAACCAAAGTTGGGTTTATTATAGATGTTTAAATAATTTGCTGGTATCATATAGTTAGTAAATTCTAAATTGCCCATAGACGTGAATGTAAGAGCAAATGAATATTTGTACCTGAACGTCAGCTCTGGCCATAGACTGTGAACGAAGAAACCATGGCATCACTTACTGGTTTCTGAACTAATGTTCTGATGTTTGTAATTTGACTGATGTGATATAAGCTTTATGGAGCCAAAAGTGACCATATTTGGACACAATGGACAGAGCTGCAGGAGGGGTCATTGCATTTTAAAGTTATTTTAGTGTTTTACCATCTGTTAAAGGAAACCAAATAAACTTTACTACAGTTGAACTATTTGTCAAGAAAACGTGTTTTATTAAATCGAACCCTGGCAGGTAAGTGAGCTGTCGTACAGAACAAAACACAACTCTCCATGGTGGATATCAAATCCTTCTATTTGTCAAAACTTGGATGATGTACCACCAGATCACTTATTACAAGTTCCAAATAAAGCATAAAGAAAAAATATTCACTTAATATTTTTTAGAGCGCTGTTCCATGTACATCTATAGAGTTTTTCTGGAGCCAACCCCAATAATATACTATGCTTTTTTAGCCACTCAGGCTTTAGCCCTGACAAACTGGTGACCTCTGCAGGGTGAAACCTATGTCTGGTATCAACAGGGGTAGCCTCCTGCCCCTGGAGCTCAGCTGCCCAACAAAAGACTAAACATTTATGAAAGTCAATGAATCAATAAATGTGAAGGTAAATATGTGAGGTACATATGTATTAATCCCTTTTTCATGTTAACTTCATTAATATAGCATTATAAGCCCTAACAAATGAGAACTGTCTCTTACTTCCTAAAATATTTAAATGCATGACTGACTGGAAGCAAATTTTCCACAAAAATCCACAGGATAATATTTATGCTCACTCTCCAGTGCCTCAGTGTGTACCTTCAGCTCTTCTACAGCAGCAGATGTGGGCAACACTGGATTAGAAATTGAGTAACATTAACATACAACTAATTCCCAGTTTAAGGTTTGGTGAATCGCATTTTATACTTAATCCATGATTTAATCAGGTTTAATAATGAATCCCTTTTGAAGCAAACCAACTATAATGTTTAAGCCTGCTCTTATCAATATTTTTTGTTAAGAGTAACTGTGTAATATGAAAAGTGTTAGAGAAAAAAGAAATAAAACAGAAAATCCTTTAAAAAATGTATGTCTGTTTCACCAACTCATCAGCAGTTGGTGGAGATCAAAAGTGAATATTGAATGTTTCAGGTATGTTAGTTGGTCAGAAACATGACTCTGTATCTGTCTGCTGCATGTGTAAATACTGCTTATGTGTTAGTTTACAAGTTAGTGATAACTTCATCAGCTGAGAGAAATATTCACATTGTTAATCGAAACGTCTTCTACCAGCATATTTAAGGAACTAAATCAGAAGATAAAATAATGATATGGAGCCACTAACATACTGACAGACAAAGTCATAAAAAACTAAAAAAAAAAAACTTACAGAAGAAGGCAAAAAAGTTTACCTCTGCAGTCTTTGTATAACCCAGTAGGCAGGATTAAGATAAGTAAGTGAGTAAAATAAAGTATTGTCAATACGCCCAGTTGTTCACCAAAATGAACAACTATTAGGGAACTTGCACTATTGTTTTGATTTATTTGGACTCTAACCCTGCAGCTTTCCACCTCTGTATAAATTGTGGGCACCTGTTTTCCAGCACCCAGCCTCCCACAGTCCAACTATATGCTATCTGCTCTGTATTAAATGGCACCGAGCCAAAGCGAGAATCGAACATTTATAAGCAAAATATTCTTTCTCTGCAGCGATAAAGTGAAGACCATGTAACAGGTGGTGAAAAAGAGGAATGTACTGAACGGATGCTGATGTTTTTCTACTTTTGTTGGATGTCTGAACTGAGACTGTTTGCTGTCACGTTAACTTTTTTTTTTTTTTAAGAGTTTTCTGTGTTTGTCAGCAGTTGCTTTTTTATGCAACTTTAAACACCCTTAAAAAGTCTAATTATTAGCTTGTTTAAGACCCATAAGAAATCTTCCACAGTCCTACAGTTTCTCTAAGTGTGTTGATAAAGGACAAAAGCTGTGAAGCTATATGAAATAGGACAATTAGTTTCATCATGAAGCCACAACGATTACAAAAAAAGTCATCCTAAGACTTTATCACTTCCCAGCCCGATGAGTTAAGAAGGGAGTTCACCTCATCTCAACCTTTGCATTGATTTTTGAGCGAGTGGGAGATCTGGGGATTACTTTGGAGAACAGCAATGAAGACCTAGCTTATTGGGTTTTTTTGTATTTGGCAAATGGGCTTGACAAAGATGGAGGAGACAAAATCTAGGGCTTACAGCTGCGGCACCCAATCGGGGGAACTTGAAAGCAGCGCTGGGATGGGAAGCTGGGAGAGTGGGTACCTCATTTAGGAGAGCTGAATTTGGACAGGGGGCATGGGGAAATGCTTAAAGTAAACCACAGAGGCCCCAGCAATCGTCAGGAATTGAGACGTTTTAAACCTTTAACGGGGGACTGTGATCAAAGCGGCAGCGAATCCTCACTTGAGTGTGAAAGCGGAACTGGAGGGAACAGAGGGGATTGTGGGGGATCATGGCAGGTTGAAAACGTAAAATCAGCACATTAGCTTTATAAGGGCGTCAGAATATAGGATGATCAGGGGATCATTGGACCCACGGGGAACCAAAGAGAATCCAGTATGTACCATGCTGATCGGAGGAAAAATGAGGCCACTGCTGACGGAAGAGCCTCCCTTATCAAAGATGCAGTTAAAGTGGGAATAATGTTGCTCAACTCCCATAGAAATAACTTCATACACAAGTTTGGCTCGAAAACTGTAAAATTCTCTTTTGGATTATGTCGCCATTTCTATGTACTTTAATGCAGATCATAGTACAAATGAGAAGACTTCATCAGATCAAACGTCTCTGTCTGCAGTTCACTGGAAAGTCATTTAAAACTCCGACTATCATTTCATCTAATCAGTTCATGTAGCAGAAAAAGAGAATGAGACCTATATAACAGTTCACCCTCATGCCATACTCTGTGATCTAATGCCTAGTAGATCCACGTATGGACCTCACGTCTCCTTCCCTTTTTACATCCACCTCAAACTGCACACATTACCCAGGTTCTCCCCCCCCCTCTCGCAGCAGCCTCTCCCAGTCGTAGGGCTAATTCAGAGGAGCACTAGCCTTGGGTAGCAGGGGTTCTCGCATCGCTGAATTATAAATCAAAGAGCACTTACATGAAACCACTTGCTAATTACATGTTCACATCACTCCCTTTTCTCTTTATGTCACTTTTTACTGACTATGATCACTGGGAGGTAGGGGAAGGTACAGAAACCTGGAACTGCATTTGGAATAATCACGACTAAATGACAGAGTGAAGATGATAGCAATTATTTTCCTGTGATTACCATGTTCTGCATTGATGTTAATGCCCACCCACCACTTGCTCCCACTTTGGGCTCTGTCCTTGATGTTTGCACTGTAGCCAGCTACGAACGGAGGTTTTTTTGTGTCTCATCCCCACTGAACCTGTACCAGCTTAAGATATTTTTATCTCCTGTGCTGTATTTGTGACTTCCTCATCCCCTTCATGTCCTCTGAGTGTCATTCTCCACCCCCCCGTCTGTGAGGCAAACCAATTTATCACTGGCCAAAGCAGGGCCTTCACTTTGTCTGTTTTCGCACTCTCCCTGTATAAGCCGCTCTCCTAATGAAAGGAGGTGCTGCGTCCCGGACAGTCCACTGAGAATTGAGGGGGCAAGAAGTCCTGGTCCAAGCCCAACTTGGGGAAGTAATTACCCCTCTGGTGGACCGCTGAGAGGAGCCCTGCCAGCCGTCCATACACACTACGAACTCACACTTATAGGCCTGTGGCCCAGCCCCCATCGTTAGGGAGGCCCCTGAAGCAGGATGTCATATGACCCGGACGGGGGTGATGCAAAGGGGTCGACTCAGCACGCCTTGGCCCAGGTAGCTGGTATTGGCGAAAGGATTGGAGGACCAGTGCCAAACTCAGCAGAGGAGAAGAGAAAATGGGGAGATGGAAGAGGAGGGGCTTTGACAGGAAGAGGAATGGACTGTCAAGGAGAGATAAATAACGAGGGGAAAGTGGGCAGCAGGTGACCCGCGGCAGGGCTGCCTCGTAGGGACAGTGACCGGCTGACCTCTGGGCTGGCTCTCACTGGGGCCACCCACTGGTCACCTACATCTATACTGTCACATCACAGGAGAGGCCACGGAATGATTTTCCCACATGATGGACCACAAAGACGCAGAGATTGTGATCGCCAGCAGAAAACCTTAAAATAAAAATGATTTGAGCTGTGGCCAGAGGAGGAGCTTCAGCTCAAGGAATTAGAGCAAAGACACACTGTGTTTCTGATCTTTTTTTTTTTTTTTGGCCCATTTTCCACAGTCCACTTTGACAGTAACTCACACATCTGAAAAAAGTTTGCCATTATATCACTTTCTGTGTATATGGTGATTCATGGCTAGGTTTTGTGAACCAAAACTGCATTTCATCCATGTTTCTAGACAGATTCATTTTATATATATATATATTTTTTTTACTATTTAAAGGTCAGTGATACAAGATACATGCATGTGCTTACAAGTAGCTAGTATTGGAGTTTGTATTCATTTATTGATCTTTGCTAATCCCATTTCTAAGACAATGATATCAAGTGTTTTATGCATGGATTCTGTAAAGAGTGGGTGAATCCCACCCACAAAACTGAAGCCTTGAGATACTGGATAGAGTTGAAACAAGAATTTACTGAACCAGCCATGAAGTTATCACAGAATTGTGTGATAGAATTCAAAGTTGTGAAATGTATATAAACAATATAACAGCTGTCTGAGCTAAGTAGCAGGCTAGCTGGCTAACCATCTAATTTAATACACATTAATGCTAACATCAGCTAATGCAGCTCAGCTCTAACTGTTACTGTTATTCAGTACTAGTGAACTTCATGGCAGAATATTCTAACAGTCTAGTTAGTGTAACACTGAATGTCTCAGCAGCCGAACTAACACAGGTAAAGCCCATGTGGAACAAGTTAAAGGATTTTTGTCATAAAAATAAGCAGTCTACAGGTGATTATTACTGATGCAGGCATCTAAGACGTGATCATCTTAGAGGGTGAGTTGGTTAATGACAGTAAATCAGCTCTGATGAAAAAAAACGTACTCCATCACAACTGTGTCAGGAGGAAAATAACCTACTATTTTCTGAAAGGTTAAATATTTTGCAGACTGGGTTCCTTAAATCACTATCATGTTGATATACAGCTCTGTATAACAACAAATACTGATATGAAGCTCGAAACATACTTTTGGTTAAAACACAATGGGAGCTGTGGTTTACAGAAATGTAAAATGGAAACTTTTTTTTTGGCAATTGGATTGTTGACATACTGACAAAAACCTCATCTATTTCACACAAAGCTTATTTCAAAAATTGTCCGTCATAGTTATTAGCTGAAGATGCTAGTAGCTCCACAGGAATTTTTTCTGTCATTCTCTGTTTCTGAAGCTAAAATGATGATACTTCCCCAAATTCTTGACTGGAATAACACCCACAATTACAGTATAAATGTTGAGAAAATGACACAGATTATAAGCGACAGATAACCTGGTCTTTCTTGAGCTTTGGGTCCATAAATTTAAAGCTAACTTATCCTGAAAAAACTCCCTCTGGCTGTTATTTTTTTCCCTCCGCTACTACTGCTACTTTTTTCATCATGAATCAGTGTCTGAGTTTCTAATGTAATTTACTTCAGTGAGATGCCTGGGATGCCCATCATTCTCCCTATCTGTTCCTGCTGGTATTGATCCTCTTCTCTTACCAATTTGAGATCTGCCTCTACAGGAGCTGTTGCATCCATATCTGCACCACTGGACCAAACCCAGCTTCTGTCCAGCCACAACAGCACTTCTTCACTTATGGTATCAAATGAATTGCATTTTAGCTTTCCAGGACTTTAACATCTCAAAACTCGACGAACCTGCTGAATAAATTGAACTTTTTGTCCAGTTAAATCCTCTCTATTTATGTAACTGGTAAGATAAGTAGGCACACTTTCATGAGCACTAAAATAAACCTCTGAGATAAAATATATAAAAAATAACACTTGTTAATATGAGTGCCACTCCCTGGAACAATTTATTATTTTCATGCATTACATACAGTGGATAAGCTGGATATATACTGTGACTGTACTGTTGTATTTAACAATTTGGTTAATTGATTTTTCATCATTGACAGGTTTCCAACACATAGCACCAAAAAAGATCAAAATAAATGGTAACAGTCTAGTAAAATAAGGCCACTGTAGGAAAAGGACAGTGTTCTCAAACAAAACAAAACGTCCCTTTTTTGTTACGTCAACATTCGTTTCTTAATTAAGTAGCGAGTTGATAACTGAATATGTGAAGGTTAGACAGGAAATTGTAGCTCACATTTAGTAAATAAAGTGTCATGTGATTTCTAAACTAACTAACCAACTAACATTTTACATTTTATTTACCTGATTTCTTTGTGGAAGCTGCAGAGGCCAAAGTCAGACAGGAAAAACCAACAGGTTGTGAAAAATACATACCTTCCTTTCTGCAGCTCTCTCCTCTCGGTCTAAATCAAAAGACTTAAATCTACAGATGAACCTGATGTTTCATGCTGATATGGAAATGTGAAGTCACTTTTCTGAGCCACAGAGTCATGTCCAGGTTGCATGTGACAGAATCTGATCAGTAATCTGTAATTATAGCAGTCAATCACATATTTGACTGCCTTACTCTTCTGAAAACACCTGCAATTAGTCAAAAATTTGCATCACACAACAGAGATTCTACAGCTCAAAAAGACAAGAAAAGAGTAAATGCAGACATCGTGTGTCCTCTTAGACCGCTTGAGTCACAATATGCAGAGGGGTAGTTATGGAATCTTTGCCCAATAATTCTAAAACCTTTGAAACATTGCAATTTTAATAGCATGGTGACATGTATTAGATCTTTCAGTTTCCCTCTTTCAACACTACACTTCTGCAGAAAGAAATGTGTAGATAAATGCCTTCATTAGAACTTATGACTTTTTAATTCTTGATTATTATATATGTTGTACACGATGTACAGTATTTATATTAGGCATGGGAATCACAAAGAAGCCCACAATAACAGATTTTCACAGGTACGTTACCCACAAAAATGAGACACAGTTGTGTGATTGTGTTGCTGAAGAGGAAAAAATACCCCTAGCAAGGCAAAAGTAGTATTATGTATTCATTCACTGCCTTGTGGTGTCAGTTTCACATACCTTACCCAGTGAAAAGTGCCATTCCAAGTAAACCTGACTTGGTTTCTTACAATTTAGGTGAAAATATGCACAAAGTGACTTGGCTTAGTGCCGCTTTAAGGCACTATTTGATAAAAATGTCAATATTCTGTGCTAGTATATCTGCAAGAGGAATACAAAGCAATATATTCCCACAATGATGCTTTGTCCCAGTCTTAATCTCTAAAGTCTAAACAGTGTTGTTAGTACAGGACTGGATGCCATTTTAAACATGCCATTAGGTTTTACAAGAAAAGTCCCCGGTGAAATGCTCTGGGAGACTCCTGACATTAAAGGGTGTCGGCAAAGAAGCATTTTCAAGCAGCAGACTGATTAATTAAATTTGATGGGTCACAGTGAGTCATCTGATTTCCTGTTGGATCAATGCAACAGGATCCTGGAGAATTGTAGCATTCGTTTGGCTCACATTCACAGTCAGCGCTTGTCTTGATTGGATCGTAGTTTGTGGTCTGAAGGGGCCCCTGGGAAAACAGTGGCTCTCTATTGTAAGACAAGAGGACCCAGTTGAGCAGCGAATGATTGTGTGTATCTGTACTGTGTGCGTGTTTGTGTCGGACAGAGAGCATGTGAATGGGGCTCTGTGTGCTGTTCCAAACACATCTTTGCCAAAGGCAGTCAAATGAACCCTATCCCATACTAGTCAGGGTGCTGCCCTGCATAAAGGTGACAGCAGACCAGGCTGGAGTCATCACAGCGATGGCCTGAGTGGAAAGTCGATACTTGGTGAGGAGGGGAATTGAGGGGAGGGAGAGGAGCAAGGGTTGAAGGAAGAGCAGATCAATTTTGCTGTTTGATCTTGCACAGGCTCTGAATAAATGTATATTTTAAGATGTCTTTTTTTTTCTCTCTCTGTGCAAACATTGACATTCTTCATGTTGATTCTTGACTTTTGTGGATAGAGACTTGATTTTATCCAGCATCTTGGACTTGTTATTCCTGCAGTGGTTTTCCTGTACTTCTGCTGATGGACTAAGGTGGCTGGGCATGGGCAGGGCAGCGATGGTTGTGGCTTCGATGCAGACACACTCCTTTTGGCCTGCTGCTGCTGCACAAACACAGACGGCAGCTATTATGGCCACCGACCACCGCACACACATACACCTCCTTACACCATTCACCTCTGGACTGCTATCAAATAACGTTTTTCTCTCCATCAATGACTCCTTCACTCCTGACCACACAGTAGCAGAGCGGCATTGTATTTGCTTCAGAACACACACACACTTTACCTACTTGCTTAGACTTGAAGCTCAAAACACAAGCAGGAAAGAAGACAAACATGATTTTTTTATTCGGAGCTCACTGATGCAAGAGTGACGTAAAATGCTCCAATGCTTGGACAGTGCCAAATAACCAATGCACAAATGGTAAACAATGTTGCATTGGGTTGCATTCAGTAGCGGCGGTGCTAGCCTATCAGCCAAATTGTAAGGCGGTTTATGACACAATAACCACGCACACACAAACAGACACATTTTATGGGCTATTATAATTATACTGCATTGTCCCATTATGATGAAAATCCATATCAAATATATGATGTATCATTATGTAAAGTCTAGATGGACTGGGTTTATGGGTGTGAAATTATGGAATGGACTTGATGATGAATTTAAGTTATTCACTCCTTTGGCAACATTCAAAAAAATGCCATGAATTAAAAAATTATTTAGGAATATCTAATTGAGATGGTAGATATGTTTTTGCATTTTTTTTTTTCTGTTTGTGGTGTGAATGCTTTTTGCTGTACACATTTAATTTATTGTAAGCAGTGTATCAGGTTAAAAGGATAAGCAAAAAAAATAAGCTTTTCCTTCTAGCCTATTCATTTTTTGGTTTTTATGTTTATTATAATTATTATACTAAGGGCAATGATTGATGTACAAACCAAACCAAAAATAAAGTTATTCATTCATTCATATAATATCCACAAATCATCAATACTTGTGTGTATATGGTCGACATACCAAAGAAAATAAGAAATTATTCATTTGATTGAATAGTTTTATGTTATTTATTTATAGCTTTGATCTTGTACATAGAAACACTATATAATACATAAGATTGCTACTTACTATTATACCAAAAATTGGTTGAGCTTTTCCGTATGTGAAGTGTGTGGAGGCTGTTTTCTGCTCAGACACCGATGTTAATGTTTGAAACTCCTGTAAACTGGACCACAACTTGAAGATTGGTTAAAAGCAATCTATGAAATCTTTGTAATGGAGAAACTGTCCTTTTCATTAAAAGTAGAACAGGCTGAATTTCTGGAAATGTGGTCAAAATGGATTGTATATATCACCCCATGGAGGCCAGATTTAACTTAACTGGAAATGACAAGATATAATTGGACTGGTTGAATGTACTGGAGCTGAAACTTGTGTGGATTTTGGGATAAGATGAATGAAAATAAGAGTGAAAATGTGATATCTTTTTGTTCTAAGGTATGGTTTTTTTTAACTAAATATAACACAAACCAAAAAGAGAAGACTTATATAGAATGTATGTTAAAATTTATGCTTTACCATTGTTGATTTTTCAGACAGGATATAGAAATATGCTTAGCTGTCTGCTGTAAAGTATCTTTCCAAATGAAAAAAATAAAATTACATATATATATAAAAAAAAGAAACTCCTGTAAACTGTACATAAACTGTGAGTCAATCTCCACCTGGTGGCTGCAGTGTAGGTCATAAAACCCATCCCCTCCTCATTTCATGACTTCAGTCAAACTTCAAACTCAACGTATACCTATCTAGTATATTTTCGTTTTCATCTTTTAGAATGATTTCACAAGTCTTTGCAGTCTAATCATCATCTTTCAGGTGAAATTGATGATCGACAGGTGTATTGATCCGTTCTGGTCCTAAGTACATCCAACACATGGCTGCAAACCAATCAACCGTCTCTCTGCACACAGTCTGACACCAAATTGTATTTTCCGAGCAATATGGTAGCTCCAGTAAACACAGGATTTTGGCTTATTTTTTTTTTACACAGCTTGAGGAAATAGCATTGCAGCTTCAATCTTTATACAGCCTTTGTTTACCTGTTAAGCCCTGGGCCATTTGTTTCCAGTCAGGATCATTTTGATGTGAACAACGGATTAGATGAGCTAAGAAGTTTCATTCATATAAAACCAATTTATGATCAGATAACAAACAGCAGAAGAAAAAATTTGTCACTTCATAATGTTATCTATGTTTTTTCCTCTTCTATGGTTTGTTCAGAGAGTAGAGAAATAATACTAGTATCTGTTAACCTAGAATTCGAGGCTGATGACATCAACTGGGTCCCAGCATAAAAACAAACCTCACAAAAGAAAATTTTACATGTTGAAATTTTAATTTGTCCCCAATATACCATCCTTTGTCCAACATGATCTACTGTTTTTAATGTCTCTCCCTCTATGTGCAAATGCTTTACAGTGGAGTACCCCCTGAAATATACTTTTCAGCCAAGTACCTGCAACTCTCGCTTCAGCATCTTTTATTGAAAAAAAAATTTGCTCCTGTGCCAAAGGTGTTTGTTCATATTTTCAAAACTTTGTAAAAAAAACCCAAAACAACACATATTTAACTGTAATATATGGAAAAATAGCACATTTTTTTAAGTAAATTTTGTGTGCAAAATATAAACTGAAAAGTGCTCTCTTTCATTCATAAGAAAAATAAATAAATTGGTCATTAATTAATTACTTAGCAACTCAAATAAACTCATTTTGAATAATATAAAATAGAAATGTTCTTAATATGTTACCAAAGCTTAAACAAGATGATTGAAAATATAACTATTATATGAATGCATTTATTGTGTTTTATATTTTAGCATTAATTCTCATTATTTATTTTGTATTCGGTACATGATGACTTATTTAATGCATTTTTCCCCCAAAATTGCCCCAGTGCCAACACAGTATTTGTGTTGTGTATTTCCATGCAGTGACTGTACATAGAACAGATGTATTACTGAAAACGGTGACACCCTGGTAGGTAGATATTTGATACTTTTATTTGACATTAAAAGGTTCAGTTCATAAAGACATTGGCAGTGTCTGTCTTTAAAATGAACCCTCCTCAAAGTGCAAAGGGTCTGGGAGGACTTGGCCCATTTACAGCCTTCTCTTACTCCTCCTTCATGGCTATCCATGATACATCCTTCCATCCCTGCAGTCCTTCTTGTCCTTGATCTGGTTTAAATAACAGGCACTTCTGCCATAATTATGATTTTATCTCATTTAACATCACTGGATTAAAGTGTTTCAAGGTTGGACAGATTGGATATAAAGAGGGATTTGAGCCAGAGTTAATGAATTACGCCGACTGGACATTTGTCTAAATTATTTATTGTCTGTATGATATTAAAGCTATAGAGGTGATTAGCAATTTAAATGTCTTAAGGGGGAGATTTATTACATTCTATATACGATATGTAAAAGGAAAAATAAAACTGCTCCTTGTCAGGCCATGCCTCTGTAATGCATGTTCAAAAGGCATATTTATTCCCTCGTTGGCTCAGATGCATAAATTATATATATCGACTCGGTGTGAAACTGTTTTACTTTCTGAAGTGCATCACAAGTGCTGCAACATTTAATGAGAGATCAAATTACATAAGTTGACGGAGCACAAGATCCCAGCAGCGATCACTATGGTGCTCTGTTGTTCAAGTTTTAAGGATTTTAAGATGAAATTTCAGGAAACTGGGTTTTTTGTTTTTGATGATGTGCAAAACTCAATTTCCTGGTTTCATACAGAAACAATTCAGGACTCAGTGACTCACCCGGCAGACTGAACCATGGACTGCAGCAGCTTTGCTTGAACTGTAGCTTGGGTCGTTTGCTTCACGCGCTCCTCGCTCTTTTCTTGTATTTCTTGTCTTTCTGCACTGTATCAAATCACACCTACACCAATAAAAATCTCAGAAACAGGCATGAAGAAAGGGCTACTCAATTTTTTGGTGAGAAAAGACAAAGCTTACAAGCAAGAGGGTGAACGTGCAAAAATGAATGGTTAACAAACCTAAGGCCTGTACTCACCGAGGGTATGACGGATAAACAGGAAGATGTGCAACACAATCAAACGTTTTCACACCATCAGCGTCTTCTAATCCTCTGGGTCGACGTCCAGCATCCAGGTATAAACACACACACTCAATGCAAACTGTATTCGATTGACGTTACAGAAATTCCTCATTGTCATCTACTGTTTTGTCTCTTTTTTTCTACATTATCTTTATTACCTTTATCATTAGTGTGTGTGGCTAGAAATCAGCAGGTCCATCTTCACTGGTGTTTGTGTCACATGTTTTATTTGTTTATTTCTTTACATAAATGATTACGGTGCCTTTATTTATGCAGTGACGTTCAGAAAAAATCAAGTTCTTAACTGAACTGACTGAGCTGATAATACACATTACAACGTTACACAGGGTGATGCAAAATGAGTGATATTAAAGTAATTAGTAAGTATTAAAGAAGACAAAAAATGATAGATATGTGTCAGGTTTATTCATTGTAATTAATGTCATGACCTGCGTGAACTCAACATTAGATGAGTTGACGTAGGTAATGTTAATTAGATATTAACATTGTTTTATTGTACACATTAGGTTGGTGGTTTGACATTTTCCAAAGCTACATCAATACTCACATCTATCAATGAAGTACTTTTCTTTTGGATTACTGCATTGCACGGTGGTATCTTAAATAAAACAGCACTTTGCATTTTCGACAAAGTTTTGCTTTATTATTTATTACTTGTACTGTTGTTCTACATACTTATACTACATTAGTTTACAACTTTTACTGTTAAGGGAATGTGATAGCATTGACAAGAACCCGAAAGACGTGTGGTATTACATAACAAAATTACACATTTTTGTGAAATGAAACACAGTTGTAGTTGTTGTTCAATGTAGAAATGCTACACACGACACCTTCAAAGTTAAGCCATGATCCAAAATGAAGCCAAATGTCAATGTCACTGTAAAATGAAATGATAATATAATTAATGTACTTAATATAATTAGCTTATTTCTTGTTGTTCTAGAAATAAAATTAATACTTAATGAATATCAAATTTCGTGGTCATATGGATAATTTTTAATCACAAAAATCCATACCTACTTCAATATGATTCTGTTCAAAAGCAAAATTGTCTTTTTTTTTAAGTGGTCACATACATTCTTTTGGGCATACAGTCACAAAAATTGAAGTCTGTCACTTTAATCTGTATTTCACTTTGTCAGTGATAATACCTCCAGAGAAGGTATGTACGTGTGTGTGTGTTTTATTCTACCAAAAGACTTAAATCTCCTGTGCAATTGAATTTTAAAGCAAGGTAATAAAACAGAATGATCCGCACCTAGAGGAATATTTGACATACGGAGAGAACCGGGGTGCTTATGGGATTTCACTCTGTCAATATGGATCTTAATACCACTCAGTCTTTCCATTTTATGTGGGCTCTCCCTGTGTGTGAGTGCATGCAAGTTTCCCCCTTTCTGGGAAGTACTCACTATGAGCGTCTACTTTTTTGTATTCCACTGTTCACAGCTTAGCGTGAGTATGTTTGTGTGCTTGTGTGTGTGGAGGATCCTCACAGGAGCTGCAGTGGACCATAGTGTGCGACCTGCACCGGCCCTCGGCAGCAGACTGTGAGCTAATAACACAGCGGCGGGGCCTGCTGGACTGCCTGCGTCGGCCCCTGTGCACCGCGGCGCCGGCGTGCTGCAGCTCTCCCCTGTCTGACCCCGTGACCTCGGCTTGAGCTAATGAGCTGATAGGATGGCTGGACTGGGGCCCTACAGCAGCTGAGCTTTACTCCGGGTTCCAGATGATGACATTCGTCCTCACACTGAAAGAATGTGAGGCAGCATATTGAAAGTGTGCAAAAAAACATAGGAGTCTCCAGGTAAAAATGCAAAAAACACAAGGGTTTCCAGACCCCACACAAACACATGGAGGACAGCTGCATCAATAATTCACTAACATTAATTATGACACGTCTGTATCTCAGATTGGTGCCATTGCTGAGGGCATGTAAATGCGACTAGCCCTTCGTTTTCATTCTCTCTCCTTCCATTCTCCCTTCATGGGACCAGCCACTGCTACCAGCCAGCCACAGCCACAGGGACCTAATTAACACAACATAAATTATGGGATGCTGATAAAGCAGTCATTGGTGCCATCGCAGGGCAGCACGCCACAGCGCCAGCTTTCAATGTCCACGCAGCACAGTAATGTGGCCGACTGTGATAGACTGAGTCTGTTTTTTCAGTTCATGTGGGCGAGTGAGTAAGTGTGTGTGTGTGTGTGTGTGTGTGTGTGTGTGTGTGTGTGTGTGTGTGTGTGTGTGTGTGTGTGTGTGTG
>JAPTYQ010000001.1:1079793-1094676 GCA_029814465.1 Ostorhinchus cyanosoma
TGGATCATCAAAGCTGAATTATTGAGTTGAATATACTTGTGCTTTACAGAAAAAGTCCTCTTGCTATGCTGCATCCAACCTAGTATGAGCTCTATATCTTGTTTTGACCAGCAAGAAGTCTGGAATGTGATGTTTGTTTGGTCATTTTTGAGTTATTGGATTTTTTCTGTGTCAGTAGTGTTATTCCCAGCCTCACCTACAGTGTATACACACACGTCTGGTGTTATTGGCAGCGCGCCTTCATCCACTGACACCTCCAGCGTCCCTGGTGGCCTTTGTCACAGAAGAAAGAGAATGATCAATATCCCAGTTAAACTAGACTTTCAAAGCTGATCGCGGGGCCTCGTTCTGGGGCCTTCTTCTTTAATGAATTTTCTTTCATTCCACACAAGTTTTTAAACATCAAACAATAAATCGGCCAGGGCACAGTAAAATATTTAGATCTATTGACTGTGTTTGAAAAATGTAGAGGGCAAAAACTCTAGTGGTTTGATGCTGATACATTCTGAACACTTTAATCCACCCGAGTGTTTCCTTTTATCTGCCTGGGTTTCTCCAAAAGAGGGGAAAAGGGCCTCAAGAATGTTCTCAAAGATCCAGCAACTCTTTCTTAAAAGCTCCTTACCTTCAATTGCTCTTTTCTGAAGCAGTGATTCTCAGTGTTCTCTGTACCAAGGCACACTTAAAAAAAAAAAAAAAAAAATCTCTGTTACATGAATTGATTGATTCTGTGAGAAGATCAGACAAATCCTTCAGTGACTATTCACCTTAAATGACGGGGAGAAGTGTACATGTTCCATATTGCAGATTTGAATTAAATACACATGAAATTGAGTTTCAGTCACATACACACTTACTGGTCAAAAGTTTGGATTCACCTGTTTTTTCTTTATTTTTATGACTATTTACATTGTAGATTCTCACTGAAGGCACCAAAACAATGAATGAACACATATGGAATTATGTAGTTAAAAAAAGTATGACATGACTCAAAACCTGTTTTATATTTTACATTCTTCAAAATAGCCACCCTTTGCTTTGATCACTGCTTTGCACATTCTTGGCATTCTCTCCATGAGCTTCATGAGGCAGTCACCTGAAATGTTTTCCAAAAGTCTTGAAGGAGTTCCCAGTGATGCTGAGCACTTGTTGAACATCTGCGGTCCACCTCGTATCATTTAACCCATAAAGACCCAAACAGCCACTGGCGACCAAAAGCATCTACTCACCTTTAATGTTTAATACTTGTTGATCCACTCATCCTATTAATCCATTTAAATAATTGGTGTAAAATGCAGTTTTTCATCTTTTCATGATCATCAGATATAACCCATTTGGACATTCAGTTGTTACCATGGAAACACGATCATCTTCTACAACAATGATTCACCAGAAAACCCAGGGACAGTGGATTGACACACTGCGTTTATTTATGTTCAGTTATTGAAATGTTTGCTGAAAAAGTAACTTTTTCTTCATTTTTCTCTATTTCTGATGTAATAACCTTCAACTTTAATCTGAGCTTTTATGAACATCTACATGATTAGTGAATGAAATATAGGAAAATTCATGATTTACACTGAAAAAAAATGCAAAATGCAGAGAATAATATAATAAATGGTGATAAGTCACTTAAGAAATGTTAACTATAGGGAAAGAAATCATTTGGGAACTGACACAAAAGTAGCACTGGGTCTTTATGGGTTAAATGAGAAGCGTTTGGTATTGTATGCATAACTTATTTCCACTTGTCAATACACTCTAATGTGAAAATCTGTTGCTTACACATGTCAGTGTGATATTACAAATGTTGAGAACATCTGTTTTATTGCATTAGCAGTTTACTGTAGAGCCATTGTATTTCATCACCACCACCCAAAACAACCCCTTTCCTCCCTAATGAGGCTTTTATATATGAAGCCACAATAGTTTATTGCTGGAAGCAGGTTTTATTTTGGCATGGAAGGTCTTACAACAAAAGACTTGGGTAGAAAAGATGGCCAGGAGTTATTTAGTCCAACTTCAAACATTTTTCTCATATTTATTCACTCTTACCTGTGCAAAATGGAGTCTGACACAGTTGGGCTTTTTTCACATTTATCTCTGAAAAGGAAGAATTTTTCCTGATTTGAAGGTGTGCACTTAGAAGCTGAATTTATGGCATTAAATATTTTTGTGATCTCGTGTTCAGTTTTTTTTCAACAGTTTTTGACATGTGAAAAATGGAAACAGTTATGCATTGGTGAGAATCTGACAATATGCAACTTACCATGACATGAGGGATATTAATTTGTTTATTGCAATATTGGGAAATACAGTAGGAAAGATAAGACATACAGAAGGAGTAGTAGTGGGAAAATTGTCATAGAAGTATAAGGAACACACCATTATAATCTGAGTAAAAAAGTTTAGTCACATGACTGAAAACAGATTACATCATGGCCAAAATTAACTGTCTCTGTATGTAAAATATGACTTAATAATCATTAATTCCCTTATTGCAGTTATCTTACCCTGCAGCAATTAATCCTGATAATCATCTCCATCATCTGTACAAAAGATGCTTAATGAAACTAACACAGGTGTCATATTTCATCACTAGTTCCACAACAATTTCTTCCGTTTTATATTAGACTGGTGTTATTTTAATGATGCCTTCTTGTCATTTTATTTAGAAAGTCTAAAAGGCAAACGGGAAGATTATTTTCATTTATGTGTCCAAGTCATCCGTGCCAAAATATTACTCCTCAGTAAGTTGTACGATATGTGTGTGAATAAATTGTTGTTCAGCTTATTGTACAGTAGTGACATAAAAGAAGAGCAAAAGAGAATTAAATCACTAAATGCAGTTATTTTGATATATATTATTTCAGATATACTGTATATTATAACAGAATGTAGTTCGTTTTTTTTATTTTCCCCATGAAAACGTCTCTATACTTTCAGTGAAATGTGTATTTTGTAATTTTTTGGTCAAAGTCACATCAAGGTGCGCATCAGCATTTTGACCTGACCCTGTGTGAAGCTGCTCTTCCTGATGCAGTAATAAATGGTACTGCCTGTACTCATGTCTTTGCATGGCTGGTGTGTTACGCGTTCATGTGTGTGTTTGGCTGGCGTGACAGCCCGGCCTTGACGTTAAACATCTGTTGGGTGATTCATTCGGCTGCGGATGTAGAGTGACACCGAGGCACATCTGCCGAGGTGCGGGCGATCCCTGCAACCTGCCCCTCGTAAAAGGCCCCAGCTTCATCACCCAAACCGCTTTTCTGATGATTGCGTCATTTTCCCCTCCTCTCCACTGTGGCTAGTTCACTAAAGTGACATCCTGCTTCATTCCCTCGTTTATGCACGCTGGAGAGCAGCAGATGCATAGCCTTGGGGAGATTTAGAAATGGCAAACATAATGAAACTCAAGAACCTGGGAAAAGTGCCTCAGAAAGAACCTTGTTTTTTACTTTTTTTGAAATGACAGAATTAACATAATGCTAAAGATATGTTTCTTTTTTTTTTTTTTTTTTTTTTAAATCTGATTATGAATATAAACAAAATGTGGGGGTCAAAGCATGTTTTTTATTTTGGTACAAATCCATCATGTGGTGTATTTACCTAAAACCACTGTTAAGTATTCAGTGAGTTTCTTTATATAAAAAAGACACAATGAGTTGATTCCACTGAATGGAAAGATTGTGTTTAAATCATTTGTGTTTAAGTGACAGATGCTTCTCTTCACTACTGTGCGGGGCATTGTAATCACTTGAATGAATACAGCTTCACTAATTAAGGTTATGCAGTTGGCTGGCTTTCTCCAAACAAAGCCAGAGTAATGTAGATTGTGTTGTAGCACAGCCCCAGTAGTATAGTACAGATGAGAGCAGAGTTGATATGCTGTTCACTCTGACGAGTCAGGAAAGTACTAGAGAGATCCATGTGTAGCATAATACAGTCATGTTTCCATTTAGCTCAGGATACTGTTGTGTTGCGGGATAATAAGCTCATAAATTGATTTACTGTATGAGGAATGTGACTGTAACAAATTAAACAGAAATAGCTGATGACTAACAAACACAGCCGATGACTGAAACGCACCGGCTAGCCATTCTTGAGCTCATTGTGCATGTTTGGCACAGATAGAGTCCAAGGACGCGCGAGGCCTTTGATCGTGTCTCTGGGGCGTCCCAGATGTTCCAACGTAGGGCAATGTCAAGTCTGGTTTATTTGCAGAGGTAATGCCCAGCCATTATATGTACAACTCATCCATCAAACAAAAAAAAAGGAACATTTCAGGAAGGTTTTTTTTTTTTTTTCTTTGCACGACTGAGCAGTTGAGGTTTGTCAGTGAAGGGAGTCTGCACAGACCATAACCACATCTTCAGCTACATGTTTTTTAAAAGGGCCCAGGCAGGACACGTTGTTTAGTCAGGGCACCCACGGAACACTTCCTCTCCTAGTTATGCAGATGTCTGAGAGTATTATCTGTCATTTGGGGTTAAGAATCAGTGTAATATTTAATTTACTTCGATGTCACTGAAGTAGAAGCTGTCCTTCATGAATTTACTGAGTAATTTTAATCATAAGGAACTCATTTGAGTGTGTTCTTGCTGATTAAATGTCTGAGGAAAGTCTTAACCAGTAGGTGGCAGTATGATACCTGAATCTACAACTTTCTAAATCAAGACTCCTCAATCATTATCAAGAATGAGACCCTGACTGTTTCAATTGACAGCTTGAAATATACAATAAAATCCAAAGCTGTTATTACATATGAAGCGACATATTTATTATTACTGTTATATTAATATTGTTACATGCAGTTTCACGTTACTCATCCAGAAAAGATTTTAAAGTCCTGAAAATTACTGATCTGTGTAGATTATACTTTCCTTAAATTAACTTATTCTGAATTAATGACACTGTGTTTGGAACTGTAGTGATTGACTTCTAAACAAAAGGAAAAAAAAACTAAATAAATATCTGTCGGATCTGATTGGAAGCTCAGACTGAACTGAGATTTACTGATTAAATTGTGGATGACCTCACTGTTTACAGTCTGCAATATACCATGCCGATGTGAAGGCTAAAGTTGTACAAAATAACTGTAAAAGTTAACTTTTTTTGGCTTTAACCTTATCTGGCGTCGCTGAGAATTTTCAGATACTGCATCACAGAAAACTAAACTCTTACACATAGACACTTTTGTTTCACTTTTGTTCTGTTTTTGATCAGAAACAACACATTTTCTTCACCCGTTATAAATATCAATCTCACTACTCACTGACCTCGAACATTTTTCTTGTATCAGCTTGAATAAAACAACTTCAACAGTTCACCTGCAAATTTTTAACAGTCGAGAGCAACACCTTCTTTTATTTTGCAACCCTGGTGCAGTATTTACACGTCATGCGCTGAATCTCTGGTAAATGCTTTCTTCTGATATTGACGGTATCACTCCTCCAACTGGCAGGGTTAAGGGATATGGAGCTTGCGTAATGCATATGTGACACCATTTCCCCTCCAACTATAACTTCAATCCCCATTGAAAGCAATTAAAAGGTAGCTGAAATCTACAAGACCTAATGGGTTAATTTCTGGGCTTGTTGCTTTGGCAATCCTAACAAGAATTCTCTTTGTTTAGCAACTGAGCTCAAGGTGGACTTTTTTTTTTTTTTTTTTATTGACTCTTGTCAAGTTGCAAAATGATGAAACTTTGTTGCTGATCTCAAAACAACAGACCTCCTGGATCAGACGATATGAGAGGTCACTGAATATATTTGAAGCTTATTAAGTTAGTTCTTAAAATGTATTTCCTACAGATTTAAAAAAGGAAAGTGGATGCACAATCTGCTACATTTACTGCCTCTACTCAGAATTAGAGATTTATTTTCTGAGGAGGAAAAAAAATCAATTAGTGCTAAATTTATTCATGGATTTCTGCGATCAATGCGGGTCCACTCAGAGGGGCTCGGTGGGACCCAGTTCATCCCAGTTAATGTGTTTGAAGGGGAATTACCATTGATGTTGTTTTCCCTTCCTCTCAGGTCAAAGACCATCTCAGAGCTGTCACGGCCCGCCACACGGGAGGAACTTCCTTCCAGTCCTTACCGTTACCCACAAGACACCAAGACAGGGGAGAGGATGGTGTTGACCACTGGTTGATGTCAGCGAAAGACAATCAGGTTGGTTTGGGTGTGTTGAATCTAACATACCCTCTATCAGGGAGTCTCTTACTGAAGCTAATTGTGAATCCAATCAAGGCTGGGAATACCGACTATTGATTTACCCCACTAAACACACACAATAAACTAATACAGAGGGAATACATTATGTGTACAAATGGCTTTTACATCCACACAGTTTTCATATAATCTGCAGTAGCTGTCAGAATACTCCAGTTTGACTTATGTGCAAGTAAAAACAGCTGTTCTCACTCTCTCTTAATTGGCTACAACCACTGTAATTTTAATTCACATGACCTTTTATGACTTCTTGATTGTTTTCATAATTTTTGCATACTTCATTATGCTGCTCTGAAAGGCGTGCGGTGTGATCCTCTCAAATGTTCCTTCAAGGATATTCTTTTCGCTCCTTGTATTGATTTCAAACGGTTCCTGCACACAGGCTATATTTCAGGTCAATTAGACATATTTGGGCATTTGCAAATCATTTTTTTCTTTCAGATCCTGGGGCTCTAAAACTGCACTTTTGGCCCTAACAGCACTGCTCAGATTCTCTGTGGAGCTTGACATTTTGATCCGCAACAGAGACTAAATGATAACCGTTTCCTTGTAAATACTGTTGCCTGCGGGGGAGGGTTTTAAATAGACCAAGAAGGACTTTTCACTCACTCACTTGTTTATATTCACAACTCATCTAAATACGGACAGCGAAACTAAAATATAGTGTGCATTGCAAGCGGCAATACAGGGGGCTGCAGACCAATGTGAGGCGAGATTCATAATTACAGCAAATTATTGTTCATCATTTCCTAAATTCCTCTCCTTTTGCGCTTACAAATTATGTAATTATGACCATTTCCCAAAAAGACAGCAAATACTTGGTGATTTTTCACTGCAGAATTTCTCTACCAGACAATCTGATATTTTATTATATTAGATATTAACATTAATCTTTCTTTCTGTAATTTGTTTTGTTTCTCTTTAAAGAGAATATCTTTAAAGATTTTTTTGTTCATGTATGAAAGAACAAGCTGCCTTTGTTTGAAGTGTTTGGTCTTGGCATGTGTGATCACTCTCATTAGTGCTCTCCTCTCACTGAGAGCAAAAGCACTCCATTTATTTTTATTTCAAACATATCATTTACTGCTGTCTGAGCTTGCCTCCACATCTAAGAGAAAAGTATTTATTTGAACCTAACGAATACCCCCCTCTTGAACAATTTTAAATATAAATGGAGAGGAATCGATTAGTCACTCGCTGATTTTTGTATGTTTTTATCTCTGAAACATAAAACGAGTAAATAATTCCTTTTTACCAATAACTGGGGAGATTGGATAGAATATTTATTTTGCCTTGAGAAAAAGTCAGTGCTGAAGTTTGACCCCTGTATATTGTCATGACAACCTAAGGTCTTTTACTCTCCATAGCGAGTAGATGACCACATCCTCCTACTGCATGTACACTGTGAGCCGGCATCGCCCACACAAAGGAAGATTGACATAAACACTTTTTAATTGAGCTGCAAATGTTGTCATAGGATGAAGCCATTATTTTAGCACCCCTTGAGGCAAGATCTGCTCATGCAAAAAATAAAAGAAATGTATAATTAATACAGCCAGTTACATTATGCCCGATGTGAGTCTGCACAGATAGGATAATATTATATTTGTACAGTGGCGCCCTGAGCCATTCTCAGATCGCTGATAGTGTTCAGCGTTGAGCGGCTGGCTCCAGGGAAAGATTGCTCCATGTCACATCCTTATCAAAAGAGTGTTTTGTTCCTTTTTGCACACACAGATCTTATTCCATAAGAAGGCCTGTGATGTGTTCTATGTGTGTAGATCTTTCTACAGCACCCCCTCACCACACACACACGCACACACACACACACACACACATGCACACGCACACCACCACTACTACCCCACCTCACTGCTCTGCTGAAGATCAATTGTGTTTGTACTGTATGTGAATGTGTATCAAAGAGTCCCCACAGTCAATGCCTCCACTTATAAGGTAATGTACTGACACGAGAGATTCCACGGGGACCGTACAGAGCTCTGTGTCTACGGAGGCTGTTCAGCAGAGGGAAGGATTGGGAGGAGGGGGAACACAGCAGTCATATAGTGTGGGAGGAGGAAGCTGAATTGATAACGTACACAACTTACACAATACAGTGTTGAAGAGGTGAACAAATGTATACTTACATGAACAGCAATGCAGACCTCCAGTAAATGTACATTAGAGTTCAACTGGTTATCGTACAGTGATTATTCACATTTTTATGATTATTGACAGTGGGAAAAATGTAAGTAAATGTCTGTATTTCTGTTGTCTGATAACAATAAAATAAATAAATAATAAATGAATAAATCAGCTTTGGCTGTGATGCAGCCTCCTCACTCTGACTGTTTCAGGTCTGTCAATGTTGCGCTTTTACGATTCATGAGTGGAAGCCAACACAATCAACAATGAAATGAGTGGAAAAATATTTATTAATTTACCAGCACATTTTATTTAGGTTCCCGACAGTTCAATGTGAAACTGATAAATATTGTTTGAATATGATACGGTGGTAGATTATTTATTTGATTTGACAAGTCAGCCTTGAGGCAGTTCAACTAAGTTTGGTGTCAGATTTTCTCTCAAATTTGATATTTAATTTCTACTATAATGTTTGATTGTTTTTATTATTTATTTTTTTGAAATAACTGTTATCAGGATTGGTATTGAAAACTGAACAGTTAATCAAACAGACATTAACATTTTGGTTGATACCTATCTGATACTGTTTTTTTTGTTTGTTTTTTTTTACTCATCTGAAAAAAAAATAGAAAAACTGCAGGATTTTGACTCTGATGCTGCCTATTCTTGTCACACCACAATGTCTGCACCACAATCTGATGCTGCTGAACTGGATGACTCAGTTCAAATTTAAGTTTTACTTCATAAACCCTTGAGCATCTACTTGTATTTATTCATTCTAATTGTTTCTTAAATGTTTTATTTAATTTTGAAATAGTGCTGCAATCCCCTCGTACTTTTTCTTCAAGTCAGTGTTGAAAGGTTTAATTAACACATACTTGAGCAGATGTTTGAGCTGGAGTTTTTCTTATTCTAAGTTCTGACACCAACATGTTCATTTTTACTCCAAAAGTATACATTGCATTATTCTTTTATTTAAAATTATTATTATTATTATTATTAATAATCAATATTGGCCCAGGGTTAAAGATCGGTTTTACCAGCATTCCAGACCTGTGTGTTTGCCGTGCCTGTTAATCTCCCATCAAACACCTATGCTGTTTCACACAGCCACAGGGGGAATACCGTGTCAGTGAGAACTTTTCATAGCAGCAAAATCACTCACCCATTTGCTTTTATTAATCCTTCAGACTTAGAAGGTAGCTGTCCATGCAGAAGGGGAGTTATTCCCATGCATTTCAACATCATATTGACCTCATAACTAGTCAAGTTTAAGTCATAAATCCATAGTTGCTCTTGTCTGAGAAGTGGACAGCTCGGTGCTCAGCAGCTCCTCCTTCCTGAACTCGCTCTTTACAGCTGGAGGTGGGAGGCTGGTCAGATGCAAGGCTGGGGTTTTGCTGGATTTAACCCAGCCAAAGCAAGAGAAGTGGGTGGATGCATGTGATAGTCTGTCCCAGTGTGTGTAATGATTTTGGTTCTTAATAGCATTAGAAGGTGCGGCATCCTTTTAATGTAAGTATGAAATAAATGACATTCTCTGTATTCTGTGTGAATACATAGGCAGTGACAGAAGGTGACCCCTGTGTCAGTGGTTTATTATGTCCGGTTCATTTGCTAGGCCAGATTCCATTGGCTGTCAGCTTTACTGCCTAACTGTGTCAGCTGGACAGTGTTAAGTCTGATGGAGTGTTTTTGCCTCTGAAGCCATCCTGAGCAGAAAGGCAGGGAGAGCTATATAACAGACTCAGTGACAGGTTCTCAAAACAGGCGGGCCATGAATATGCAAGCTTCTCCACAAACAGCCAGGAAAAAAAAAAAAAAAACCCCGCTTGATGTGGCTGAATCTGAAAATAAGCAATTTTGCCATATTCAGGCAACAACATTGACACTTTCAGCATATTTCTCTGCAAGTCTCAGTGTCTCTTCAATTTTACTTCTGCACATTGAGTTAGAGGAGAGAATTTCATGCCTGTTTCACCACTAAATATTAAATAATGTTTCACTTTACTGTCACAACATAATGAAAACAGGAGAGGCATATGCTAACGGATAAAAAGAAATCATAATTGGGTATATCTGAGAACTTTGTGCATTTTTTTTTTTTTAGTTAGTGTGATTTTTGCACAAGTAACATGTCTTGATTGATTGGGATAAGGACCTCCTCTTAGCGCCAAATGTGCTTCCACACTCCCCTGTTTAATGCAAATTAAGTGAGCATGTGCCTTTGATATTGAAATGATCTTGCCGCGTTCCTACAAACATTTCAGCAGATGAAATGAAACTGTGTGCACTTTCTTACTGTAAGTTACGTTACCTCACCAGAGCCCTGAGCTTCAAGGGGACCCAGACTTACCAAGTACTGTCTGGTATCAGAGCAACAAATCATTTAAAAACAATATCAAGTTTTTGTTTGGTGCAAAATATCCATACAAACCAAATATTTTACAGCAGTAAACTTCGTATTCAGACCCTGTTCAGAAGGCTGGATACATTTTTCACCGATCCTGTGGAAATGACATGTGAGCTTCGGAGCTGGTTTTTCATGCTTTTTTTTTTTTTCCAAAAATAGTCTTTATTTATGATAAAGGTCCAATCATCACAACCTGAATACCTATGGCTTCACCCATTCAAGCATGTAGAAGAACCTATGGAAGCTCCTAAAAGCATGAAAAATGTAGAATATGTCCTCTCTGGAGCGAGGATTTGGTTAGTCTATTCCAGATTAGTAGAGTTGCAAGGCAGAGCAATGTGTTGAGCTTCATGGAGCAGGTTCCATTCCGTCTGTAGATATAAAGTCATTAAATCGAAAGCGAAAGAACACAGTAATTCTCAAATTTCAGATGATTCTAAGAACATGAGTGAAGACATTAGCATGAATATGATACTCCGTTTCTTTAAATACATTTCCTAAACCCTGCTCTTTGGGCCTTGAACAACAAAAAAACTCCTCAAATATTAAATGGTCTCTGAAACAGATAAAGAGGCTGAAATGAATTAAAATGTCACTAGTGCGTTGACCCGTGGGGAGCCGTATGTTCTAGATCCTCTGATACAGTTCATTCCTGTACTTTCTTGGTAAATTCCACAGGCATTTTCAGTTGAATAACCTCTCAGCTGGCATGTCTGTTTCTGCACATGAAACTTGACACCATGGCAACGTGGCCCTATTGCTTATCTCTTGCTAGGTAACCCACTTCAGTGATGAATTTTCAGCCACTTTTACACAGAGATTCCAGAAGAAAGGTGAGATGGTGATCCCACCTTTTTGCCACCATTGACCAATTTCCACAGCTAAGCCAAAGGAGTAACAGAGGTGAGGCAGTTCGAGTTTCACTGTTCCACAAATGTTAGCATAGATAGTCCTCTGTCCGAAGTGACCACAGCTCGCGGATCTCAGCGTCTCCACAGTTTGACATCTTTCTGGTTGCATTGATATGTTTGTTTACTGTACACGGTCTGTACTCATTTTTATTTTCATTACTTGACTATAGTTTGTATTATTCTGCAGATGTGATAACAGATACATTTTACTCCAAAAACCAAGTCCGACAAGTTGGGGGAAAAACATCAATTCAGTATTATTTCTTCGGTAAAAAACACACACGATCAAAGTAAAAGCACTAATTACAATATACATGGAATAATATTGTTTGTGCAGATGCTTCAAGTGTAAGCCTTGTGTGTTTTTCTCATGGTTTGTGGTTCTTTTCAGGACACCATGTGTTTTGGGTCCTTTGTGTGATTAGATCCGGTCTGTTTGTGTTTCTGTGCATGCAATGCACGTGAGACTGGATGGAAGTGTCTTGTAATACCAGGTGGAAATTTCATACAGCAACACTCTGACCTCACAGACCTGCTATCCTGAAGAAACAACACACTGATCACTAGTGGAATCTGATCACTGTTCCTGTTTAGAGGAGGCAGTGTTAGAGATGTTTTGTCCGTGGCCATTTCTTCTGGTTTCTCCTCCTTTATTTCTTACAGATAGCAGAAAAAGCATTTACATACTGGCGGATATGTCTGGTCTAGACTTTGTGAGCGACTACAGTGAAAATGGCTCAGGACAGGGATCAAATCAAACAGCTGAAGTTCTTTGGTCTCTATGAGGGGAAAGGGTGGTGATGCTATTAACTGGACTCCTTTCCTGTTTAGAGGAAGGGGCTGCACATTCCATGAGACGCACCATCACACCCTCACAGTCACACTCAGGCATTCTTGTACTGGAGTACTCCTACTTTTATTTTCACCTAAACAAACTTTACACTTAGTACACACTTAATGCACATATACACCCGCATGTACTCATGGGTCTAAATGCATGCACACGCCTTTCCTCTCTGACACACTCACACACTCACTCTCTCACTCAGTGACTCTATCTCTCGATCCTACTTTGTGTTTCTCTCACTCCCTTTACTGGAAGGACACTCTGATAGGCCCCCTCATAAGGAGAGACACACCATCCCTGTTGATTCCAGTGGGAGTCCTTCAGAGGCAGCACTTCCAGTGGCTTTAGTGCATTAAAGCTTTTACCTTTTGCTTCTAAAGGCATCGGGACAAAAACAGGCCGAGCTCTTTCTCTCCACCGGGGAGAGAGGATGCATTGTCTTGTGAGGACACTGATTACTTAGGAATCAGTCATCAATTATTCAAACGATGGCATACTGTATTGCCTCCACCTTTAGTGACAAGACGGCCTTTCAAGGCTGGGAAGTGCAGAGACACACCCTGTGCGGTCCACAAGAATCAATACAGATGCCGGTAGTTTGCTTTCTCCCTTTCGTTTCGGTTTGTCTTACTCTTCATACTAATGTGAATTTGGGTGCTGGCATTACACTGTAAGGCATGTGGAAAACCTTGAAATGCCAGCTGCTGAGGAGGCCACAGGGCTAGGACAGGCCACCATGGAGGCCTGTGGGGCCTGGAAACCTGCCCTTGGCTTGTCCCTTTCGGTCCACCCTGCTGCCTTTTTTGTCAAGTTCAACCAACTTAGTCTGTTGTCTTAACTCAACTGATTAAGTGTAAGTGAGCCTGATGAATGTCCCCCGTTCATCCACAACACCTGGTTCTCAGGAGAGTGCAGGATGAAGTTGCCTAAGTGTTGGAGACTTTCTCTTAGACCGGTCCAAAGATGGGACCACCCAGGAATTGCATACTTGAGGTTTTTACTTTGCTTTTCTTTATTGCCTCCACTCCACGGTGTTGCAGAGTTTTCCCTGGACCAGACTCCTGGCACACCCTGCACACCCGCTCCTTAGTCACTGTCACCGAAACACAAAGAGTCCAACACACAGCCCTGTGTCCTGTCCCAGACTGTCTGACCTCCTCACTCTGGAAGCCTTCACTGCCTTCCAGTGTTTGCTAATAGAATATCCTATTACTCTGCCTCGGAGCCAGAATGCTTATTTTGAACAACCACAGAGCACTAAAAAAGGTCAAGCACCTCAAACCAAAGAGGCAGTTAAACAAATGAAGCGTAATTCACACCTGATCAGCTGAGGTGGATGTTTTTGGGTTTTTTTGGCTTCTTTTGAAATATGTTTTTAACATTCTAGTATTCCAGAGAGATTTTTGAATATCTGGTTGTGTAGATGAATGTGCATGCCTCTTGCAATTTATAAAGAAATGAGACAAGAAAGTATGAAATAAAAATACAAAGACATGGGCCAGTGCCCTGCAGAGACATGATTTTGACGTGTTGATTAATTTTCACTTTTATTAAGTATGTCAGGGTGGATTTATATTTCAGGTTTGTTTTAAAAAGATCTCTGCAAGTCTGTAAAGTGTATTAGTTTTATTATTTTTTGCTAAGTCATTTTAATTTAATTTCCTGAAGTTTTGATTGATAGAAACCCGAAAACTTAGAATGAGAGACTGTATGACATCAACTACAACTTACAAGTACTTGTTTCTTAAAGATCACACTATTACTGCCATTTTTGTGTCTTTGAAAACTGTGTTTTGGGTTTAAGTGCAAGTATTTTTTACTACTAGTTTGACTTCATTAACTATACAAACCCTGGTGCCCTAGGATGACTCTTAGTATGATTTGGTGCTATTTAAGTAAAACTGATTTGAGCTGGGAGGAGCCAAAGAGAAGGGGAAAGAGGGAGAGAGAGAGGAAAACAGAGGTGGGGAGGGTCGCTGGAGGAGTTGGATAACAATGGCTGCAGTCCAAGTTCGGCTAATAGTATCTGACACACTGCAATTTTGAGGCTTATATCAACATTGTTTTTACAGCTGTAATTAAGCCACCTAATCAGAAGCACATTGGTCGGGACAGTCTAGGGCTGTGAGGGGGCAGACACACAGTGAGCTGTGTTCAGCCCTGCGGCAAGGCAGCAGCCCCGCACTGGGCTTAGGCGAGGTGGAGGCCAGCCAAAGGGATCTGTGGGTGGGAGAGCATCCTGAGTGTGACATACACACGCACACACATACACACTGATGTACACTGTGAACCAGGGCCACACTGAATAAGTATTTGAATAGCTTTTTTTTT
>JAPTYQ010000001.1:1097406-1110916 GCA_029814465.1 Ostorhinchus cyanosoma
GTTCATTTTAATGCCTGGTACAACTAAAGGTACATTTGTTTGGACAAATATAATGACAACAACAAAAATAGCTCATGAGTGTAATTTAGGAACTGATATCTATCCATTTTCCATGTTTTCTTGATAACAACCAAAGTTACTTGCATCAATAGCTATGTCATTGTACTGACAAAAACAATGCTTTTAGTCATTCCATCTTTTCTTTTTTTGTCTGTTTTAGTCACATGATACACACAGGAGTTAGGACCATTGTTTTTGATTACTTTTGCTGGTCTAATAAATTTTTCTGTCTGTGTATGCATGCTTTCTGTAGGACTTCAAATAATAAAAGAATAAAATAATCTGAATTGTAGGCTGTAACATATCTGTGAGTTTGTGTTGGTCTTTGTTTTGTTCTTGTAGCTGAGTGTTTGTTGACACAAGTGTATTTTTAGACTGTCCCTGTTGTCTACATCCACAAAAACAGCCACAATATACTGATTTCTATCTAGAGGATTTGGGAGAGAATTTTCAATAAACTTACACTTACTCCAATTTCTTGTTTGCGTTTTGTCCGCTTTTCTGCAGTTGCAACAGCGGTGCTTGTAAATACAGTCAACTAATGTAAAAAACAATGACCAGCTCCAAGAACAGCAAAGATTTAAACACAAACTTTACTTAAACACACTTTTAATAACTTGCATGAAGTATTAAGTCTTGTTTATAAATGTTTTTTGGGAAAATGTTGTACTGATCATGCTGTAACAAAACTACAAACCTTTAACCGCTAATGCAAACTATGCAGTCGGGTCAAATCTGACCAAAACGCCAAAAGCTGATGTCGTGGTGTTGTGTGTGTGGGCTGATGTGGTTTCTCCTAACATCACTACTTTTATGACATAAAAATGTTCCTGTTCACCATAATTTAATCCAATATAAGTACATAAAAGTTAATGAGATCTGTTTTTGAGCAGTTACGTTTAATTCTTGGTTGAAAATAGTGAATTCAAAGTCTACTGCGCTTTGTGTAAGAAAACTATGAGCATTTAGAATCAAGACAGTAAACAACCAACAAAAGGCTTCTATTACCCAATACTGTTCTATATTCTCATGGGCACCAAGGTTTGGCATGACTCACTCTGGAGTAACAATGTTAACATCTGCAGCTCTAGTAATCCACCTGCATATTCTGTTTGATGGCATCATTAAACACATTTTAAGAAAATAATTAATTTTATTCGCTCACTAATGAGTTGTTATTCATTTTGTAATTAGTTTTAGGACTCCAATATTCTCTTATCTTTTAATGTGTTCATAATGTTTTTTGGTGAAACCTGCTGAAATGCTTTAATATACAGTCGTATGCTACAAATTGTACCTGTGTGACTTTTCTTGGAATGTAAAAAGGACTTGAACTGATACACTAAGGTAAAGTGTACTTTAGATTCAGCTGGACACTTGTGCAGAGTCTGCTAAATGTTTTTCAGTCTGTAGCCAGCTGGCAACGTTTTGTCCCACATTCTTTCACCCCCGCTGTGTCACCCAGCTTGGTGACCATGAATGTGTTAGCAACTACCGAGTCCTCTCACCACGTCCTTCAGTCTAATTTATATTTATGTCCTTTTTAAGGACTTTGCCATTCCTTTCCTCGCTGATGACATGTTCGCTTCATAGAGTCATATGTTCTGAGCAGTGATTCATTTTTTTTTTATCAAACAATGCAATGTGCTGAATAAATAAGGGGGTAGATGGACTGACAACGGTAGAAGACAAGTTTGTGTGACTTTTTTGGAACTGTGCAGTCGTTACTCTCCCTCCCTCCCTCCCTCCCTCCCTCCCTCCCTCGGTGCTCTCCCTCCTTCTTTTCCACCTCCACAGAAATGTCCAGCTTGATTTAATCAGGGATGCAAGAGGGAAATCAAACCGGGCGTGGGACCAAAAGCCTCCACGTTGGGACAGGCCAGGTCTTGCGACCTAATCGACCCCGGGGGCAGGCAACAAAGATGGTCATTGAGTTTGTGAAAGAGAGGCTGTTTATATTTGTGTAATCGCGACTCTATATGTGTATGAGTGTTACCCAAATGTGGCTGTTGGAGAAGGGAGGAGACAGAATGTTAATGTGTCCCTCCGGTGGCAGCAACAGCACAGTCGCACACAGTCTTGTGTTTGACATGATGAAGGTGGGGAGAGTATTTCCTATGCCACTATTCCCTCCTCCCTCGTTTCCTGCTGTGCGGTTCAGACGTTAGAGCCGGCATTAAATTCCTGTCGACAAGCTCTGGGTGGAGAACGGGCCACGTTTGCGGTCGCTGTACCCTGAGGGCCTGCAGCAGAGTTGCTGTCTTTCTCAAACACGCAACACCTCACTGTTCCTTTTGTTCCTCTAAATTTTTTTCCTCCAAACCACCCCTTGTCTTTTCTCCTCCCTCCCCTCCTTTGTGTTCCACGTCTGTTTACTCAAAATGACGGTTCCTCCTCAGCTTGCTGGCTTGTGGTTCACCGAAACAAATAAATAAATCCACGAGGACACACACATTCATTCACAAACAGCCTTTGCACACCCCACCAGCACATAACAAGATGAGAGATGGAGAGAAAATGTAAGCTGTGGGAAGAGAAAGTAAATTAAAAACAAATCATTGCATTGCTATGGAATACAACTGGCAAACGGCAGAGACAACTATCTAAACAATGGCCACAGGATTCTCTGAGTTGCTTATCTGTACCAAGCATAATCAGGAATTGTCCAGATTTGAACCTCTGGTGTGACTCATTCTGCCCCACGGTAGTAAAGATGAGACAAGTTTCTTAATTTAACAGAGTAACAGGACAGTTTAGAGTGGACCAACAGCATGTCTCACTAAAAGCATGTTATTATAGTCTCAATATAACCCAGCCAAAGGCCCAGCAGTGTGCAGTATGTATTCAAACTGCAGTCATAGGTCCTCGGGGAATTAGTGTGTCTGTGAAAGTGTGTGTGTGTTTGAGTTTAGTGTTCAGGAGAAGGACTTGGAAAAGATGTGAAAAGACCCAGATTTATACTTTTTGCTCTTGGAATATCCCAGAGATATGTTGGAGGCAGTAGGGGGATTTTATACAAGTCCTCTCCGGTTTCTCCGTTTCAGCATTTTGTTGTACTGAGGACATTACGTGGTGACAACAGGCATTAAAATACCCCTTTTTTCCCATTCACACCCGTCTGTTTCTCTTCCTCACTACGTCTCTTACTTAATTTTTTTCCAGAGTCTGTCTTGAAAGCAGGGTTAAAAGTGAATGGCTGTATATCTACAGTTGGAATAAAATGACATATTTTACTGAGCAGTGTGACAGACCAGCACTTAATTGTCCTGAAAATGTTTTTAGCCACATCCCGCTTTGTTGAGTAATGGGTCTTTCCTTTGTAGATATGTTGCTTCTTATGCTACTGCAGTGAGGGTTTCATTTCAAAGGCTTTTTCCTTGAAGCTAAATACTTATCTTATTCTAATGGTACTCCTGAGAACAGACCGCTTATCCTGATACGAATTGAAAATTCACTAAAGGAAGCAGCCATAGCATAGAATCTGAAGCATAAAACAGGAAGTGGCGCATAAGACATTTAGAGGTGGGGAAGAAATATTTACATTAAGTTTGAGTTTTATGGTTCATATACACACGAGCAGGTTCCATCTACCTGCATGTTATAGAACAGAAACACAGCTTATTTTGTTATGTAACTGGATCAGTACTGTACGTATGCATGTATGTCTGTACTGTGTGCTCATGCTGAAGACATTTTTGACATTTCGCCAGATTAAAAACCCAATTCATGACTCTGGTTGCTGTTTCCACTGCACCATAAAGAAATCATTTAGACCAGAGGAAATGATTAAGTGTTATTAATATTGTGCCAGTGCTCTCTTTGTGGATATGGATGTTACAGTGAACTGGAAGACCAAAATGGTCTGTTTGGGTGGTTGACTACATGTGAAACCACATGAGTGTCCTTGGGACTAGCTGGTTTGTGTGTGTCTGACTAAATGCCTGCCTAAGTAATATGTATGTGTGTCTCCTCCAGTCCTTGCAGGAACTTGGGAAACCACTGGGAGCTCCTCCAATAGTACCTAGTGTGGACTCATTTGTTGACTCAGTGATGGTTAGAGGGGCAAGTGTTGCCATCTTAACACCAAGCCGTCCGAGTGAGAGACAGACTCACACACACTGTGAAAATAACATTAAGTAGTACTTTTAAGGCGCTACAGTGTGTATCTGGAGTACAGCTTTGCCTCCTCCTCATGGTAATCCAAACTAGTTTCATATAATTTGAATGACAAACCATAGCCAGAGAACTCCAGTCAAAGGGCTAAGGGAGTGTATTTGAGGAGAGGAAAGAGACTGGGACCAGCATTACACTGCAGCTCAAGTGTGCTGTGAAAGTCTGGATGAAACAGTCTGCCTCTTCTCTCCTCTGGACTCTGGGCCTTGAGAAACGACTCACTTAAAATGGTCTGGGGGTGCTCTGATTCATACATAGCTGGCTGTGTTATTTTTAATTTATTGGACAAAGCCGCAACTGTAGAAGTCATAAGAGAGATTCTGGCAGTTCTCTAATGCAGCCCGGACTGCGTTAATTAATAGTTAAAACTCAACACCACAATCAGATCACCAAACCAAACAACACTTAGGCCTGTGTAACAGTCAGCTTTTTCACTTTTACTTCACTTTCTCTGCCTTTTCAGTGGATCTCTACAGTGCACAGGATGCCTAGAGGCGTTGCATTGAAGCTGTAAAGGTTTAACAGTGTTAAAAAACACAAAATCCAAACAAAATGAGGTTGTGTTATTGCGGGGAGTAGTTATCCTGGTTAACATTGTAGTAATTTCCTTTTGGGTATTGACAAATTTATGCATGTCTAATAGATGCTAATGTTAAATTTCCCCTCTTATATTTGTTTTTACTTATCATACAGTAATGTGGTCCACTGGGGAGTCTATTGTTTAATAGGAAGGGCAGATATAATTTCAGCACACTGTGTTAAAACACAGGGAGTTGCATTTGGTGAATGGTCAATATCCTGGATCGATGCTGTTCAAATTTGGGATGCCATAGGGCCTGACAGCTATGAATTGCATTAGTTTGGGCAGAGTGAAGAATAGATGAATTGGGATTGTTATGTTGTGGGAATTTAAGCCCAATATTTATTTTCTGTACATGCACAATTTTGAGATTTGGGGTGGGAGGCATTTGTTTTGGGTCAAATCACTCCAGGCACATAAAACTTTAGCTCCTAAATTCTATAACAACTCCACATTTAATTTAGAAATATATAGTGTCAGCAATGTGGGTTTTATCACTACAGTTTCTGGCAAAATGTTTTGATAAGGCTTTGTGATTAAGTTATGAGTCGCATTTTCTCCATCTTCAGGACGAAGTTAATCTCCTTAAAAAGGGAAATAAAACTGAAGTATTCCAGTATATGTTCCAAATTGGGAAAGAACACAATTAGGTTAGCTTGTGGCTGTCAGTCAACCCACTGTTGCAAGGTGTTCTATGAGGTGAAATCAAGCAGACGAACTAGGGGAGAGGTGGTGTAGTGAGATGGAGAGGCCAGGCAGCCAGGGGGCTACACTAGAGTAGCTGAGTGCTGGGTAGGGAAACACCATTGTACTGTTCGTCTGGAGACATTCTGTCAAAGCCGGCCCAGGCTGACACCTCGGATCACAGTTTGATAGACGGAAGAGTAGCTCTCGCTGACTAGGTCCTATTAAGGTGGATGTTTTCAAAGTTTGGGCCTGGCACTAGGGAAAAAATAGGAAGGACACAGAGGGGAAGTGGAGCCTGAGCAGAGCTGACATGCTTCAAGACCCTCCTCCCCAACCGCGCAGTCGGGGGTCAAATCACTTTGCTTCCTTAGCCAAGTCTGGCTTGGTGTCCAACTTACAGAATGTCTAATAGAGAGAGTCCGAGATAGCCACACAGTGCTCTAAAAACACAGTCACATTTGAAAACACACACTCTTATCATGCACATACACTCAGAGATCTTCAAAGCATGCATGGATGCATGTTAACACCTGCTAGCAAGCACTCTTGCAAGCACAGATGCACACATGTGCATATTGGTGCATGTTTTGTATTCTATTGTGAGAAGGCTGAGTCGTGTCCAGTAGGATGAGTGTGCGTAGGATACCATGCAAGTGTTTGTACCTTACCGCACCCCCTCTCCTGGATCAATGCTCTCCCGCTGTCACAGTGCAGTGAACAGGCAGAGGCAGCCAAGAGAGGCCTGCAAGACCTGGAGAGGCACAAAAGCATTGAGAGGTAGTGGAGACGGGTGGGGGGTGTGGAGGGCTGGGGCAGGGCTCCACTGTGCGTGTGTGTATGCGCGTGGTTAGTCGTCAGAGAGGGGCGAAAGCAGACACACTGCACCTTGACCACCTATTATGAAGCTCTTTGCCGCGATGTCAAGTGAAAGCAAGTTAATTGGGTGAAGCTGTAGAGCATGTTAGGGCGGTGGTTGAGGGCTTGCCAGCTTGACAGTTGAGTGTCAGCGGGACCCAGTCAAGTGTGGCTGAGAGACAGAGCCCTGTCACCGGCCCTAAAGCAGGGCCGCTGGGGCTTACAGGGAGAGAGACCGACCCCTCCCTACACACACACACACACATGCACACACACACACACACACACTACACGCATTGACACTTATACCCAATTACATTTGCTCGTTCCCTCTGGTGAGCCCACACTGTCACAAATGAACATTATTTTATGGAAAGTAAAATGATCATTTTTTAATTTAAAGAACCCAATAATGAATTAGTGAAGTATTCTCTTTGTAGTAAACCTTAAATGTAGTTTAATATTTGCCTGTTAATCTGTGACAAAAATCATGTATTTATTGCATTTGTACATTTTTTGAGAGCATGACATATAGTTAGACACACACGAGCACAAATGTCAAGTTATTTCAAATGAATTAATAAAACGAGTGATGTCAAAATGATTAACTTTTTTCTTTTTTTAAACAAAATCACTATCTACTAAATTAAATATCCCATGACTTTACTATAGTTACACCATTATTTCTTATTCTCTACACTGACATTTTTGTAGTATAATCACAGTAGTTTAAATAACTGTAAAAACTCAGTGCTGGTAAATTTAACTGCACTGCAACGTGACATTCTATTGACAAACCTAAGCAGAACTTGACAAAAGGCCCCAAATATTCATCGTTAAGCGATTCCCTGGGGAGGGTTGTAGCAGCTTTTCAGATAGTGTCGGAGGGTTGCGGGATACCCATTTATCTTCCTAAAGCTCACATTCAATCTCCATCACTCTGTCAGATGGAAATGAGACCCTCTCTTTTGTACCATTTACACCCTCAGAAGTGCTACTGAGTGCCCCTCTCTCAGTGTGACAAAAAGACCCTAATTAGAGAGTATTGAATGATAGATGAGAGGAAGATGGCCATAACCCTGGGATCATTGTGTTTTACACCATGTTATGTCTATGGCTGTAATATTCGTGCTGAGGACTGTGGGAATGAAGCAGCAGATCCCCTGCTATGGGTGTCTCAACATACTCAATGATCCATAATGTGGGCCTTAAGAAACTGATGGGCCAGAACACAGTCTCTATTCTGAAAGGCACAAAGCATTTGACAAGGTTGTTAAGACTTTGTCCAGCCACAGTCACCGATTAGGCTAATTCTGTGGATTTGTGTTTGGATCAAACCTCACAGAATTTCGGAGGAGACACTCAGAGATTTAGGCTGCAAGGTTAAATCTGTGTCAAAGTATTGTTAAATATTTAGTTAAGCTTAACTAGTATCGATAACGAATAGTAAATATAAAAAAAAAAACCAAAAATACTTGTTAAGGCAAATTTGTTTTAAGGATATTTAGGATATAAGTGATCAAATCCAAAAGTGCATCTAGACGCAAATACCCTGAAACTAAATGAAGTACCTGATACGCTGAAATCATTATGTTCTATTGTTGGCAAATGGTACAAAATTAACTTTTCTCAGTGAACTGCATTCAGTTTTAGTCCCCCCCCCACACCAGTTTTAAACATTAGACATCCTAAAAATATTTCCTGAAACAAAATAGTCGAATTATTCTCATAGTTACTCTAATTGGTCCTTAGCACTTACTGAGCCTTTTATATAAACTGGGCAGTTACTCTTTCAGCTTCAACTTCATAAGTATCACCTAAAACCTGAGCATCATCTTAATGCAATCAGATACACCTTTAAAATCTAATTCCTCCAACATTTCTCCCATTGTCAAAATGTTCGCCCTGTGTCTGATTCTACCTCATGACTCCCTGCTCGTCTGCTAACAGCTTTGTAAACTGCTTAAAGGACCATTACTTCTCCTGACTTCCTGTGTCATAATGGGTAAAATGTACTACAAGCAGTCAAGCAGTTAAATGGCTATGCGCTTTTGGACAATACCAGGGTTATAAAATATTTTTTCATCATCTGTATCATTTGTAATTATTATTCTTATTCTGAATATCGATGCAAGAAAATGATATTCAACTTTATAAAAGAGTAAAATTCCAGAAAATCATTTCGGCGAACAAAATATTACTTTAACGGTATATTCAATATTTTGATTAGTCAGATAAATAAGCTGTTTTAAGTGAATTTTCATTGTTGTTGGATTAGGTCAATCCTTCCTTGTGTTTTTTTTTTTCTTGTTTTCAGTTTATTAAAAGTAATGACATCCTTCATAATTGCTAAAAAAAAAAAAAAAAAAAGGAAGTAAAAAAAAACTACTGCAAAAACTAAAACATTGTAAGTTTTGATAATAGCAAGAAAAACAAACCAAAATTTTAAATGCTTCACGACGCTTCACTAACGTAAAGTAATACTATGATTATGGAATATGTAGTTTTTACATTTTTCCTGCTGCCCACTCTTTGATTTTGTTTCAAGCTGTAATTACAGGACAATACATAGATACAATACTGTAATGTGGCATTTCCTAAATTATACAACAATTCAGACATTTCAGTTCAGTAATTTTACTTGATGTAACAACAGACTACTTTTTGTATTTTCTCAATTCGGTGTAATTAAAAAAAAAAAAAAAAGAAAAATAAGTTTAAGGTGTAATTTTTTAAACTTCCTAACAAAGAAAAAAAAAAAAGGGGTGAGAAAATCAATAAGCCATTTTAGTCTCTATCTATCAAAGCGGATTCCTTCTTGTCTGTTTTAAAGTGGGGATGTGGCACTTTAATAGGATAGCGCGAGGCTGTTTGAAATGTATGCCAATGATTCCTGTCATTTCATGGCAGCCCGGCCATGGTTCACTGAGCGCCCACTTCTCCCCTGTCAGCTCGACTGAAGACAAGCATTTAGTTGCAAACTTTGAGCAGGTTGCGCAAACCAGAAATGATGTGACTGCTACTTCCAATCCCCATCCTTCTCTTTCATGGTGCAATGCCACTGGCGGTCAAAGAAAGGGGAGAGAAGTGTGCTTTCCCTCATTTAACTGAAGAACATGCTGATTTAGTAAAAACCTTAAAGGTGAATAGACAAGTGGTGAAGGGTGGGGGGCTCGGAATGACAAGAAAACACAGGATGTGGAGGAGAGGAGAAGGTGAATACAAGAGGTTATAGGAGGTAGGACTTTAGTCTAGTCAAAGTCAAAGGTTATCAGTTGACCTTTTGTGCCTTCTGTTTAGTTCTACCTGCTTTGTTATATTTACAATTATTCTTATAAATTAAGAAAATTAAGCCCAAACACCCGAGCTTCGTACAATGTTTCACCGACTGTGGTTCCATACTGAGTAAAAAGAATCATAGCTTTCATTTATCATGCATGGCCAGGCGTGTTTTCCAGATATTGATGTAATGTCCCCGTCAAAGGTTTTTACAATCCCTGTGTCTTAACACTGGGCCAGTAAGTCAGTAGCAAGTAGCCCTGTTGGCTAGCTGACAGTTTGTGTGCGTCAAGGCCACGGCCCTGTATTTTCTGCCTTGTAGCACACCAAAGTAAAATCGCTTGTCAGGCTGAGGTGTCTGTGAGCTGACAAGATGCCCCAGTGACATTTCAGCTCGAAAGAGCAAGTGTCTTGCAACCGAGTGGTCAAATATCAGAGAATAGGTCATGCAGGGTGGAGCTGAGTGCTATCCGGAAGGCCAGTCTCTACCAAACGCCAAACGCCCTCTTGACTTTGACAAGTGGGACTGCTGGGGGGTCAGCGAGGGCAGCGAAGGGGTGGCTGTGCGACGGAACAAAGTGATGTTCTGTTGGGCATGGCCAGACAGTGTGCACCTTATTGGCTTCAAAAGGGAAAAGACATTGACATTGATTAATCTTCTTAACCCTCTTGAACATGAAGAGAGTGGTGGGGAGCTTAAAGTGGAGGGGGTTTGGCAGCCCCATAAGATGGGCCACTCCAGTGGTTTGTACGGAGCATGGCCCCCTGAAATGTACTCTGACATTCATTAGAATATCTTTGACACATATCATGGGGGAGACGGCAAAGCTAGAGGAGGAGAGCAGTGTCTCTAGTGATCTCAGTCACCCTTTACATGTTTTAACCCTAGATTAGGCCATGTGATTTCACCTTTCATCCTGAGCAGTAAAGGTAAATGTAGAGAAGCAGATAAGTGCATGTATTAGTTTGACAGTTTAGTTTGATAAAGTGGGATCACAGGCACCTTAAACACAAACATCCAAAGATTGGGACACACTGGACATGGATTCACTGGTAGTTAGTTTTTGTGTTCTAAAGATTGTCAGTTGAACTTTTAGCCCACATGCTCAGTAACACTGCACAGTCCTGAATGAAATCAAAGTACATGCCTTTGTATATCCAGTACACTGCCAATGTGAGGACTAGATGCTGATGTTTATCTCAAATAGCTTCTACCTTTAGTTCATGCCTTTGTGTTTTTCTGCTGTGTTTCTGTTTTGTTGAATTTTAATATAAAAGAGAGAGAGAGAGAGACAGAGAGAGATAGAGAAAGAGAGAGAGCATGTGTCAAAGTCTTGACAGACATCAAGGCAATACTGCGGTGCTGACATAAATATTTAACACTGAGGGGCAACCTACAGCATGTCATGTCACGGCCGTGATTAGGGTGAACGGTGACCCCCTCTCATATAACATGGTTTCATGTTGGAGAATGGCGGGGGGGCATGTGTCAGTGCTTCATAGGACGGACGATGCTCCCTTTAACCCTCATTTCCATAAAGCCATTCCTTTGGAACAGTGTTCCCAGCAGGTCCTGACCCCCTACCTGCTTATTTTCCATTTCCAGGTGGTGCAGACTAGTTGCAGAGTGAGCTGCCTCCGAGGCTACGAGATCAGGCCTGTTTGAAGCATGTTTATATGTGGGTTTATGTGTGCATGTGTGTCATTCTACTTGACATCAGACCTCTTAAGAGCCTGATGGTGTCGGCCAAAGGAGAGCTGTTTATCATTCAGCCAACATCATTTGGTTGTTTCTTATCGATCGGTTCAAAAATGTTTTTCCAATGTTATGTCATTGTTTGCTGGCCGTCGAGGGTGAGCCCCCTGTGAATAATTCTAACCTTAATTGGAAAGAAATCTATACATGGAACTTCACTTGCACACAGGATCACACTACCTTGAAGAAACAATTATAAGCATAGAGAGGTAATCAATGGCAAAGCCTTGCCATGAAATGTCACCAGATGAAACTGATGCTGCCCCTGTAGCATTAACATTTATTAATAGCTTTTCTCTAGTCCACGAAGAAAACGAGCAGCAATTAAAGCAAACAAAACAGGCACAAAATAGTTCACTTCACCTCTTTTCATATTAGGAAAATACATACACACATTAAAACAAAATCGAATTCTTTTAAGAGGGATTCTTTTTTTGACCCTCATTAGCTGATCCTCATTTGACTCCAGTAAGAATAGTATCTTGTCTTTTTCAGCTGAAGTCCTCTGGCACTCTGGCAATATTCCTGCAAACACACATTTGAATAATTATGCACACATCACACATATACAGTTATAAATGACTGCGAGTTAATACAGTCCTTAAATATTCCAAATCAGTACAAAACAATAATAATATTCTGTGGTCCATGTATGATCATACTGGAATGAAGTTTAGTGGATAAATGTACAGCTACAAAAACACTACAAAGTACTAAAACAGAAACAAAGCAAATTCAAAATGAATATGTTTTCATTATGTTGTCATTAAGGTGGCATGGGAATTTAGAGATTTGATATGTTTAGAAGCATATTTTGGTACATTATTTACTTTAATATAAAGGTTGATATTTATAACTGTCACATCCTTTTACTACTTCTCTTATTAGTCATGAATTTTTTTCCAGAAAGTGCAATGCCACACTACTCTAATGACACATATCTGGCATCTATAATAGTATATTAATATATTGTCCTTATTTTAAAGGGGTCATATTTTGCTAAACCCACTTTTATTAGTCTTTGGTTCATTTATTTGTGTATTTGGACCCTAACTAGTTACGTCACAACATTTGGACATATAAGATCAAAACTTCCGACAAAGTTCGACATAATTGTTTGTCAGCAGCAGTGGTTGTAGTCCATACTGAAAATATATCCAAACTTTACCTAAAATGTTCAGTTGTTGGTTGTATTAATGAACACAAGTGGCTGAACGAGACAGAGCAGCACAGTCAACAACGTGGAGGGGGCGGGGCATTTGCATTTAAAGGGCCAGCGCTCAAAACAACCTTTTTAGTGTTATCACTCTGAAATAGGGTTGAAGGTGGGTCTGTGGAGTTGAATTAATGAAGAATTCAGACCCAAGCAGAGAATTTACAGTTTATGTAGACGACAGGGAAATGTTTTAAAATGTGCAATTCCATTTAAAAAAAAAAAAAAAAAATGCAAAATATCACTCCTTTAAGGTTATGAAAAACCAACTGATGACTGAAATGAGTCAGATTCTGCTTGTGAAGGTCTTCCTTTTTGCTCTTTGGTAATATTTTTATGAATGATCACCTCCTGACAGACCAGATATGTCAATCTGATTGAATGTGTACATATTTACTCACAGGTGGCATTCAGCAGCTTTATGTGAGATATTTCATAGTTATCTGAATTTAGTGTCTGCTCAATTGTTACACTTAAATAAACTCACTGTACATAAAAAGTTACAAATTCAAGAATCTTCTTGCCTGAGGCATAGGGAAATTTTTCTCAACCTGTAACATTAAAGTAATTACAGATCTAACAATGTTATCTCTAACTAATCCAAAGTATTGCGAGTTGAGAAGAAAAATGTGTTTTTCTTCATCTTGAGCACAAAAGTAGGACAAAAACCCTTGATACTATATAACTTACCTTCAGCACTTGGGAGTTTACTCCTTTTCCAGTAGGCTGGCCTGATAGCTCTTCCGGTAGATGACATATTACACCAGTCCTGTGGTCATGCCCAGGCTCCATCTCTCCAGTTCTTTGTTCAGTCACAAATCATTCTGTGGGCTCCCTTAAGTGCATCTGTGTTTGTTAAGTGCCCAGACCATAGACCGTGGTGTTAATCCAATTTGCCCTTAACATT
>JAPTYQ010000001.1:1111016-1129177 GCA_029814465.1 Ostorhinchus cyanosoma
AACATTTTTTTTCCAACCAGCTACCATGTGGTTGGGTGGTTAAAGGGGGGGGGGGGGGTAGTGACACACCTGGGAGAAAATGAAAGACCTCTCCCAAGGTACGGAGAAAGAATGAACTTGAAACAAACAACTGGAGTGGGGATGGAGATGGGCTGTGAGTGCTGTACCTGTCCCTGTAGTCGTTTACACACTCTCACTTACACACACACACTCATCGTCACATACGTTCAGCAAGAGACAAAAGTCCCTGATTAAATTTTAATAGTAAGCCTTTTTAGGCCAGCCCTATTGTCTTTCCCATTAAAGTCTCAGGGATACTGGTGTCTCTCTAGTGAATGGTGACAATAGAAGGCCCTCATATACCCCCCCCCCCTCCCCTTTTCTAGCAGGGAGACGGAAGTGGGATGTTATTATTATTTCATGCCTCAGAAGAGTCCAGCGCTCACTTTAGGGCTTGGTCACAGCTTTGGAGCATCCTGCTCAGGGAATGCTCTGAGAGGTGCTCTGAGTGCACATACTATTGTTCACTTCAGGTTGTGTGCCATCTTCTTACATGCCCCCTGAGTGGAGGAGAGCCATTGTTATTTCAGCCTTGTTTCGCATGGTAAGACATGAAAAGCATTTAGTGCTCCAGAAGGGGTCAGAGGTAACATAGGGAGTAATGGGTAAGCAAAATGTAAAGTCCCTTTCACCAGGATTACAGCACAAAATAAGTAAGTACAACAATATAAAGTGAATTACATCTGTAGGTATGAGATGAAATACAATCCTACTACTGTGTTCTCAAGTTCTGTTTAGGCATTTACACTGTTATGGTAAGAAGCTGAAAGGGAACAGGTGAAATAGTGTTCCATGTCGTGGTAAAACTGCACAAAAATTCCAGTAACCATTAGAAGTGTTTGTCCACGTTAATACATATTTACAAGATGCAAGACAGGGCACATTTGACCATGTATTGAATATGGAAGCATCCTTCCAGGTCACTCTAATCATGGTAAAAGTAATGAAAATTTAGATTTCTAAAAACCGTAATCCCACTCAAGCTTAGCAAAACAAATAATTCTTTTTCCAGTAATTTATATATATATATGGTGTTTACTAGATGTATTGTTAATTTTTTCATCATTTACCTGTCCTGCATGTTTGGTATAGTGTTTATATTTGTGTTCATTTTTGGTTTTCTCTATATGGAGGTATTTTACAAATTGAAGGTCATATTGCCAGAAGTGTGTGTCTGTATACATGACTATAACATCATTGAAAGTTTAACTACTAACTTAATCTTTGTTTCTGTCAAATGGCATCTGAAAATAAATGAACAAAAACACATTAGTCCAAAATGATAAAGGTTCAGCCAGATTTTTTCTCCAACACCAGCACGATACTGAAGTGAGATGTGGTGGAAGCTGGCTATGTTTAGTGACAAGAGAGGCAAGTGGACTCCATCTACATGTTATTTGGTCAATCTCATGTTGGATTCCAGTTAAACATGGACTTAGAGAATCCTGAGAAGCACTGTTAATATTTAAGCTCAAGCCAAACAACCACATCCTCGTTCTGATGTTCCTTCAGAGGGTCCATCCACCAAATCCAGATTGACCTGTGCATGCTAATGTTGTACAAGCCTTAGAGAACCGTAGCGCAGTTTGGTCCGATCCACTTTGCAAAAAAACCATATCTCTTCTCGGGACAGTTGGTAGACCATGAGGAGATATATGTCGAGTTCAACAATCACTGACTACACCCTTTAACAGGCGTCAGAAACGAGTTGTGTGCGTGTCAGCATCTCCACAGAGAGATGTTTTCATGTTTTACTTATATTGGACTGTTGTTTACTTTCAGAACATGTCCTCAGGTCCCTCTTGGGTTTGCTTTTTACAATGGCCTGCTCTACATAACAACTGATAAAAGTTTAATGATGTTTACATCTGATTACTTGTGAGGCTATGAAAGGCATTGCATTCATTAGACCACCCTGGTAATTGAATTCCTGGAATATGTGGACATTATGAGGGAAGAGGGCAGTAGGAAGTGTAAGTGATGGTGTAAAATAGTTTTCAAGTTCTTTTGGTGTTACACTGTTACATCACAGCAGACTCCAAGTACATGGGGGTTTATTTTCACTTTTAATTATAACGGGCAGAATTTCATATGTCTGTAGCAACAAAACTATTGGTTGGATTCATACCAGGTTGGGTTTATAGATTGCCAATGACCCACAATAGATGTGGTTATATTTTGGAAAAAGTAGGTCAAAATTAAAAGTTTTTATGAATTTTTAAAGTATTTTTTCTTCTCGCATTTACTCACAATGGCCAAAATTTCAGATGTCTATAGAAATATCAATTTAGTTTCAATTTACTTCAAATTTGGCACATCAGATGATTACTTCTATTGTTCATCTTTCTGTATTTTTTATCAAATGTACCCCAAAATTTTGTGCTCTTCACCACATTAAATCATAATAATCCAAGATGATAAAAAAAGCAGATGTTACTGTCTCAGCAGTTCAATTAAAAAGCATGCAAATACGTTAGTGCTGTTGCTTAATCGCTTTTATGGCAGCGGCAAATACAGGATATGTTACCCATGAGTCATGGCCTTTGACAAATTGAACCTTGTTATTCTACATATTTTTACTATGTTGTGGTTTATACAGCACTAATATAAAGTAATGACATGATTCTAAGACATAAACTAAAAAATGGAGTATTTCTGTTAGATGTGAATCTTACAATACTGCAGAACTATGTCCTGCACATGCACTAATAAATAAGTAAAGTCCAATCCCTTCCAGTCAACTCTTGGGAAAAATATGAGCCGAGGTCAGTGGTGAGAGAGTAATGTATTCTTGATCCTGTTTGTATTTTACCACCATTTACACATATATCTCTTTTTCTACTTAAAAAAAAATAATGTTACATGTTAAGAATGTTGCAGTTTGTGGTAAATATATAGAAGTTACATGTAGTTTTGTGTGAAACAGCTCAGTGGACTGCATCTCTCATCACTGTCTTATCTTACTCGCAGCGATTTCACTGGAACGAAATGAGTAAAATTAATAAACCAATCAATTTTCATCTGCAATAGTGGTGAAAACAAGAACTCTGCTGATGGCCTGTTTGTTCCCCACATCATCAAACGACTTGTTGTTCTGGCAGAAAGAACATACCTTGTGGTTAAATTCTCTTAGTTTATAATATTGAGGTCAATCCTTTACTCTCCTGTTTTTCTGGTATAAATTTTAAATCATTACCTGAAATCAGATGTGACCAAGCCTTCAATATAAATGTGAATTTATTTATGTATTCATATTTTACAACCTTTGAGCAGCTGTTGTTAAGGGAGTGGAGATTGTTGGGTGTCTGTGCATTCTGAAGACATCTGAAGGTATAATTAATGAAAAATAGACTAGCAGTGACCTTTGAGCAAAGTGATTGACACAGATAGACAGTTACAATCTTTTAACCTTCACAAATGTCAAGATAAACCTAAACTCTGTGGCTGGGCCCGCTGACACCTGTCCTCCTTTCCTTCCTGGCCTGCATACCACAGGATGATTCTCCTTATTTACTATCACCATATTGATTTGTTTGTGAAGAAGCTGTGGTGCCATTAAATATTCACAGCTTGTTTTTTCCCTTTCACCATCACTTTATTCCAAAAAGCAGTTTGTCTCCATGACTCTTTATGAGTCATGTTCTGCTTACAAGTTGTAGAAACATGAAGGCAAATCCTTTCCACCATTAATTTTTAAATCTCTATTCTTTTGAATCTCTAAATCCCTTTATCTCCTTTGGCAGTTAGCTCATTTTGTCTGGAGCAGTGCTTCAAATAATAATGTGAAAAGAGCCCCCTCACACTTACAGTTTTGATAACTATCACTGTCTGTGCTGTTACTCTTTACTCCGAGGTAGTTTATAGGAGGGACTATCCCGTCCACCCTTGTAATTGATTCATAGGATCACGCTATGATTTTTCTAAAGTGAAAATATCAAAGACTGAAGATATCACAGCTCGAGTCAACTTCATCCACACTTCTGTCAACCAACCCAAAGTTTCCTTAAATTGATTTCAGAGGGCAGCAAAACTTTTCTCTCTTTCTGCTCGTTGTTTGTTGTTTTGTTTCAACAAAACATCGTTAAAAACAGTGGAAAAGTAGCTGAGGCAGATTAAAGCGCTCTTCTTTGACTTTTTTTTTTTTTTTTTTCTCATTCTTAATTCCGATGTTCCCAGTAGAGCAGAGACTGAAGTCTTTGCTGCCGTCAGAGTGATTAGGTGTGGCTGCGGAGGCCAGCTTCCTACCCCCGTCTTCAGCAGGTCCTAATTTCATGTGAATAGCTGAAAGGATGTGTTTGCGTTTATTTGCGCTTTTATGTCGAAAAACTTCAAAGACTCCCCTCTCCTCTTCACCTATCATCAATGACAGATAGCGCACCCTGGGAGAGAGAGGGAATCACTCTCTTTCTTTTTTTATTTGCTCTCTTTCCGAAGATGAAATACACCACACATGTATCACGCTCCCTCCGCAAAAAAATAAAGGAGCATGGAAGTGATATTAAAGGGGCTTGCAGGTGAGGGGCGTCCGTTAATATGTTAATGTAATCCTCCTGTTAGGTGTCTCCAATCCCCTGAAGATGGGCAGTAATCAGTTTGTTCCTGTCTGCTGGCTTTCTGGGAGGGAAAGGCGGCACTAATCAGAAGTGGCGTAGCACTCGCAGATGCCAGGCGAAGGGGAGGGGAAAGAGATGACACCTCACGGATTTATTACCTCCCAATCTCCATCCCAAGATGGATGAATTCTGCATAAAATAAGCAAAATAAATAAAGCAAACCACCATCGTAACCAAACATGGCAATTGTGAGCGTAGAAATTCTGAGCCAAGACACCTCTTTAAATGATGATGAGCGCTATTTGGTTTTGTGCTGAAGCTGTGTTTTTCTCATTTGCACATATGAATTATTTTTCTCATTATGTTATTACCAAAAATAATTTTTCAAAAACAAAGTACTGGAATGTATTTAAAGGGTCATATTTTGCTAAATCTACTTTTATTAGTCTTTGGTACATTTATTTGTGTATCTGGGGACCCTAATATTTCGAAAAGTCTGAATTTTAACACTCCGACTGGTTTTAATCCCTTCTTAAATTCTTACATTTTATAACTTGTTACATCATAACATTCGTACATATAAGGTCAAGACTTCCAATGAACATTTCCCCAAGTACGACATAATTGTTTATCAGCAGCAGCGGTTGTAGTAAAAACTGAAAATATGTCCACACTTCAAGCCAATTACCTAAAATGTTCAGTCGTTGGTTGTATTAAAGAACACAAGTGACTGAACGGGACAGAAAGCGCAGTCAACAACCTGGAGGGGGCGGGGCATGGGGCTCATTTGGATTTAAAGGGCCAGCGCTCAAAACGAGCTTTCTGGTGTCATTACTCAGAAATAGGGTTGAAGATGGATCTGTGGAGTTGAATTAATGGACAATTCAGCCCCAAGCAGAGCATTTACAGTTTATGTAGACCACAGGGAAATGTTTTAAAATGCATAATTCCATTTCCAAAAAATTTAAAGCAGGTATTCTCATTTTTATTGCTGCAAGTTCACAGCAGTTAGTTTTATTGTTCATGTTTATCTTGTATCGCCCAAAATGATTTAACCCCACTCTGTATAGTTAGATGTTAGGCCATGCCCCTAATAAGTTTAGCAGTTGAGTCTCATATTAAGGCTTTGACCTTTCAGTGTAACTAAACTGGCCTTTTCACCTATAGACATTCACCTTTGACCTCTGTCACTCTCAGTCCTCTGACCTGGTTGTGTAAATGGTATTGATCATACCTTGCCTCAAAGATGTTCAGATATCGAGCCTTTTTCAGTTAAGTAGGAAATTACATATTCAGGAAGTCTGGACTTTGACAACCTCAGACATGAGATTTGATGTGTTGTATAGATTATTTTTGGTGGGTTGGATGATGATTAGGAATGGTTCCCTGTTTTTTTTTTTTTTTTAAGATTATCTATTTCATTCTACAAATAAAACTTCACCAATATAAAAACATGAAGATATCTGTTAGTATTCTCTTCGCCACGTCAGGTCAGATTTATGCACTATAGGCCTTTGCAGATGTAATAGTTTAAAGGTGTTGACTGGATTTTGATGTTAATGATCATAGATTAATGTGGTTTGTGCTTAAATGGCAAGAGCTGATTGTTATTAGAAGTGAATCTATATTATTTATCTGCCAGAAATTACTTACATTGACTTACAGCGTAATGTTAATAGAATCATTTATTTTCTTAGGCTTATATGTGCATGAACAATACGCTTAACAAATGCACTGCGAAGAAGTGTTGCTTTAATAGTCGCTAACTTCATAAAATGGGTCATTTTAGTTTCATGACATGACTCTGTCCAAAGACTTCCTACATTTTTGAGAAGGTTTGGGCTGAAGTGTTCTGTCAGTATTCTCTGCACCATAGTTGGGGCTGAATGGAAACGGTGCACTGATGCACTGGATGCAACATGTTTCCCTGGCCTGTCGTCCCAGACATAAATATGATAAGTACTGTAATGCACTGATGTGTTGCAATATGAAATGTTAACTTTCAGAGGATGGGCTGCTCATTGTCTTTATTGCTCCATCTGTTTGTCAGACTTGGCTTCACTTTTTCTCTCCTTGTGGCCAGGCATTTAGCAGTCTGTATTTGTAGTTGTGTGTGTGTTTACGTGTGTGCACGCATGGACATAGAGGTTTATGTGTGTGCACGCATGGACATAGAGGTCCATGTGTGCACACAGTTAATGCGTGGCAGGACAGGACGGTAAAGGTCAGAGCGATGAGTTCAGGAATGACAGGAAACAATGAACCTTCCCAGGTCCAGTAAATTAACCCATGTCACAGGCTGCTCATTCCTACTGATCAATACTGAACACTTTGCTTTCAGAAAATGAGGGTCATCCTCCTTGGGCCCCAGCCTCCCGGGGGACAGACAGGAACGCTGATAAAACAATCACTATAAAGAGGTTGCAGACTCACAAGTAAAGAGTGAGTGCTGGAGGCTCCTTCAGTGTCAGCGTGTGTGCTAAGAGCCACTCGCTCTGTTCCAACCCCCCTACCACTGCTAGCTCCGCTCTGACAGGACCTCGGTCGATAAAGTGGATTTGAGATATGTTTCCCAGAGCCCTTTCCATCATTGGGCGACACCTGCAAGCCAGGGCACAGTGACACAAAGGAGGCTCCATTTTGCCGTCTGTGTCACCTCTCCAGAGGAGTCTGCTCACAGAGGAAGCCCCACAATGTGGGCTCTGTATGCTTTGACTCACTTTTATCTCATACTCGATTTAACCAAAGTAATTGAAGAGGGAAAAGTCCTTTGAGACTGCGCTTTGGAGACACAGATAAAATGTCTAGAAAACTGAAAAAGTATACACAAGATCCCATGTGGTATGAGCAGTTTCATCTAGTTTTCCTTCTTTTTTTTAGTCACCTGGTGACATGGATCTGGGGAAAGCAATGCAGTACATTGGTACATTAGTTCATCTATTGGTCCAACAGTCATGAATGATGTCCCTATGAATTGTGTTGCATCTAGTGGTCATTTCTGATCTGGATCTGAATATCTGGTGAACATTGGTGATCTCCATGCATGTAAAAGTTTATAGACTAGAATTGACATAGTAAAAAATGAATGAGTAATGCAATTATTTTACAACTATGTTTAAAATAAAGGTTAAAAGTCGTCATTTTCAACCTGGCAGTGAAAGCCTCACAGTGGTACAGTGGTGATATTGATGAGTCTCTTAGAGAGAAGCACATTGATTTGATTGACTTAAGGGAGGCGTGTTTTTGCCAAATGACTGGAACCTATTTAGATATCGAGACATGTTGCTGTAAGCCATCATATCCTTATTGGTGGTATTCTCTGTGTCCTGACAGCTCTGCTGACCCACATTATCCTGAAATGTACCAAAACAGGATTCCACAGTGAAAAGGTGCAAGAACAGTTAAATGCTGTATTCTACATATAAGCTTTTTTAATAGAGGGGATTATATTTAGATTTGCATTTCCTCTTGTACTTCTGCTCCATTTGATTTGTATCTGTAATTTAATTGCATATATTTTGAGTAGTGTAACACACCATTAGATTTATTTCAGAATTTAATGTACTTAATGTAACTGCTCATTCCTTAACACTGTTTATAACCATACATAGATCTGACTCTATTCTCATCATAAACTAGACCCTATAAGAATCCAGTGGTGTAATCCAATAAGTGTAATATAGTTGTTCTTCTGTGCAATCTAACTTTTTTGTTTATCTGTGTTCATGGAGGGATTATTAGTAACTGGATTTTCAGTCATTTTTAAAATGTTTTTTGCTTTGGTTTATCACTGATACAGTGATACAGATTTTCACTAAAAGCTTAAACTTAAACATGCTCGTAACTTCAAGTGATTGAACTCTAAGTCCTGTAATGTTTATGTGCATTACAACGTTACCTTTTTTGGTACCTATTGTGACTCTTAGAGAATTGCCCTCATTTTTTTTTCCTGTGTATTATTGTAAAGTGAAATATCTGTCCTCACTTACATCATTAGTGTTTTCTGCTGCCACTACTTCCAGCACAGAAAACTGTGTAGAGACTAGACACACATACACTCAGCCAGTGATGCCTCCTGACCTCAGTTTGCGGTTGCTGCTGACTGCCCAGAGCATATTAAAGGCTTAGATAAAGGGAGCTGGAAACTGGTTGGGGCTGGCCCATCGGCCCGGAGAAAGTGCTTGGAGCAGCAGATGCAGTGGCGGCTCAGGGAGCCCTTTTTCCATTAGGAGTCATTTCCAGGTCCACCCTCAGCCGGTGACAAAGTGGTCTCTGCGTCTTCATTTTCTGCTGATCCCGTGTGAGCCGGAGGGAGGGAGGGACTGTCATCAGTTACTGCTGCCGCCGCCCCCTAATTGCAGCCAACTGTCGATGCGTGCATTTGGACCTTTTTCAGGCCTACATTATTTATTGGGAGAAAAATATTGTATTGATTTGGATGGCACGGTGAGGCATAAGTGATGTTGCTAAAGAGCTGACAAGACACTCTATAAACTTTTATAACAGTGTCATAGCTGTACTTTGTGCTCACATAAAATTAACACGTTTGAATATAATGTAGAACAGAGAATGACTGCATTGCAGAGAATCACAAATGAACTGTCTGCACTTCTGCCAGACTTTGGGATTTCTCTTTCACAATCTCCATCCTGCTGTGGCGGTCCGATTGGTTCTTGACCTCTTGGTGATCCAAAGACAGATGGAGTTTAAAGTCTGGCTATGAATGTACTTTTTTTTTTTTTTTGAGCTCATTATAAAAATATTTTACATTGAATAGCTACCATCTTTCTGCCATTTATACATCTCATTTTGATGTGTACTTTACAATCACTTCACAATTACATCATTCACTTCCACTGATTCAACTACAGTATTATAAGCATGTGTCCAGCGCATCAAAGGACAAATTGTAAAGTAACATTTTTAGCCATTTAAGTTAGAACTACACGATGGCTGAAACCAAATAACCCAAATCCCTGTTCTCTTCTTGCTCTTTCTATTTGTAGATCTGCCAAACCTGAATGCTTCAGCCCTTTGAAAAGAAAACCTATTGTATCATATTGTATTTGTGCAAATCTTTTCTAAAGTCTGTGTTACTTCTCTTTGGCTCTACATATTACAAACAACTGAAGTGAAGCAGATTTATTCATTACAGAAAAGTTCAATGATGCCAACGCAGTCAGAGGAGTGTGTGACTCAGGCCTGGGTATGTGTGGTCTGTTTCTAACACTTTGAAGTTGATATTTTGTGAAACTTTCATGTTAAGTTGTATTTCAATCATAATACATTTGGCTTCATCAGCTATTTCTTATAAAGTATAGATTGATTTCCATTCACTCTCTAATCAACATATTTGTAGCAACTTTATAGACACAAAATGCTGTTGACAGTGTTAAAATAAGTGATTTTTGTTGTATTTTGGCATAGGCAATGTTTGGGTTTGTTTAGGCATTGAAATTACTGCAAGTTTAGGAAAAGGGTAAGAAAATAGAGACAATATAAGAAAGAGCAGCAGAACAGCATTTACCTTTGGCACATATTTGTTTTTCCACTGTGGTTATCCCTAAATGTGTCCTTCTAATGATTGTCTGTGTTCAGTGGCTATATCTACTAGTCTATGTCACTTTCTTTTTCTTCTTGACCCATGTGAATATAGGGTGTTTTAAGCCCCTTCACCCATGTTGTCATTATATTTTCCTTCGTATAGAAAGCGTTTTTTTTTTTTTTCGTTTTTTTTTACACATATTTATGAAACACGTCTTGCATCTTATCACAAACCAGAATGCCTTTTTTTTATATTTTCTGAAATTCTGCACAGTTAAACTCCTCCAGCTTTGCACCTTGCCCTTAATGTGAGTTTGGAACTGCTGTGCGTCAGTATACTACCTTGCCATACCATCGAATTCCCTCTGGTTTAGGTCACCTTGGATGCATGAAATGTGTTCATGATTCCTTTGCAATACGGTGACCTCATTACCTGTAAACACTCGCTCCTAAACTCCTGGTAGATGTGTGAGAACATTAGAGCTGTTTAGTGGTGCAGGGGCAAAAAGGTACAAGGCCTTATTTTGGCACCAGCTGTGGGCACTCCAGGAGTCCTGCTGATCAACACAAAGAGCCAGAAAACAGCTCTGCATACTGAGGATCAGTCCAGGATTCATAATGAAACACATACATGTGGGGAGTGACACACATAATCCAACTCTAATCTTTTCAGACATTTTAACAAGGCTGACAAGTCAAATAAAATCAAAGGAACCTAGCTATAAAATACTGCATATAATAGTTAGCACAGCTTTGTTAAAAGAAAAAAGAAAAGATATCACATTGTTACTGGAAACACAACTGTTTGCCAAACTACCACTTTCTTTTGTTTTACAATAGTTTTCAAATAAAACAAGGCTGGCTTTCACAGGGGAAGGAGGGCAAGGGCTTTGTAAACCACTTTCTCCCTCCTTTCCCCTCTTTCAATAAAGACCCTGTGCCTAACATACCTGCAATGTTTGATTCCATGTAATTGAAACAAGGCGAGAGTGGGTCCTTGCCAGCACATGGCCTCACCATTTAAGGTAATGTTTGCACTGCTAAAGCGGCTAATGAATCCAAGTCTTGGGAGCTGGCACAGCGACTCCCCTCACCAGGCCCTGAAAGCGCCTCAGGATGCTGTCCCCTTCCCTTCCACACAGCTGTGAAAAGTTTAAAAAGCCCGACCCCATAACATGAAACGGTGAGAGCGAATACAACTACAATTAAAAAGGGGGGGAAAAATATTACTTTGGCATCCTGAGGTCATTATCCGCAGTTTATTGCCATTTGTACAGTGCTTTTATTTTGCTTTATATGAGAAGGATTGGCCTTTAATTGCAGCGTTTGCTTGTTTTTCCTTGTAGTGTTTTTAATTTCTGCTTGTATGCTTAAAGAGGGAAAAAACTCCTGCACCTTCGATGACCCCGTGAGTTTCCCCGTTCGAATGATGCGTCCCATGCAAACCCTCTGCTCCTGGGATTCTCCACAGAGCTTATGATGATGAGGAGGGTCTATGGATTCGGTACAAAATGTCATTATTGATACAAATTTCACTGGGCGACAGACTTGGAGTCTGCTCGTGATCCCTAACTGAACCTCAAAAGAAAGGCGAGTGTTTACACAGGTTAACTTTTCAGTGTCTTTTTCTTGAAGCGAAGCATGAACTGTTTATTCCGCAGATAAGTGCAGCAGACAGGAAAAATTGTAAGATAATATGATAAAGATCTCTTGGGTCAGAAATGATAACAGTTCAGGTCCCAGGGTCATACCAGAATATTTGAATTTTCTATGGTTGGTATGATTTATGAAGAATAATTGGAATTCCTATTGCGTCCAAGAGCAGCACTGCTACAATTGTAAATACAACTTATTTCTACCAGCTTTTCTGTGATGAAGGGTAACACAACACAGACTTGCTCTACCCAGAACCAGACCACACTCAGCCAACAGTACAACAAGTACATCTGTCCTAGGAATTAAGAACACATTTGAGACCACATTTTAGAGGAAATACTACTGTGCTACATTCTTTGTGTGACTTGCTTTATTGAGCCTTTTGAGAGAGGGTCTTAATCCGCTAACCAGACCGGAGAGCACCCTAACTGGTCTAATCCAGAGGCTCTCTGGGGCTCTCGCAGGTACTGATTGACTGATTGGTGGAGATGGATGCTATCTGGTGTTGTGCAGCTCCACTGGGCATTTAAACAACATTAACAACGCTGGATAGGCAGAGAGAAAGAGAGCATTATGAACTATGAATGATGGTCTCCTGACAAATCAGTGTGTGCCATGACAAATGCACATTTTATGACACTCAGTTGGCTCTGTCAACAGGGAAGACAAATGCAGCAAATGTGTTTGTATGTGGTGGGTTTGATGCTGAGTGACGACCTTAATCATTGTTCATTTCAAGTCATTTGAAAGTTGTTGAAAATATAATTACAGTGTGTAGTTTAGCAAGGTCTTGAACAGGCCACACAAGCTCTTTTTCACCCTCAAGGCCTTCAGACTGGGATTTTATTTTTTATTTTTTTTATTTTTTTTTTTCAAAGGCTGACTTAGTTTAACTGCCAAAAGAAAAAGAAAGAAAAACTTCACTGTAGAAAAAGGTAGACATGAATATAGGAAAGCAGGCAGAGTATCTATAACATTGTTACAGCCGCATAGTGAAGCTTACACAGTGCATTAACAGTAGTAGCTATTGTCAGTAATATGTCAGTGATGAAACATTTAGACAGTCTGACCCTCACTCTACACACAGACTATATCTATTCTCACCTGCTGTCTTTTAGCTGTAACACAGAGGGACCGCGAAGGCACAAGCAGCACAAACCGACCGCAGAAATTCACTGGACACAAAATGTTTATAATTCAGATTACTGATGAAATTGGCATCATTATTAATTATTTATTCATTGATTTCATTGACCTTGCCCGCTGTAGGAGGTGAGGGGATAGCTATCATGAGGAAACCTTGATCAGTTATTTCAGGCATTGTTTAAAAAAAAAAAAAAAAAAAAGTTTAGAAGCGAATAAACAGTGGGATGTTTAAATAGTTAAAAGTGCAGATTTCAGCTCACTAAACACACCAGGAGAGATGGAGTCGAGTCGGAGTGTAAAAATGTTCCAGCAGAGGCATGCGTCTCGCTCTCTCTCTCTCCGTGTTGCAGCTGTTGCCTTTAACATGTACAGGCTGCGTAATTTGATTTTATCAGACGACGTCACACTTATGAAATAATGGTTTTATCTTTACAGAGCAGAGCTTGGAAAGGCACGCTCCTTCTCTCATGTTTTTTTTTTTTTTTTTTTTTAATGGACTGTGACTCGGATCAAACAACAATATAGACAAATATGTTCAAATAAGTGACGGCAAAAGAGTTACACACACAGTATACGTGGACTCCGACAGCAGGAGGCGGCTGAATGGGCAAAGTGACATCTGTGTAACTGAAGATAACTTAGCCTCCATTGAAATGTTTTTTTTCATTGTTATGCATTTTGATTTTCCCAGGAGTGTGTTTCCTGTCTGTTATTGGCCATCTGCCTATGATCTGCATTTTGCATTATGCTCCACTAAACCATGCTGCACTTTAACAAAAAAAAAACAAAAAAAAAAAAACTTTCCCTCTCTCTGAATTTAACCACAAATATTTTCTCGACAGTTATTTTTAACCTTTTTTTTCCCTTTTGCATTCAAAAACCAAAGCAGTGCCACCAAATCTGGCACTGGAGCTTCTGCCTGATCATATCAGTTTAAGTGCTGATAAGTGTGCAATATTTAAATAAAAAATGAGATTCCAATGATCAAAACAAGCTACTTTTCCCCCCAATACGCTGCATTCTTTCAACATAAGGATGTCATACGGTGTTTTTCATCAGACATTTATTCTACACATATTGTGCCGGAACAGCTATAATCAATTTAAACAACAAATCAGTTTTCTGTTAATATGTTCCACAGGTATTCAGAGTCTGAAATAAATCTAACCTAAGTGGAGTGATGTCTAAGAATTCATCGCTCCAAGGTTTCAGTTCCTTGTAAAATATGTCTATATCCTGTGCCTGTAACTCATTGTGTGCACCCACCACAGTGTGCGAGGAGCCGTCTCTGAGCTCAAATCTCAGCAGCACCACTGATGTAATTAGAGATTACTTCACATATCACATTTTACTGGTCTTTCCTTTGTGACCAAAACCTCCAAAACAACTTCATCTGACATTACATTTGAAGTAATTTAATTTCCATTTTTAATTTCATCTTTTTTTTTTTTTTTCTCTTTAACTTCATAGCATTTGACTGCATTAAAACAACAATTTAGATAATAAAAAGGAACATGTATTGCTGGAGCATAATTGAGCAAAGCAATATTGGACCCTAATTAAATTATACCCCTCCCCTTTCATAGCTAAATGATAATCATCACAAAGATTCACATGCCCATTTGCTAATAGATATGTTGAAGTTATTAAAGTAATCAGCAGCAAAGGAAATCCATTCAGAATTGATTGTGGAATATGCTGATTGAGGCATGGTATTATTTGGAGGTTCAGTCCAGTGTGGGAGTGATCATTAAGAGATCTTGGAAATGAATGGGAATTATCCTTATTCTGAAGAGGGGGCTTACAGGAGTCAGGGCTTCTCACTGAAACAGACCTTAATTAAGAGCTCCAATGTTATTATCGCACAATGGCAAAGAGTCTTCGCTACAGGAGGATTCCTTTCTGGGTGAAGTTACCTGACTATCTACCGTAATAGATAGATACAGTGTGATTTCTGTCAGGTTAGAAAGAACTGGTATGAACACAGGAATAATTTTGTAGCCAAACTTTAACTTCAAGTGCAGTCTGTCCTTCAGATTTCACAGTTTCTCACAGTAAAATGCCTTTTATTTTATTTGCATGCAGCTTTTCCTATTGTCTTGATCTGCCTAAAAAAAAAAAAAAATCAATGTTGATTAGCCTGGTAATATGATTATGTGCATCTGGAATTGATGTTTACTTTTAAAACAGTCAATGCCAGTTAGGTATGAAACCATGCATTCCTCCGCGTTAAATCACATTAATACCCAATCATGCAGAATGAGGGAGAAATTCAATCGGTGACAATTTCAGTTTAAATTAATGGTTGCTTTTCCAATTTTCATTTAGAGATAAATGCCAGGTTGGACTTGGGTTGATATTTTTAGATTAAGAAACCCGGCAGAAATGGCTAAAAATGTACCAGTAATTATGAGGTAAAATAAGAGTATTTAAAAGAGTTAGTTATTAGCAAATTAGCTCAGTTTGCCCTTTTTTGCTTTTGCACTTTAGACTTTAAATATTAAGATTTTATGGAAATTAAATTTTGCATATAATGGAAAAAATAAGATTTAGGACGATACTTATTAGAGTGTGTGGAATAATTTTAACAAATGTGTAATATAAATGACTTGAGGTATTTTCATATTCAACATCTACAATGCAAAGTTTGTTATAATCTCTTCATTTGTCTTTTTAAAATACCAGATACACCATTGATTTTGTTTAACAATAGGAGTAGCACAGTTTTAGTTGTGCGAGCTACAGAAGACAAGGGAACAATAGCATTTTCAACTCTATCTGCTTTGCATTATACGACCAACAAGCACAGATGCCTTTTTAAAAGTCCAGAGCAGAAAAATGCTCAGGAAGAGGAAGAAAAAAAAAAGAAGAGCGAGAGAGAGAGAGAGAGAGAGAGCGAGAGAGAGAGAGTGGGCATACAGTTTGGTCTAATGAGATCTGTTATTCTGGCCCATTTTATACCCACCTAATCACACGCTCAGATAGATTCAGTGAAACCCCATCTCCCTTTGAAGACACTCCCACCACTCATGTGATCTGATTAGTATTTTACATGAAATTCCAGCCTGGGCCAATTATCAGAGCTGACCAGAATGTTCCAGTCATTTGATGGGGTGAAGATTCACTGAGGTGGAATCATAATTTAGGGCAGTTAAAGACAGACCCCTGGATCAGTGGCTCCCATAATGCACTGTAAGAAAGGTGGCCCAATTAGTGGCTACCCAGAAGCACTTTGAGTTTAACCTGGCAATTGTGTGCTCCAGCGAAGAGATTAGTCACCAAATCCTGTGTGGGGAGCTTCTTAATCTTAACTGGCTTTCACATATCTATTTTCATTTTCTTTTCTCTTAATTAAAGATTATGAGTGCGGTTTTTGTAATCTATGATTTTTTTTTTTCCCCTCCTTATTTCTCAAAAGCTGCTTATGATTACAAATTACAGTCTGCAATGATCCTGCAATTAATTGTATATAAAGAACATCAAGCTTTATTTAGGATTGTATGTTTAGAATTTTATAAGGACTAAGTTTTAGCTATTGTTTGGCGTGTAAGGTGACTAAGCAAAGCAGTGCAAATCATTGAAAGCACAACAATGCGGTGAAGTTTTCCTCCGTTCTCTGTGGAGAGGATAGTCAGAGATAGTGGGTCCAGAAGAGGGTGCCATAGATCAGAATCCAAACACGCTCAGCTTTTTCTTATGCCTTCTTTTCTATTAGCCACGGTGCTGTCTGCCAGCACACACACTAACACACAACGGAACGCCGGTCTGATCAACCGGAGTAGCACGCTCCTAGGTAGCAGCCTATTCTTCTGCAGAGTTCATAACTGTCAGCCTCTAATTCTGCACAGTATAGAGCAGTGTTAATTATCATCCAGGCAAGGCTGCAGAAAGGGAGATGGGGGGCCACGAAAGGAAGAGATATCTGGAAAATAGGAAAAATGTATTTTAGCTGTGAGGGATGTAATTATGCTTTTATCCTCAACAATATTTTTTCTTCTCCATTCTCTTCTCTCTGTCTTTCTCTTTCTCCTCCAAACCAGTGTGTGTACTCTCCCACAGGACCTAGGTGAGGAGTTATTTCTGCATCTGGCTTGAGGTTCCACCGAGCTTTTACATAATCAAATCAATATTGCTATGATTCACCCTCTGGCAACGACTGCCTCGTGCAAGTTTCACTGGTGATGTTTGGCAGCTTACGAGATAAAAAAAGACAGAGAGTGAGAGGAAAAAAAAACCCTTAGTTAAAAATCTCTGGGCTATTGATTTCTTGCCTTGTTGGTCTTCTCCCTACCACCCGGCTTCTCATCGCCCTCTTTTTCTTCCCTCTCTTCCTTTGTTGTTGTCCACCATGTTCCAGGTGTAATTTTTCAGTCAGGTAAATAAAGAAGTGGTCCGACCGTGAGGTGGGGTTCCTGGCCGAGGAGGGGCCTGAGGTGTGGCGAGGTTTCTCGGTAAGGAAGCGCAGTAACCCACTGTGTGATCCATCTTGATAAGTTGACGGGCTATAGACAGGAGCACCACACCAAACGGAATCCTCAATAAAGGCAAATATGACAGCCAAATGTTGAAAAGAGTAAAAAACGCACCCACTGATATCTAAAACACAAAGACAAAGCCCTTGAAAATACTACAGCGAGAGGCAGAGCTCGGCGCTGGTGTTTCACTCGTTATTGAACTGGGTGGTTGAGGAGAAGGTGCAGAATGCTAGATATCATTACACTGCCCAGGAATGACATGATGAAAAGCAACAGAACCTAGCGTGCTCCCGAAAATCAGCAGAAAGCATCGGAGACGGACAAAAATCCAAATGTACGGTTGAGACAATACATATGAAAAAAAAAAAAAAGTGATTAAGTTTGCTGTGTATTCTCCACATGGAAAAAAGGGCTTATCAAAGACGGCCTCTGTGAGTGGTATAACTCGGCTTCACTAAAAAGTGTGTTTTGGTTTTGGTAGCATGGAGTGAGGAGATTCAGATATCCTCTTTGATATTCACTGTTTTTTTTTTTTTTTTTTTTTTTTACCCTCTTGTATCTTCATAAATCATGCCCAAATATGACTTATTTAAAGGTTCGTTGAGAGCTCTAAGCTCTTCCAGCCTTTTCATCTTAATACACTTGTGCTGTCTGGACTAGTTCAGTACAGTCCTGTTAGCTGCTGCATCGGAGCATAAATCCTTCGTCTTTGTCACTTTGATCAGCT
>JAPTYQ010000001.1:1158609-1192086 GCA_029814465.1 Ostorhinchus cyanosoma
TTTTGTTTTGTTTTGTTTTGTTTTCCTAAAGCAAACAATTGAACTATTTTAAAAATAGAGGAAATTGTCAGATGCATACTCTACAGCGACAATGAAGCAATAACTTATGGTTGATATCTCGAGGGTCAGTCAGACAGACTGACAGATGGACTGACAGACATCTTTGCACCGTCAACCTCTCCACCCTACCCTCTTGGCAGCGTCCACAACAAAGCACGCCCTGGCGGTCTGTCTGTCTGTCTGTCTGTCTACATGTCTGCATGTATGTGTTCTGCCACAGTGAAATACTCTGCCTCTCAAAGGTCAGTGGAGGGCCAGTGTGTTTGTCAGGCCAATCGATGACTTGCCAGGATCAGAAAAACATTCAGTTATGTAGCAGGGAGGTCACTCTTCCGCTTCCCTGGTGGGAGGTTGTCATCGAGGGATGCAGCGCATTCGTGTACATGTTTAAGATGGGTGGCTGTGGGGATCTGGGAGAAGAAGGGCAGTATCTTTTACTAACCTGCATATAATCAATACCATCCATTATTCTGAAATGCTGTGCATGTGTGTGCGATGCTCATCTACAGTGACAGGGATCAAGAATCTGGTGTGTGACAAAGAGCAATGGTGTCTGATTCAAGGTCAATAAGACCTGTGTCACTCTTTCACTTTCACAGAGGGGAGGGGAGGGGGGCTGGAGGCATTATGTTCCTGTTGGTTACCAGAGCAAACATGACATCCCTGCTGGAGCTCATATCAATTTGTAATTTGACCCCCCAGTCACAGCAAATGATGTCAGCGCAGGTCGCTTTTGCAGAATGACCCCATGTTTGTTCGTTGTCGTTGTCAGTTCCTGCCCTCGATACATGTACCGCCGTTTAACCAGTGTAGGAGAGAAGTGAAATACATGTATTTACAAGTAAAATATGAGTTTCTGTATTTAGTAAATATGTGGTTGTCAAATGACAGAGTAATATAATCAAAACAGTCAATATAGAGAAATCTAATTGCACAAATCAAATAAAATGTTCATAATTCTATATTCAGTCATCAGAGTACTTACTTTAGAATGAGTCATTTCTTTGTGCAGTCAGCAGCGTTCAGGTGCTCACTGTGACGTACAGCCTTTGAGTTCTCCCATTAACTGAAATACAAACTAAACCAAACACTAGTTTGGACAAAGGCCTTATGGACCTTTTTTTTTCTCTGAAATTGAATAAGCCCCTAATTCAAAATAAAGCACAATAACACCTTTACACCGCAGCAGGCTATGCCCATTATTACTATTTACATAATTATTATTTATGCTGTTTTTTCATCACCCATTTCACTTGTGGGAAACTAGAGGGTTAAAAATGCTTTTTGATATCAATTTGACTAAGAGCATTAGTTGCAAAACCACAAATGCACTTCATGCATTGCTTTGGAAAACAAAATATTCCACATGGAAGTAAATTCACATCTTTGTTTCCTGGATTTCACACTAACTTGCGGCTGCAGAAATCTTTTTTTTGCCTGATAAAGTACAGTATTCTGTGTTTAAATACACCTGCCCACATGAGCCGAGGGTCTAGACTACCTACGATACCAGTGATGACTGTCGCACAATAATAATATAAGGACAATGTGAAGTAATCTGATGTATTTAAAATATGCTACTGACTTTGAATAATCTAAATACACGTTGCTTCATACTCTTTTTACATAGACATGGTTTGCTATTCATTTCATTTATTGCACTACTTTTTAATTTCAGTTTATTTAATTTAATTTTAGTGTATAATCTGTTTGAGGTGCTGTACTGTGTGTCCTTTGTTTCCCTACCTTAGTGGCCATCTTACTAATTTGCTAACACCAGCAGCCCCTTCTCTTCGTGCCAGTACATCTTTTAATAACTCTATTAATCTAATCGTCCACTAATTGGTCAAGATAGCCTTTTCCCTAATGATTTTTATCGTAGGGTAATTAAAGAGCCCAGTAAAACCTGCTGAAAGCACAGTGTCTTGTTAAAATGGCTTGATTGACACATTTGTTTCTACGCACATTTTTTTTATTCAATAATGTAGAGAAAAGTGTCTTTTCAAACTACTTAACTTAAATGAGAAAATTAAATGGACACTGTTTTGTGATTTTTTTTTCACAGCAAAATAAATGTGATGACTAAATGCCAGTGACTGATAAATCTTTAATATAAAAATTGTACAAGAATTCTGATACAAATTACAAGAGGTATTTGGACAAAATATGAATAAAATTCCATTTACATCCCAAAACCCTTATGCATTTTATGCAAAAACCATAGACAGTTATGATACAGAAACAAATACAAGAAAGGCAAAAAAAAGAAAGAAAGAAAAAAGGAAACAAAAGAGTCTTTTGAAAAGAGGACATTTTTCCTCCTGTCTGCAAATGGGAAACACCTGTTTAGGTAACATACAGTATTCATGAGGCTTCCAAATCACCATTTTGACACCAGAGTGATGCAAGCTTCTCTGCTCTGTTCTTCGCAGTGTGACTATGTAGCCATGCAACGCTGTGAAGTGCCAGTGTCGAAACGCACGGGCATTTGAAGACACAGACACAAATGCATTGGATACACCTAAAACACAAGTGAAAACAAAACAAACAAAAACAAATCTAAATTCACCAGGTCTTCAAGCTTATTTATATTTTTAAGACTGAAAAATATGATTGGCACAGTGGAAAACATTACATTTTGAGCAATATGAATTTACAGTATTTTTTTTTTTTTCAGGATCATTGACATTTCACAGGTTCCAGTTCAAATTAATGAGGGTATTTTTAAAACGTAACACATGAGACTAAAGCATCTATACAAACCCACCTATTTTTCTTCTATCTGCATATTTCCTAATATGTCCCATCAAACGTTTGAATTCCACTTGAGCTACAACTGGACAGTTTGCATGCAGTGTCACCTCTTATTCTCGCTGCTCTATCTGACACGTACGCAACGGACAGCGATTAACAAGTCAGCCGCTTCAGTCGTTTGCCATCTCCTTTCCCTCTGTGTGCTATGTAGAATTACAGAATAATTGATGCCTGACGTTCTTCTAATCAAATATTAAAGATTCACTCGAGCAGTCCGGACCAATATGGCGCTCGGAGTGACGCGTTCCTGCCGACTTACAGACCGGTCACTAGGAAGCGGAAACACGCCTGGGCCTTTGGATGAAGAAGTAAGAGAGACAAAGATTGGATTTCTCAGAGGAGAGAGGAATATTGGTGGTCATTTCTCTGAGGAGAGTGTGTAGGGGGAAAGGGGTGGAAATGTAAGGGGTAGCTCGATCGCTTTCCAGCAGGCAATCAACAAGGAGCTGGTGATGAGTCCTGTGGAGTCCTGCCACTGATGCTCTCTTGCTCTTCTCTCTCCCTGTGTTCCTCTTTCTCTTTCTCCCTTGCCTTGTTAAGTGACTGCCGCAAGGCTTCAGGCAGACAGCCTTCTAAGCCCGATTCCCTTTCCGCCATCCCTCTCTTGCTTTGTCTCTGGCCGTCTGTCTTAACGGCTGCGCTGGACAGTCACATGCATGTCGATGCTGCTCACCCCGCCGAACTGGACTCAGACGAAGGCAGTAGGAGGGAAGACATTGGTGCTACGTTCATCCATTGTTCTTTGCGTGACAGAGAGGTCAGAGAGTATGTTGCAGCCAAGGTTATTATCATTAACAAAAGCGAAAAATACCCCAAACTTTGCCTCAAAACACATTTTAACTGGAATAAAAAGAAAAGAAAAAAGAAAGAAAAGGAACTTGTGGAAACTCTGGTAGATATAAAATCTTTTTCATCCTGACTGACACATGTTCTACAGTTGAATTTTGTGGATAGTTCTTCATCGTTGAATGTATTTTTAACCCGCGTGATGTTTTGTTCACAATGTATTTACCATATAATACTTTTCCTGACCTTTTTGAATCTCGTCCCTGACAAACGCCATGTATTCATGACTTCAAAAAGACTAAAATTGAACATGTAAAACCATTACAACATAAACTGAATCTAAGAATTTCCTGAAATTAAAACGTAATCTAGAAAGACTGCTTTGAAACCAGATTAAAAATGAAAATCAAAACAGAAAATAGTCAAAATAAGAATAAAAATGAATGAATATGGAAAACTTTAATAACCTTGGCTGCAGTGGCTTTGTGAAAAATGGATGATTTTGAACAATCCAAAAAAGGAATGTGTAACAACCTGAAAATTAGCTTTGAAAAGTGTCGAGTACAAGTTTAGAAGGTTACTGTGCAGAAAGTCGGGCTTGTACAACCCCTACTGCTGCTGAGATTTAACATGTAGTCTTTGTAGATGCAGGACACTTTAATAGGTTTGAATCCTTTACTCACTGTTTGTGTGCCAGTAAATTATTTTACCTTGAGCTATGAAACATTGAAATATTTTAAGTGAAATAGGAATGTGTCAACTTCACATTCCTGTGTGACTCAGTGCTGGCTCATATTATTCTCCCTAATGCAATGTTAGTCCTCAGTGTAATGGCAGAGTCTATAATGTGAACGTTAGATGGAGACTTTCATTTCCTGTGGTGAGAATTCTCTATTTTTCTCTGCCCCTGTCTCTTCCATCACCAAAGGTTAACAAGTCATCTAGTTCTTGTCATCCTCCTGGCCTGTAAGTAGTATCCGTGAGCTTGCGCCACTCTTCCCTGTGTGCACGGCGTTGTGCAGTTGTATGGTTGTGTGTTGGAGAGACAGCTGTCAGCAGGGTTCCTGGAGTAGCACTTTTTTATTTCTGCCAGAGCGAGAGCCGGGGGGATTGAACGAGTGAATGAGGCAGCAAGCGCCTCAGTGAAACCCACTCCTGGGAAAAGGCAGGGGTTCCTGTACTCAATTTTCTCTTCACTTGGGATAAACAGGCAATTACCCATCCCTTTTTCCTATGCCATGGCCGTCCGGTGAACTTAAGCATACACTATTAGTGTGTGTCCCTGTAGGACCTGCGCTGTGGGGTGTGGAGGTGGTAAGTGAGTGGCGGGTTGAAGAAATGGGTAAGGCGGTTGTTAAATGACTGTGCTCTGACAGACAAAGAGAAAAATAGAATGAGCAAAAGAAATTGAATTGAATTACCAGTGACCCTGAATGAGAATAAGCACACACAGGAAATGAATAGATGAATTGAATTCAGCTAAATTGAATGAGTCAAATTGAATTGTTCAAAGCTCACACTCGCTCTCCTTCTTTTTCTCTTTCTGTCAGTGTCACAGTCTTGTCAGCAACCTTGGCGTCTTGCAGTGTAACGAAGTGACAAGTGAGTTATTAGACAGAAGAAGCCGGAATGGCAGGGACGCCTCCAGGTAACGGAGAAGCAGCACATTTTTAATGATCGTTGCTGTCATCCTTTCCTCCCTAGTCAGCCTTCCACCTCCGCAACCTTTCCATCAGCCTCAGCTCTCTGCCTGCCTCTCTTTATCTCAGAGAAGAGAGGTCTAAAAACTGCATGTGTCATATGGAGTCTTAAAAAAAGACATGAAATATTTCACTACAATAGGTCATGTCTATATTGCAAAATGGCTTTAGTGTGAAACAAATGGAACTCAACACTGGTATGGATGTAAGGTGTTGTGAATACTGTACAGCACACCACGTAACACTGCATATTTTCCCCTCGTGTGTAGCACCAGTCAAGTAAGAGTAGATCTACTTGTATAGTAACACATGGCATTGCTAATACATTGATAAACAAGTAAAACTGAGGAACAATCTCTATTTTTTTGTCTTTTTACAAAATAATATTCTCATACCGGACAAAAACATCTCCATTTAGATACATCACCCACCAATAAATACCCCTTCCCTTGGCTACTTTGCCCAGTTACTGGAAATATTTGTACCGTAAGACAGTCATGGACATGTTAAAAATGGCTGCAATCACCTGCCAGGAAAATGTTAACATTTGTAGCCGGCACTCAGCAGTGGAAACTGATATCTTTAATATCACAGCAAAACTTTTAAGACTCAAGTGCATCACCGTCCTCAAATGGGGCCTCATTAAAAAAAAAAAAAACAACAAAAAAATAAAACATATGAACTGCATTGTTAAGCAAATAAATTTGTTTTGGTCACAGGTAATTTTTAGTTTTTTTTCTATCCATGGGACAGTCATATTCCATTATTATGCCTCTAGTTCTTACACTGATATCCTTGTTTAACCATATTACAATGATTTTACGCTTTAGTTCGATCACTTTAACACATTTGTGTATCAATAGGTGACTTAAACAAAAGAGGGTGAGAGAAATGACCAGTCTTCAAATCATTTGTAAATGAAACAGCAGTGGGTATTCAGTCGCACATAGTTTTAAAGCATAAGTCTTTCTGATATGTAGGGGGGGGGGGCTTGTGTTCAGGGAGATGATATTTTCCGTCCTAACACTGTGTTTGAAACTGAGCACGTGCAAAAAGAAACTGGCATAAATATGTTAAAGGTACTGTCATTTCCCTTGGCACTGTAGCCATCAGTGACCCCACACGACACCTAAAGTCACCATTGCAAAAGTCCTCATTATAATAATATTACACATCCCCTTGTATAGATGCAAAGTGCAAAAACTGAATTGTTATACTAAAGCTCATTAACATAACAGACAAAAAAAAAAAATCAATAGAAATACAGAGAATGATATCAGTGTAGGAGCCTTAAAAAGCATGCCGGCAACCTCTGAATATCTAACAAGTAGATAAAACAAGTCACATGATACTCTTTTTTTCCTAGGACTCAGTTAAAAACTTGTCTTTGAAGCTAACATAAATGAGTCAAGCTAATAAGATGCTACCTCTTTCTTGCCTATAGCTGGAAGTATTGTACTGGACTGTAACATAAAAAAATAGAGAGAAAAAACAGAAGCAAACAACCATCAACACAACTCTTTTACACCAAAAGCCTCTTGGGACATTATTTACAAATGAAGCTGTCATGCTTTTGTAAGGGGTTCATTTAAAAGTTATTACACAAATACAACAAGAAGATTTTCTTTTTTTTTTTTTCTCAGTACTATCATTTTTGCAGGCAAAGTCACAAATAAGAGTTTGAATAGATTCTTTGAAGACGGACATAAAAACAAAGTGGAGAGAAGTTTCAAAGGAAAAGGTGGAGGGGCTTTCCAAAAAGAAACAAAGAAAGAAAAAAAAAAAAAACTACTGGAGTTTTGTTAGAAAACAAACTCCATGCTCAAGAGTGTCGTCCTGTTCTTCCAAAGAAGGAAAAGTCAAAGGTCACAATAATAAACTGCATTAAGAGTCAATGGATTTTATAGAGGGACATAGAAATCTTGCAATGACTTACAGAGGACGGGCAGGAGGCATACAGGCGATTAGCTTGTATCTGATGGCCCTGGGATGGGGGGGAAAGCTAATTTGAGGAAGAATAAGGATGAGGAATAACGGGAGGAGTGGGCAGACTGACAGGAGGGTAGAGTAGCAAGTCATTATTTAGTCTATTATTGTGGAGAAGGGCATGTTTTTATGGAGGTTGGGGTTCTGAGAGTGTCGGTTACGGCTGCGTACTGAGCTGAACACCATGTTACAACCCGGGATTTTGCACTTGTGCATCTCGCGCAGATGCACAGTCTTGTAGTGCACGCGTAGGGTCCCTTTGTTGCTGTACATTTTATGGCAGATGTTGCAGAGGATCCCGTTGCCCCCGTTACTGCCCCCAGTGGACGAATGGAGAAACGATGAGGAGTGGGTGTCCGCCCCCTCATCCAGTCCTTCTCCACTAAACTCTCCAGTCTCGTTCTGGTGCCCCCTTTCAGCCCGCCCCTCGGCACGCTGGGAGCAGTTCTCCCCCTCGCTATTGACCTCCTCCTCATCCTCTTCTCCCTCCTCTTCATCCAGGTCATCTAATAGGATGCCTTCATCGCTGCCCTCATCTGACTCGTGTGATGAGTGGATGCTGCTGCTGGATTGAACACTGGATGTGGTGCTCAGGTCCAAAACCATGTAGTCGTCTGGCTGACCTCGGGAGAAACCGTTGGTGTGGTGGATTTGATGGAGAGGGTTGTGGGGATAATCGTTGATTATGGGGGAACGGATGTCGTGGTTGTGACCGGTTGGCCTAAGGCTGCCGCCTCCGATGCCCATACCGACCATAGGGTCCAAGCCCATGTGATGCCCAGCGTAGATCTTTGCCAGTAACTCGGATCGCAGGTCCTTGGGCAGAGGCGTAAGTTGGGGATCCAGGACAATGTCGTCCAGCTCTTTGGTCAGCAGTTTGCGGTGCAGGTTGATGTTGGAGCTGTGCCTAGAGGAGAAACATGACACAGTTACAGATCAAAACGGTGCCACAGTCAAATAAATAAACAGTATCTACAAATAGAAAATAAGGAATGCGAGTTAAAGTAGCAGCAGCTTTGATGATGCACGAGTGTTAATAAGTTCACATTATTCACTAAATATACATGTCTGACGCTACTAGGCTTTAAAACAATAATATGATAATTACTGCAATATCATTTTCATCAGTATCTTTATAATAAATGTTTCATAAATGGATGATATTTCAGTGTTAAAAGCAGCTATACAGATGTAACCCTCTAGGATGAAAAAAGAACAGCAACACATTAAAATATTTACAGTCACTCTGAGGTACTTATTCCACTTCAAATGTTCCACTGTATAACGATAAGGAATAGTTTGAAATTACAATTAATGATCTGGTTTCTTCAACTTCAGCGAGATCAGAAGCAGAAAAAATAATGATTTGACATTATACATAATAATAATTATTGCTATTGATTGAAACAAAAAAACTGTTATTGTGATAAAACATTTCTAGCATTTTGCCCAGCTCTATAGATTTGGAAATGGTTTGAGCTACAAAAACATACGATAAAAACTGTTGCATTATTATCGTTAAGTACACCATGTTTGTTGTAAAAAAAAAAAAAAAAAATATGGGTTTACTTTTCGCCTGCATAGTTTTGATTATTTGAAACCTGGACGTAGTGGAGCTGCAGGCTGCGGTGGCTGGTTAGTTCAACACCAAAGGTTCTGCCCTTAAAACTGTCACCATCTAAACTCCCTTACATAATTACGTGTACAATCAAATTTTTTTTGTGTCAAATTATTCGACTTCAATGACATAGAACCAGACTAGAAGCATTAATTACCCAAGAACCGTTACATGTGTAATCATTATTTCTATCACTAGAGATACGCAGACACAGAGAGAGAGAAATCCACCCTGCAGCTCTGAGAAAAGTGCAATAACGTAGCACACAGAGAGCATCCTGCTAGTGTTTACCGCTGTCAGCATGTCTGCACTGCACAGCCCTCAAATCCAATAGACTCTGACTCAATTAAATACTCCACCATATTGAATGGGAGTTTATCAATTGATTCGAGCTGTGGTAATGTGATAATCGAGGGGAACTGGATAGCATATTAGCACTAGGCCCTGACAGCATTATCGCACTCGTTCCCTATTGGAGGTGGCTTAATCGAGCACCTCAATGAACATGTCTTTATGTAGCTCTGGGTTTAATCAAGACGGGCATTTTTTCCCAAACACAAAGCAAACTGTATCACACTATGTGCTACAGCTGATGAAAGAAACTAAGTAACACATGTCATGCTTAAACCAGGATACAATTAGCGAGGCTTTCAGTTATTATACAAAACCATGCCAAAGGATGCGGGGTGAAATGTGCTTGAAATTTTTAATTCAATGCTTATTTTGCTCCAATTTCACAGCTGCCAAGAAAAAAAAAAAATGGACGCACTGCACACATGTCACAATAAAACTGCATCACACAAGGAAAATAAAACAAAAAAAAAACAAAAACAAGAAGCAACTAATGACCAGTGTCATATATGAAATACAGGATACAAGGGCCACTCTTTTTAATATCAGGTCAGCACTTAAATTAAATAAGAAAATATGCAAACACTCAGTGCCTTTTTAATGTGAAGGGTTTCCATGCAGGGAGGGCACATGTGTGTGTAAACAAAAAGCAAAAAAAAAAAAGAAAAGAAAAGGGTCATCCTTAGCAGGACGGGCAAAAATGGAGTCACAATGGATAGTAGAGCTTACCAGCAGTGGCAGGGTTGATGCAGTCAAAAAGGGTCCCTTTCCTTTAATTATTTACTTCCCTATCCGACATTGTCCTGCAAGAGGTAAAAATACATTCATTTGAGGGACCCTTTTCTGTGAACCAGGCAACCAGGAGCCCGTCCACTAGAGCATCGTCAGCATTGAGGGGGGAGAGCGTGGCAAATCGATTGGCCGTGGCTGTCACTGCATGTGTGAGTGTGTTTGTGTGTGTGAGTGTAAAAACCAGAAAATATACTACTTCCATATAGCAGTACTTCGATCAAAAAGACTATATAAATCCTTTTTTTTTTTTTTTTTAAATCCTTTGATAGTACAGTTGCACCCATATGGCGTTAGCTTATGGCTAAAATATGGGAGTCATCATTGAATGTCTGTGGTGCTGCATCCCTGAACAATCAAATATATGTGTGGGAAGCTTAGCGGTGAGAGGACAAAGTGTTTCTAGACAGTCTGAGTGATGCCGTAGTCAATGTCTAAATAAATAGGCACTGCTTCTTTGGGGATTTTAACCAACAAGCTTTGATGTAAAGAGAAAGTGAGGGGAGAGAGGCCACAGATTTGCTCATTTATGGCTGAAGATCAGGATGCTGTTGATGATGCTCAGGTAGGCAGGTCCTTTGCAACATGTCTCCATCTCAGTAACAACACCTTCTCACTGCTAATAAGCTCTAAGTTAACCATGGCTATCTCAGTTTTAAGATATTATAGTCAAACATGCAGTAAGTCATCTCATATATCTAACGTCGTTTTTTTTTTTTAACTACTCAAAATACACAGCAACATTTTTAGAATATTTCAACAATGTCTAGGGTGAATTAGCCCACATTCACAATAACCTTTAAAACCATTTAAAAATCAAAAAAATCAAAAAAATCAAGCAAATAAAATAAAACAGTTTATTTTTTCATGTACATATTGAATCATTTTTAAGTTATTACATTTTAAGAGCTGAGGAGAAAAGTAAACTGCATTGCATTGGAAGAAATGAAAATAAGTCAGTCTTATTCACACACAGCGAACATAATGCTTTTATCCCTTTTATTTATCAGCTTGAAACTTTTCTACCCCATTTCCCACTCTCCTGCATCGTTCAATTTCTCTTTCCTCCCCCTAACCCAAGTCCTTATTCCCCTCCACCCCCTGTTTCTCCACCGCTACCTCCCTGTTGGCTAGTAATGTGCCTGGCAAACCAATTTGACAGTCTCATCTTCACCCAAAAGATGGGGGAGGCCTCGGGGGAGCCCATTTTTGACTGTGCAGAGGAGGCAGAGCGAGAGTGCGCTTGTCCCAACTGGCGTTAATCATCTTTAGGTTCATCTGATGGCCCTTGCCCTTGTTTTTTTTTTTTTTTCTTTTCTTTTTTGTCTCAGTGTGTGTGTGTGTGTGTGTGTGTGTGTGTGTTTATTGTCTAAATGACTTGTAATGTGTAAATGAGATGGAAGGCTGAGTGGTATTAAACTGACACCAGCGGTCCTTTGTCTTTCCTGTCATTTGAGGTGTGTTATGAGCTTTTGGGTGGAAGTGGGAGGACAAGAGTTTTCTGAACATTTATCACGCTCTGTCACTGTTATACAGTATCTCCTTTGCATTATTTCAATCTTTTCACAGCCTGAGCTGCAAGCAAAAATTTGTAGATCATCAAATAAATTAGTGAACAGGAATTAAATATACATTACATAGCAGCATCCACAAGTTATATTTTATATTACTTGAATCGATTCTTGACTTGAAATTGCCCATAATTCCCTTTATTACTGCGCTTACATGTGCCGCTACATGCTGTTCATCTAAGAATAAAACAATTCCCCTCTAAATACATCAAACTGTCAAAGATGTAATAATTCAAGATCCATGTTTTAATCAGCACGTGGCTTTTGCTAACATATTCTCTCTGTGAGCAGAGTGCCCTTTGTTTATAAGAGACAAACAGAGAGCTGATTGTGAAGCAGTGAAGCCAGGCCCACATGCCGTGTGGGGACCGAGGGAGACAGAGAGAGGAAAGAGAGGGGAGGAAAGAGACTCTCCAACATAATTAACCTTCACTCTCTGCGTTTGCAGTGGCCCATGCAGGGACCGCGGGCTGCGCACTGCTGCACCATGGGAATGTGAAATTGGGAGGACACCTAAGTCGCTGTGGTCGTGGCATAGAAGGAACAGGTTAAAATGCTGAAGTAAAGGTTAACAAAAGAGGGGTTTAGGACGATAAAAATGAGATAAAGTAAGGAAACTCTTGTTGCCGGTTTAAGAAATATGATTAACGAGGCTAATAATGGTGATGATTACTGGTACGCAGGTCTTTCCAGCAGTTAATCATGCACCTTCGTCAACACTTCTGCCGATGCTGCTGGCTCCCCGCAATAAATATGCAATCATTTACCTCCGTGCAGCAGGAGAAGACACCCCACTGTAAAAACCACACACACACTTTGTCTAACTCTGTTTTGCATTCACAAACATTCACACTTTACATGCCTGCTCAAGGGCACATTAAATTACCTTTTCCTGTATTCATTAGTGTTAATGTAAAGTATGTACAGTGTTCAGCGCATGCTTATTTGATTTCTTCTGTTCCTTTTGTAGTCTAATGAAAGTACAGTAATCCAAGCTGACAATAGTACTTTGCTGCTTTTTTTGTTTACCTTTTTTTTTTTTTTTTTCACTTAAAGAGAGGTGCATTTGATGTTGCATTTGACAGTGAGTGGACTAATTAGATGTGCATGTGTACTTGGACTTCCTTGTTGTTATATGTCAATAGCTGTTTAGGAAGAATTGAGGAGAAGCAACTTGGCAGATCTGCATATTTCAATGCTGCTTTGGCCTAAAAAATAAAGGTAAGTGAACGAAAAAAAATGACCCGCTAGTTTAAATTTCTCTTGCTACACATCATTCCAGTTTGAAGTTTTACAACAGTAATACTTCCAGAAGGTTTACGTGGGTTTTCTTAAATAAATTTTTTACAGATAATCCTCATCCACTGTATTTTTTTCTGGACATTACTCTGTATGTGTGGTTTCCTCGTCTTCTCAGTAACACTATTATGTTCCAAATGTATCACATTTAATCACTATTATACTCAAACATATTATACGACTAAAAGATATTTGTTTGATAAGACTCTTGCATACTGACTGGTCCCAAAGCTCCAGGATTCCTTGAGCTGTTCAGTACTATTTCTGTTTTGTTCCGTGTTTGAACCAGTGAGTAATATGTCCCATATGATATCAGGAATTTATCCCCCACAGAAAAAAGGATGGAAACAATAATGTGCTTACGTCTCACCCACCCATAACTATACTGCTCTTGTCCAGCTCGCAGATGCATTACGTTCACAACAGCAATTGTCCTTGTGAAGAAGTTACCTCTTCACTGTCTCCTGTATGCCCTGCCACTAAGGTAAATGGCATTTATATATTAGAAAACTTGGTAGAATTTACATGTGGCATTAATGTAATTAGGCGTTTATGTGTGACCACAGGTTTTGGTTCAGTTAATCGACTGTTTTGCATACAGTAGAAGGTGATTACAAAGAAACAAGTTGGACAAATATGAGCAGATTGTATTAGCTGTTATCTGTGCATGTGTTGTGCAGCCTGAGTGAACACATATGTGCATGCATGCTTTACACAAGCTTGTCTTAGACTTTTTACATATCCACTGGCTTGTCCAAAAACAAACAAAAAAAAACCCCTAAAAAAATACAGGGAACTGATGGCAGTACAAGACACTGAAGCAACGCATGCTATAATAACGCATCCCTTCATGATACGACTCTCAGTGCAACTCTAACAGGTGAGCAGCAGGGATATATGTTCAGAAAGGCCAACTGTCACCGTTTCAGCCCCTCCGTTTACATCCCATATTGTAAACAGTACGTCGTCCCACAGTCACCTGCTCGATTTACATGCAGATGCCATTGAAACAGCAAATGGAATAATAAAATGTACAGAGTGCAAAAGGAAAAAAAAATAGCAGCTTTAGGCTTTGGGAGGTAGCAGTGTGTGAGAGACAGACAAGGGGCACAGTCAGTGTGTGGGTGAGATAAAACACTGGGGAACATTTAAAGGAAACATAAAGCTCCATTGGGAAGAGTGTGTTTGCAGATTGGAAGCATGCACTCACTAAGTGGCAAACTGCACGTCTTTATTTGTCTGGGAAAGTCTTGTATGTAAGCTGGGTATATTCTCTTGATAGAGAATGTGAACATTACATGCATTTGTTTTACTTGAATTGCTGTGTATTTTAGCACTGGGATATAATTTAGAATTTGTTTTAATGCTCCATCTCACACTATTGTGCTACTGTATTAAGTGACTGAATAACTGCCAAAGGAAATGTCTTTTCTGTGTAACTCCTGCAATCCTTCTACTAAAACACATTTTATTTATTTGTTTATTTCTCAATAATTATACCAATATAGGGCATTATTACCATATGTATGTATGTGTATATATATATATATATATATATATATGTGTGTGTGTGTGTGTGTAAAGAATTTTGAAAGAAAATCACTTGCTGTTTCATACTGAGACGTCTCTCCTGTGACACAAAAAAATACTTATTTGTAAACCTTTAATGAGTCTGGTAGCCCAGGGCATTAGCAGTGTTATGTGCCTCCACAGTGTGTCATGGAATGAACCTGCTTCCAGGGTTGATACAGTAAGTATTCTGCAGAGTGAGTGAGAGGGACTGATACGTGCTAACAAGCCCAGGTGAACGTGGCTAGTCTCACCTCTTGATGCGCTAATAAATGCAGTGGTTTGACAAACCGCTGTCTATGTTAATGTATGTGCCTTCACCTCTCAGTGACAAGGTGATGTAGAGAGGGCAGGTAAACAACACACTGCAGCTGGAGGGTTGATAGGTACTACCTGGTACGTGTGTGTGTGTGCGTTGTGTATGTGTGCGTTGTGTGTGTGTTTCTCATCCTGACACCTACTCATCTGAACTTTGACTTGACAGGGAGCAGATGTCCCTGAATCCATCTTTTGGTGTTCCATTTGATAACAGATGTTAAGCAGTAACCTATCCAGATAAATGTAATGAAATACTAGTCACAAAAAGGCATATTTGAATCTTAACATTGCCTTTATATAATGCTAATCTTGTAACTTCTTTTTTTTTATATAACAACAGAGACAGATTTGCTATAAAGTCATGAAGTACCCTTCTTTATATTACAATAATTGATAGTTTCGACCAAAGAAAATAATAAACTGAGCTTATCTCTGACTTTAGAAATAGCGTTAAAATGATATTGTTACACTTCCGAGTTGCAGCACTAACCTGTCTCGGCTCCGCCGGGAGGGGAAAGCAGCGTTGCAGCCTGCCACAGTGCACACATGCATCTCTTTGAGGTGCACATTCTTGTAGTGCAGTTTCATGCTATAGGAGCTCTTGAAGCTCTTCTTACACACATAGCAGATCTTGGGGTCAGGACTTGAGCATGGGTCTCCATCTGGTGATTGAGAAGAAGGGAATTTGGGTGGGCTGGCACCGTAGCCCATTGAAGAGATGAAGCTCTCATGCAGAGCAGCCATACTTGCAGCAGCTGCAGCAGCTGCTGCCATGCCTCCGTTGTAGAGGCCGTACTGTCCCATACAAAACATGTCATAAGTAGGGTCGCTGAGTTCCTCCTTAATCTTGATAGAAGGTTGATGAAGGGAAGGTGAGGAATTGCCCTTGCCTTCCAATTCTTTCCTTAAATGGCCTTCCTCACCACCCTCATCATCCATTTCCTTGTCCAGACCCCTTCCACCCCTATGTTTTTGCTGTTCTTCAACATCCATCATTTCATCACGGTAAAACATCTTGGAGTCAGAGTTCTCAGACTCATTTTCAAAGTCTCTCTCATGGTCCTGGTCCTCTGAGGTGAAGCTGCCCATGCAACGGAGTTCACCAGTGCCTCGTAGATCATTACCACCTCGGCTGTCACTACCAGTTCCTTCCCGGCACTCATCTTCACTCTGCCTCATCATTCCTCTGAGGGCAAAGCCAGGGCTCATCTCATCCTGAGAAGGAGACTGCTGCCCACTACCACCACTGTGGTTCCCAGTACCAGTGCCACCGTTGTTGTTACTATTACAGTTTCCATTCATTTTTATGTTATTATGAAGAAGCGATGACTGGTGATGGTGGTGATTATGGTGGATATTATCATCCTCATCTTCATCTTTGTCCTCATATTCATCTGCCACATCAATCACTTCCTTCTCAATCTTCACAGGCATACTGGACTTACGTGGTTTCTTCTTGGGTGTGGGATCACTGTTGCCAGTAGTATGGTCCTGATTGGCACTAGGTGTAGGTAAGCGGTGGGATAATGGTCCTCCTTCTGAAATATGCATATTATTGTGTGAAGCAACAGCAGCAGCCAGGATCTGCTGTTGCTGGTCCATCAGAGTGGTACTGTTGGTTGTGGTGGGCAGGATAGGGCTCGTAGGCAAAGACACTGGAGGACTGACGAGATCTGCAGGAGACAGTAATGTACGGTAGAAGGGGGGCACTGGTTGGACTGGCTGTACTGACTTCAGGGAGGGAAACACCAATGGACTTTGCAGTGGTGACTGAAGCATAGGGTCCACTGGTGGGGTAGTGAATCCCAGTGGTGGTCTTCCAGGGCTGGTGAGCGTGAAACCACCATTTTTGGTGCTTGAGATGACAGGTGTACCAGTGGTTGAATTGGCACGGATAAGGTCCTTGTCGCGGTTATTGCGCAGCATGGGCATGTGCAACCGTGGATTGGGATTGGCACTATGGCGATTGCGGCTGCGTAATGAACTGAAGACCATGTTGCAGCCCTCAATGGTGCAACGGTGTTTAATCTTCAAGTGTACAGCATTATAATGTATTTTAAGAGTGCCTTTGTCATAAAAGGTTTTGCCACAAGAGTTACAGCATACACGGCCCTTACGTGAGGTGGCTCCCATTCGACGCATGCGGTGCATCTTGGAAGAAAAGGAAGCATGGGTGATGGTTTTATTCTGCTCGTCTTTTACAAAATGAGAGTGGACCGGGTGGTCAGACAAGCTGCTGGGCTGCTGAGGTTGATTTTGGGACTGCTGCTGGCCCTGTTGCTGCTGTTGTTGAAGCTGTGTCTGTTGTTGCTGCTGTTGTTGAGACTGCTGGGTGGAAGGGGTTGGAGAGATGGGTGATGCTCTGTTGTTGGGCTCTGTCTTGGGTTCTATGTTGTTATTCATAGCTCCCAGACCTCCACGACTGGGGCTTTGGCCTGTGCGGAAAGGAGACAAGGACACTTCTGACTCACTGGTCTCCACCTGTTCGCCTTGGTTTGGTAAGCTGGGCTCCCGGAGTCGGAGAGCTGACTGCTCCATAGGCAGACCATTGGGGGGCAAGCCAAGCATGGGGGCAGATACTGGGTTGATATACTGGAAGGGTAAGAGAAACGCTAGGCTATTGGGGATATTCTCAAAATGATGAATGCTGGATGGGCTGCTGTTTTCCAAATGTGTCAGGAGCCCCGGGCTGCGGGTTCTGTTGTTGCTTTCAATGAATGTCCTAATCCCGGAGTCTGTCTTGGAGGAGGGAACTGTAACTGCCTGACCTTCCTTCTCCTGTATGGCCATCAGTTCAACAATGGACTTCGTCTCACCAAAGCGTAGGAACTGCTGTAGGGTGATGATCTCCTCTTCCCGGGACATGATGGTCCAGCGGTCCAGGACCTTGCCTGCAGCATCCTAGAGGCCCCAGAGGAGACAAGAGAGAAGACAAAAATACAAAACATTATTGATTGTGCATAATCAGTGTGGTCAAAGGAGAACATAGAGCAGGGGTTAGTTTGTAAGGGCAAGCTTTTCTGCTCATGAAATTCAGAGGCCCCTGGAGCGACAAGTAACTAACTGAGCTTTGTCAAAAATCTCACATCCACTGTCGCTCTTTCTCATCCAATTTTTACTCATTCATTTTTTTTTTCAATAAAGCCTTAAATCATGGTTGTTTATCTTGGACACTCTGGTAAGACTCGGCCAGAGTTAATCTGAGTCTCAAGGAAACAAATTGAAAGCACCATGGTGGGTCTCTTAGCAGGTCTGTGTGACTTCCAACAATGTAGGAATATTAATCTGTAAAGACTGACAAAAAAAAGCTCTGTAAAAGATGTGAACTCTTGCTGGGACTCCCTCTGTACACAAACACTACCAAGGGATATTTACAAAGTGTGAGAGCCAGACATGAAATGGCTAACAGAAATAATAGGATAATTAATGCAAACCACTAATCACACCTTGCTTGGCAGGCATTTTTTCTTTGTCTGTGCTGCATCTATATAAGGCAGTGAAACACCTGAGGGAGGATGGGACTGGGATGTGTCAGAGAATGCTTTAGACATTCAAGGAGGAAAACTGATGATCACGTATGACAATGACTTTACAGTGGCATTCAACTAAGATTATATTTATTGTGCAGGCTATATATGTATCACATTATATATGATTCAAATGACTATTAACATAAATCCTTTAGGCACTGTTTTTTTCCCCCTAATATTCAATCTTGTCAAGATTTCAAAAAGCTGTCTGTTTCATTCAGTTATGTTGCTTGTCCTTTGGTGCTTAAAGGGTTAATATTAAAGTATTTACTGTTAAACAGATGATGGTTTCTTAGTTGGCATTGCTACAAAAATAAAAACGTCAACAATTGATATTACTGGAGACCACAGAAGCAAGTATCTAAGTGACCAGAATTGGTCCAGAAGGATGTTGTCTGCTGGATATATTCTATGAATGGTTGAAATAAAAACCCTTTATTCCTTGTAAATTAGCATGAAGAATTGGCAAATAATGCGGGGGGAAATGCGGAAAGAATGAGTGCAAGAATTGAGTTAGTGGTAAAGCTACTGTGGTTGAGGCAATGAATAATTGGACCAGTATCTCTTCCATCATCATAGTACTGAGACAGACCTGCTGCCACTACTGCTGTTAAATAAGAAAGCATTGATATGTGTGTAAACAAGAAAGAAATATTCAAGAGAGATGGAAAGAAATGAAATAAACACTGCAGTTCACAGTTAGGATCCTGGGGGACGAGGTGCAAGTGACATCAAGGGAGTAACACAAGCAGTGACAATTAGTCACACTGAAATGGTAACATTTCATATGTGCTCCTAGCTGCTGGCATCTATAAAAGATAAATGGCAACTCTAGTGAGTAAAAAGCTGTAAAAACCAACATCACAAAGCACAAAGGGCCTGTAAGGAGAAAACAGAAGATAAATGTTTAAAGAGAGAGAGCGAAAGAGAGCAAGAACAGGAGAGACACAGAGGAAGAGGAGCTGAAAAACACAAAATAAAAGTGTGAGTGGTTTCATATCATGCACTCAGATATACTGGAGAAATAGATTCTTCTGAGACGAAACATCAATAGTCACTGGGGTATTTGTTGTTAAATATACATTAAAAAACATTTTACACTTTCATTCTGTGTGCGCTGTGGAGTTTTTGCCTGGAGGTATGACTTTAAATTCTAGCCTGGGCACTATTATTTCATACTGCATGGCCATCTGGGCATTACTACTTCCATTTGATTTAATTGAAACAAAAAATGAAAGCAAATTAGAAAGCGAATCTTTAAATAGTTTTACAAGCAAAACATTTCTAAAGAAATTGTAGTTATAAGAAGTGGAGCAGTCTTTTAATATTTTCTAGTGGCCAAACAAATTAATTTACATGTTCCATATGCATATATACTAAGGGAGCTTTCAGTTACAGCTCTATACATCTAAAATACAACTGATAACTGGCTTTTTGGGATTTGGGATTGGACAGATTAATTTGAGTTTAATTTCAATTCCAATTCACATATTTTACTTTTATGGATTATCATGTTGTTAACAAATTCCCCTTCTTTTAATGTTACCTCTTCAACTAAATAGAACATTTTGATCTGTTAGAACCACATCCTTAACAAAAGTAGATGTGAGCTTTAATCATAATTACAGGGAAAAAGACAAATTCCTCCAGCTTTAAAAATATATATATGTATTCAGACAGAAACAAAAACCAAAAAGCTTTACAAATATATGAATGTAAGATCACGATTAAATCCATGTAATTTGTAATTATTTATTTGTAATGTACTTTTCCATGTAATTTTCCATTCCCATCTAAATAACACATTGAGCGAAAAGTGAGTAATACATGTCTGTTTCTTCCACTCTATTTACATATAGCTCCCCTCTCTTGAAGTCAAACAAATGCCAAAACACAATGACACAGGCCAAACTGCAAACTATTAGTGTTTTGGACGGCCAGAAGCTGTCAGTGTAGGTCAGCAGTTCTGTTATGCACTGGACCGTCTGTTTGAAAGGAGGCGATCCAAGCCCTCTTGTTCACCGGTCAATTGAGTTTTGGAGGCCAGTCAACAAGCATTTGGGTAAGGGTCGAACTGAGTACAGAGAGACAACACACAAATCTATAACGATTTGCCCCAAAAATCAAGTGAAAGAATATGGTGGGGCAGGAGGCGAAGTTAATTATGACTCATTCCATATGGAAACTATTAAGACTTTTTATGCCAAGAAGTGTGCACATTAAGCAATGTGTGGCTTTGTTATGATGACCTTTCCTGTACCTCTATAAACTATAGTTTGCAGTGCAACACATACAGCACAAATCTATGTGTATAGTGTAGATAGAAATCAATCAAAGTTCAGAAAAATAGGCATGAAATGAATGAGTATTGTCTGCATAAGTTGACATATTTGCAGACAAATACAGGCCCCGTAGTCCCTATATAGTATGTCTCACAACTCCACTCCCCTGCATTAGCTTTGTGATGCTGTGAGAGAAACAAATATGCCATTAGAAGCACTTTTACAAGTAGGCACTCATCTTCCAATTAGCTTAATGTGGCCCTCTTTCCCTTATATTTTCCAGGCGTGCCCCACCTCTTCTTGTACACTCCCTTCAATAAAATCTCATTAATCCACCCCTCCCCCATCTCCCCCAGTGCTATGACATATTAGTCTGTCATTATGCATCCAAGAGTCCTTTAAACAATACAGCTAAACCTCTGTTTGCCAGGTTAATGACTATTAGCCAATAATTACAGCACAGAGACGATGGGGTACCCACTTTATCTGGTGGACAGCCTGCTGCTGTTAGTTTATTTTATCTGCCTGCCTTCATGTCTCTCAGAATTAATCTCGCAACGGCTGTATTTATTCATCACGCTGCCGCTGCAGTGCATTCTTAATTCATAGCTGTCTGTAATACTGTGCTGCTGGATGTTGTGTAGTGGGTGTGTAGTGGGGTATCCACATTGCAAATTGCTGACAATGAGGACGTGCAAATGATGGCCTTGTCATGGGCCAGGGCACCACTGTCAGTTAAAACAAATCAGGCAATTATGCAATTAGCAGGTTATGCGTAAAGCTCTATTAAAAGCCTATGAGTCTAGCTTTGTTTGGATGCTTGGTGTGCATTAGGGATTAACAGTTTAACATGTATACACTTTTCTCTAATCATCACCTATCATACTCTCAGACTGACTCTATTTGGCAAGCACTGGAGTGAGATGCAATGCTAGGCACAAAGATACAAAAGGAAAAATGTTAGCTATCAATATCCTCTACTGACACGGTCTCTACAGTGGACTAAATGGGAGATCCTTGACCCTCATTGAGACTGTGTCATGTAACATCTTCGCTCAGACACGATCGCGTTAAAATGTTATAATGTACAATTTGAGTAGGATGACACTTAATTTGCACATTAACCGATCATAGGAACGCATCACTTGCAAAGGGGAGGATCCGTTCTCACAATGGCAAAGTGAACCATGGGAACCACATTGATTCACCAATCACCTTGCAGTGGGTGCGATCTCCACCGCGTCTCAAAGGATTCCCCATTGATCTGCACTTCTGCTTTCAGATCCAGTTCCTTAAAAAAAAACTGCTCTATCCCTGTGTTCGCCACTTCAAGGGAGGTTAAGCAGAAGTTCCTTGTGATCTGAGAAGGTCTTGAACCTTGGTGCTTCCTTTTCCATATTCTGTTTCTCTCCCCACCCCATCCAGGCTGTATGAATAATGCAGAGGATCTAGTGGCGAGAGGTGCCATGGGGGATGGGGTTCATGCAAAGCCCATTGCCTGGAGCCATCACATCAGAGGGCAAGAGCTCCCAAGACACAAACTGCTCCCCTATTGGCTCCCCAGTGGCAGGTCAGAGGTCATGTGTGAACAACCAGATCTGCTTCTTCCCCTGTGATGGACTACAGGGAAATCAGTAGCTATGTCCAGATGTGGGTGGAGGACATTTGTAAGAATCATAGAGGTTGAAATTTGGACTCTGATCTTTGCAAATTCCACATCCGAGCTCTGTGCATCAAAAGAATCAGTTACTTTTGGATGTGACCCTGCAGCTTCCAGTGTCCAGCATGGATGAACTACATGATATTTCCCCGGTAAGATATCTTTACTCACAGAAAAGTAATCAAGTAAAGAAAAACCTTGATTAGAAGTTATGTTCAATGATGAAACTTGAATGAATATTATGCTGTTACACGTTCACAATCACCAGATTTCAAAGCAGGGAATTTTTGGATGAAATGTTAAGACAGTAATCTCCATCAAAACCCCAAATGAACAAACATTTTCCAGAAGAACCATGTTCATCCATCCATTAGAGTTTAGAAACGGGCTAAATCAATGCCAAGTCGCACCGAAACTGTTGTTGTAAGCGATTTTCTCTGGATTTTTCTTGTATTGTTTTACTTTAAAACACAATGACAATATCGATAGATTTAGAATTAATAAGGCAAGTGAAAACCCATCATTTATATTAACAAAGCCGAATATAACAAGATCCCTAAAGACCAATCAGTGGCAACTCAGCTGCCTTGTGTTTGCAGCGACACAGGGACAGGGATTACACAAAACCTTTTTCAGTGTGCAGAGGGGGATGACACAAACCTATGGTACCAGTGAGTGGTGTACAGCTGTCTTCTGATTCATCAATAAAAGATCCAACTGAAGATAAAGTACTTCTCTGTAAAATGTTTAACCATTTTAACATCACTGTTCTGTTTTTTTTCCCTCATTATTTTCACTACATTTTTCAAATATACCAGTAAAAAATAAGTCAAATACAGTTTTAGTCCTGAATGATGACAATAATAAAAAAAAATACATCTGTGATATTAGCCAAAAGAAATAAATGCTACTTAAAATGAGTCCATGCAGGAATGTCTGTCTGCATAAGTTCGTGTTACCCGAACTTGGAAAAGATCTATTCGGGTTTGATTTAGTCTTTTTCATTAATTAACAAACATGCAAGGGGCACAGTCTCGGTCGATATTATGCCCATGACTACCAGAAAAAAAAGCAAACTGCTCGGTGGGCTCCTGTGTGAGTAGATGTGAAAAGGCCACAGGGCTACTTCACTAGGCCAGACGTACCGATCAACCAACAGGCTGCGAGATATCGTGCCACCTCTCAACCTGATTTAACTCATGGCTTTGGTTAAAAATTAATGACTTTGTTAGTTGTTTCTAAGGGCACACTAATCGACTTGAGTGAGATATATAGTGCATTTGCAGACTGCTAGCATGGGGGAGGGAGGAGAGGGGAGGAGGGGGGTTGCGAGGGGATTATTTTAGAGGACTTTACCACAGACGGGTGAGTCACAATCTGGCACATCTCTGTTTCCAGGTGGCCTTTAGTAAACAGTTTCCGTTTCTTTTCCCGCTGACTTGTCTTTTTTCATTATCTGTTTTTGAAAACAAACCCGTCATTTAAAAAGCGATGTCCTAACCTCTGATTCATCCAAACCCTCTGACCTCCACCAACACCATCACCACGTTCTTTGTTTTAAAGCTGTCCCTCGGCATCTTTTAAAAATGGAAAAGGACAGTCCTTTGGCCACAGCCCAGCAGAGGTGCAGATGGGGCAGCACATGGAAGCCATTTCAGGCCCCGGTGCGCTGCAGAGCAAAGTCGGCTGTTCTCTGAGTTCAGAACCTCTGAAGAACCGCCTCACAGCACTTACATGTGAATAATGTCTGGGACTGGGCTGATGTATTGATTCCCTGTCTCTTTTCACAAAGCATACACGATAACGTTGGATTGCCTTACCCAGCTGTGCTAAGGAACCGTAGTCTGTGGTCAATGTGTAAAACTCAGCGGACCCAGCACTCAGCTAGAGGGGATGCCTCAGAGAAGAAGGGAGGAGTGATAGAAGCAGTGAGGGAACGCCTGATGGTTCACATTAATTGAGGATGATTCGTGTGATCTGCTGGGTCTGGATGCAGCAGCCAGGTCTGTCGTGGGCCTGGGAGACAGATGTGGGGGCCGCTGTGCTCCCTCCAGGGCCAATAGAGAGCAGTGAGGCGGCTGAGAAATGGTCCGTCTGCCCAATGTGTGTGTGTTGGTTGAGCCGTGTGGAGGTGGGGCTGACAACATGCTTTTCTCTCCCTTATATCACATCTCCTTTGTCTTGATTACTATTTTGGCAGGAGGCCGGTGCAGAAAAGGTGCATTAACATATGCTCACAATTTGCTCTTTAGCCACACAGTTACATGTTTGTACTGTGTCTTGATACATCAGTCATTTTTTTTTGTTCTTAGAGTCATACTCACCCTTTAACACAATACATCCTCAGGCCTTTAGGTGGAAACATAACAAAGCAGCTGTGTTAACAGCCTGAGAAGTATAGGACTTGTTTTTACCATCAGCAAAAAACCAATAATGACAGTTCTGGCTGATTATCCCAAAATGTGAAAGGCTGACTCATCACTGCTGTGGAGGGTCAACTGATATGGCTTTATAGGACCAATACTAATTATCAATAATTATGACATCAATAACAGTTTACATTTGCATTAAAAATGAAAATATTGGGTGTCAAATTTTACAGCAAGTCCAACACAAACCGATTTCATAACGTTTCCCCAAAATGTAAGGTATTAACCCATAAAGACCCAAAACAATCTACTGACCTAAAATGTTTAACACCTGCCAATCCATTAATCCTATCAACACATGTGAATAATTATTGTAAAATGCAGTTTCGTGGTCATCAGATATGACCCATTTGGACGTTCAGAGGCTCCGTAGTAAACATGAAAACACTGTCATCTTCTACGACATTGATTCACCAGTAAAACCCATGGTTGGATCAATGGCAGTGGATGGAAACACTTTTTTTTTGTTGTTTATGCTCAGTTAACATAAAATTTAGTTGAAAAAGCCACATTTTCTTCATTTTCTCAGTTTCTGATATTATCATAAGCAACTTTAGTCTGAGCTTTTATGAACATCTACATGATCAGTTAATTAAACTTTTTTTTTTTTTTTAAATACCTGATTTTCATTGAAAAAATGCAAAATACAGAGGATAATATTACAATAAATGGTGATAAAAAGCTTAAGAAAGGCTAAATAGAGAGAAAAAATTCATTTGGGAACTGCCACAAAAGTAGCACTGGGTCTTTATGGGTTAAACTTAAGAGATAATACTACCACTAGTAAATTAATGTTCTATTTGTGTTTCAGTGTTGATGTGTAAAACTTAGTACACTTAATGGATAAAGCACTTACAGGGAAATATAAATTAACCACATTTTCTTGAGTTGCTGAGTTGTTGACATGTATGTGGATACTGTGTGAATTCCAACTGCTTCAAGAAAAACAAATACAAAAAAATAAGGCTTAATTGGGGGGGGTGAAGTTGCCAAAAGAAAGATGAGTGAGAAGACTCCTGTACCCTGGTAAAGATTACAAAAGTAGGACATTACTTATCACTTATATCCAATCACATTGCTAGAGATCATAAAGAAGTGACTACAGATAAAAAGAGCCAAAGTAACGTATCTTTTACATTTATTTGATCAGATATTGGGGCAAAAAATAACACCACTAATCTAATACCACTAACGCTTAATATTCAGTCCAATAATAAAGGCAATAATCCACCTAAAAACGGGTTTAAATCTTCCATCTACAATGTGAAATGTAACATTCACACACAATCAAAAATAATCCACACATTACTTTCATGTCACTGTGTTAAAGGAAATGGATGTGAATGGATAATGGACTAAAGCGAAGACAAACCTCCCAAGTTATTTTGTTCTGGTCTAACTGGGAACAGATAGAGGTGTCTGTAACGTGCAGACACACTGCATTAGGGGTGCTTTTCAGCTTTCTACTGGGCTTTTGCAATGGAGCATGCTGGAGGAAAGAGAATAAGCTAATGGACTCTTTACTTAATGTGATCAGAGCCATTATTGACATGCTGCCAGGAAGATGCAAGACCATTAACTCGATCCTCTCTCTCTCTTTGGTACCTTCCCTCCACCCCACTCTTTAGCCGACACTATTTCACTGTCTCACATACGGGACACGAAAGGGCTGGGGTGCCCCAAAGGAGTCTGCGTCTGTCATGTTAACTATGAAACTACAATACAGACGGTTTGATGAATCGGCAACCAGCAATGTTTTGTTCAGACCTTCGTAAATGTGAATCACTTATTTTGTCAGAAAGAATGATTGTGTGAGACATGAGCAATGATTTTTTTTTTTTTGTATTGTATTGTGTTTGTTTTTGAGATTTAGTCAAGCTAGCAGCCCATCACGCATCATTGGGCAAGATTTCAGTTTCTCGGTTTCGTTGCTAATTCGTGTCTAATTATGCAGATAGATTTAATATTTGAACTCTCACGCAAAGCTTTATAAGAGTCAAGAATTACTAGACCTATTTTAGCAAGACACTTTTTGCTACTATTTGCCGTAGTACATAAAATTGGGCTATGCTGATCAGCAATTACAATTTACAACATGAAGTCTTTGATTCATGACGACAGGGGCGTGCAGTTTTAATCACAGTAAAAGTGTATTGAAATGGTGCAGTGTGGTAACTAAATCGGCCCCTGTTTTTAAACTGCCTCACTGGAGTTGTTGCCTGGCATGTAAGTTGGCTCATTTATCTTGAAGGCAGACGATGCCAGTGTGGCTGCAGTGTAATTTACGCTACCGCAACCTATGTGCCAGATCACATCTATCCCTGTGGCCCAGGGCGCACATCTCCAGCGGCCCAGAGGATGTACATGTTTATGTGTGCATATGAGTGTGTGTATTTGCGTGTCTGTGATCATGTGGGTACAACAGGAAGTGGTGCGCAGGTCTCTCGGGGCACGGTTCCAAGTCCCAGGGCCTGTCTACTGTCATAAGTTCCAGAATGGTGATTACTTACTGCAAAAATAAACACCATTACCATCTGGTGCTGCCTCATTGTAATGTAACTTATACACCAAGAAAAGCTCTAGACCATCAAAACACACAGAAAAGAGAACAATAACAGAAAAAAAAAAAATCAAAACTACGCTGTAAAAATTGAATTTTTTTCCTTCTTTAGTTTCTGCCATTTAGCACCTCACAGGGAAATCTTTATTCTAGACACTTAAAAACATATTCTGTTTAATACACAATACTTCTTGATCTAGATGAGGGGGCAGATAGTAAAAAACAAAAGGTTTACCAGCAGGTCATTCAAGACCGTTGAGGCCACGCAGAGCCAGCAGATGTTTGATCCATCCAAGGCACATCTGGTCCTCAACACACTCAATCCATTTCACTCGACTTCTTTTTAGATTTTCATTGTTCCTCATGGTCCACTAAACTCTATGTTCCCCCTCGCGGCCCACAAATATTTTTTTTTTACTTCATTCATACTGCCCACTAGTTTAATAATATAGGATTATGTTTTGCATGTCACGTGTATTTTTTTTTAAGGTCTTGACACTAAATGTCCCCAACAAATATATATTTTATTGTTTGAGAGTATTTTATACCCCTGCAAGGAGGTTCTTCCTTGAAATGAGTTACTGAGCAAGTTGTAACATAACACAGCAAGGAACCCTAAACTCAGTGGCACTAAGCAGGGAAATGAAAGCTGTCATTCTCATTGTAGTGGGCCCTCGGAGGGTCATTCTGTGCTTAACAGCTTCATTGTTTCATTTATTGTTGGAAACACAGAGGGGTGTGTACTGTAGAGGTTTCTGGATTCTGGAAAGCGACGTGACGAGAGGACTGTCAGCTCCCCGTAACTCTCCATGCAACTTCCTTTAATAAATGTCAACTCCGTGACCCAGCGGCAAATCCCTTGCAGGGTGGGTGGCCATGTCAGCAGGCACAATATCTGGGGTTCGCCCTGGTGACATGGGGGAAGTGGAGCGAACTGCTGTTCTGTTTGTTCAGGGGGGGGGTGTGGGACAACCTGGAGGCTCAGGTCTAGGATCATCAGACAAAAATGCAACCTGTGTGTCACTGTTAGATGTTGGGACTGATTGCTTGTTTGTATTTGCACAAGTTTACAATGGTGTTTGTATAGACTTGTCTAAAAAGGGAAGTGGTAATGCATTAGAACATGTGAAGCTCATCAGAAATATCTTAAAACTACATCATCATAACCATTTCCATAAAACAGTTGGATGAAGATAATAGAAATGTCATGCTTCCTACCTTCTACCTACAGTTGCTATTATGTATTTAACTTGGATTTCTTTTATCATGGTTTTTGTTTTCTAAGACAAATAGAAAAGTAGTTTTTAATATACATATTCCAGTACTGCATGCCAATAAATGGTTTTTCTTTTATTAGATGTCCTGTTATTCATAAATGAACTATTGTTAGGCTTTTACTATACAAGAGACATAAAATGAAAAGAAGAAAACATTTAAAATGTTCACTGCAGATTGTTATTGCTTTGTTGCTTGTTTGAATTTCCATCTTGGCTGCCACAAAGAATGTTACCATTATATGTTTCCTCAAAACCATGGATAAATAAAATCTTAATATGATTTTTTTTAATGACAGAGCTGCATTTTCTAGCCTTTCCTCAGAAGGCAGGAGGTAGATGAGATAGATGGCACATACACAAAATCCAAAACTTTGGATTTGCATTCTGGCTCCCATTAGGTTTTTTTGGGTTTAAACAATAAAAGTGCTTAGGTTAGAGTTAGAAAAAGATGGTGGTTTGGTTTAAACTTATTAAACCAAGCCTCAGTGTCTTTGTCTAACTTTGTCAGTACCCAAACCCAGCCATCAGAAGTGAATAAGTTAATAAATGTGGGAAAAAAACAAAACAAAATATGTTGCTGGAGAACAATTACTTACATTAACGATAGAATAATATGTGTACATATATTTAGAAATGTTCATACGATGACACATTGCGATTCTACCTATATGTGGTTTGCACAAATGTACCATTGCAACGTTTTTTTCTCGGGCAAATGGATTGGAATTTGAGTGCAAATTGAATGTGCAACACTGTAGGTTTGCCCTTATTTAAGCCTACGTGTAATGTAATCTTCCTGTGTTTGGGTCTGACCTGGTCTGGCAGTGCTGTGCAGTGCAATGCTATTGATCCCTATAGCCTTGTGGTCTGCAGGATTCCTGTCCGTAAACGCAATGAGCCGGAGCGCCTTCCATTCCCCCTCTCTGCTCCGTGTAGCACTACAGGCTAAACAGCCATCACAGAAACTCAATACAGGCAGACATGGGCCCCAGTCGTCAGCTAGCAGCAGTGCCCTACAACGTCCCGTGAGGCCTTGGCTAAGTCAATTTAGCGTCAGTGTAGCATCTCACCTCGCAGACCTGTTGCCAGCCTAATATGTCGTGCTAATATGTCTCTCCATATGAATTACAAGGATGTGAGAGGGATCCAGATGCAATAAGTATGGATTAGCTAATGTTCAGGTTCTGTCTGCATCTTGTTGGGATGGAGGAGGGAATTAGCGATAGTAATAGCCTTTAACAGGGTGTCTGGCTGTGGCTTGGAGGTGAGATTGGGGCATAGAGACTTTGGGGATTTCTCATGAGCTCTGGGAAATAAACTTTCCTCTTTACTGCAGAAGAAAAGGGGAAGGGGTAAGAGAGATAACATTGAGAAAATGATTAGCGAAGAGCGAGAGAGATGGAAAGAGTGCGACAGGCTGTTAATGCTTTTTTTTTCTGACTATTGATCATCCTGGAGGGCCAGAAGTGTTTGGGTTAGATGTCTTGAAGCCCTTACCTTGTCTGCTGTGTGTCTGTGTGTTAATGTGTGAACCCATTGATTTGTATTGTGCTTGCACAGTTGCCCTGTGTGTAGGCCAAATCGCCTGACAGAGGAAGAGTGGGATGGGAGCACAGCTCAGAGAGAGAAGAAAACAAAAATGTGGGAGAAGAGGTTAGAGTGTGGTCAAATGGGGGCGTAATTAGAAACCATGTTACCACTAAACACTATATATTGATCAGGGATAAATATTAGCCCTTAGCCAATGTGCCTAGGTGCTTTAATAATTCATGTTGCACATAACTCTCTCACCCTGTACCCACTTACATGCACCTGTATGTCTGATTTAAAGCCAACTTTAACAACTGAGTAATGCATATCTTTCTATACAGGAGGTTTTCTAGTCTGTTCTTTTCTAGTATTTGAGACAAAACTGACTAATGGACGGCAGTATTTCATAATTAATAACTAAGAGGAAAGCCGGGAAATGCTTTGTATTATCCAGTTTTCCTAAATCATCAACATAAATTAGGATTGAACATTGTGCAGCAAAGCATGTTCTCCTCTGTCTGGAGATTATGACACAGACGCCAGGACATCTCTGTAGAACCTCAGTGCTTCAGTTCTAGTAGCATGTAGTGACGCATACCACTATAAAACTGCAGTTCTTACAAATTAACTGATATTGGCTTTTGCATGTAGCTGAAATATCCTAGTAATAAAAGTCTTTGTTTTATTCACAGTTGATGAAATTGTTATGAAAGAAGTGGAGATCTGGAAATGTTTAGATGAAACTTCATAGATCTGAGACTAAGACAAAATTGAGATTTAAGCCATTTTTTTTTTACCACTGCTACCACAAAATGTCACATGAGGAGCTGTAAACAGTATTTACACAGACATGTAGTATGAGCAACTAACAACATATGTTTTTCCTTTCATACAAACACCCATCCACACACAGGCACACACAGAGGTCATGCTTGCCATTGGCAATCCCTGCAGGCAGATGTGGAGTGAGTGCCAGGGGCCTGCTGAGTGAGTAGAGCAGTGTGCCCTTAGCTCAGTACTGGGCACTACGTTGAGCCGCTTTGATGTGTGTCTGTGTGAGTGCGTGTGGACTGTGTAATCCTCTGACATGCCTATGGAAAAATACAAGGATCCCTCTGACAGTGGCTGACCTAAAGGCTCACAGGACCAGTTAGTGTGTCTCCAAGTTCATCTGTGCAACATTGACTGCAGGCTGTGTAGAGATAGTACACACAGTAAACACTCGACACACATCTGCATAAGAGATCAGTGATAGAAGTACTCAGATCCTTTAGGTTAGTAAAAGTATGAACACCACACTGCTAAATAAAAGAAAGTGTGTGTTATCTGCAAGTGTGCATTAATAACATGTACCCAGAGTACCAGTGAAATGCCTTTTTTTTTTGGGTTCTTTTTTGGGGGGGTTAAATGATAATCTACTAAAAACAACATAAGCATTTTTAACACAAAAGAAATTGGAACCATGAAATATTTTGACATGAAAAATGAAAGTTATTTAGTGTCACCGCAGTTGAAACCTCAGCTGGTTTCTGGTGTGGTGACACTAATTCTTACGAGGTGATGTCACAGGGCTGTGGTGTAGCCATGTAAGGTGCAGTCCTGAACGAACATCCAGGCTGCATTGCTTTAGGCCATATTCATTCGGAAAGTCAGGCACACTGGCCAGTGCATTAACACAAACAGTTTGGTTTTGCTGTTGGAATGCAGGAGGACTAGCAAAGCCCTCTTGTTACCTCTTTACTTTGCATAATTGCATCTTACATTTCCTTTAGTCTGAAGGCTTGTTGAATCTGAAACAGTGATGAGAACCGGGTCTGCTGATCATTAGATTTTGGCAGTGTTACCAACTGCCTCATGTGAGAGAGGTAGCACTGCTAATGTGTGTGTGTGTGCGTTGTATATGTGCTCAACTGTGTGTAAATGTCTTCATCGCTACAGTATGTAGCCTCTTGAGGGAAAGACTGGGCAAATAAAAGGACATTAAGGATATGAATAAGCCAAGGGTCTAATGTGAGCTCTGTGAAACAATAAGCAACAAAACAATAGTAGACATTTCATCTTCTTATTGTCTAATCGCCCATCTGACTGCTCGTGTATTTCCCCTCTTAACCCTTGAGATACTCACTAATGGCCCTCACAATGGAATTATTTACTACCCGTGGCAGGGGGGCAAATGGGTCAAATTGTGTGCGTGTGCGCGTGTTTGTGAGTGTGCGCACAGTTGTTGTAGTGTAGTTAGAGAGAATGAAAGGGAATGATGGAATCACTGAAGCACACAGTGACTGAGAGAAGAGGCAAAAGGAGAGGGGGACTCGAGGAGGAGTACTGAGTGGTACTTGCTAAAGTGAAAAATCATGCCATGGTGCACTGGGGCCCGGTTTTGTCCACTGGGAGAAGTGACTACATCTACGCTGGCACTCAAGTGCGCTTAAATACTCTCTGTTTCGCTCTCCATCTCCCCTTGCCGTCCTCTGTCCTTACCCTCCTCACCTCCCCCCCGTCCCCTCCCGTCTCTCCTCACCAGTTCTCCCCAGGTCCAGTCCAGGTACAAATGGCTGTTTGCTGTACAAGTCCCTTAACATGTTTGTGTCTGCTAGTGGTTATCTCTAACAGCATGTAAAACAAAAAAAGAAAAGAAAAGAATGAAAACGGGCTTGTTCTTTATTCACAAATTGCTTCCTAGAACACAAAGGGTTCCTGAATGGAGATGTCAAAGTGCTATTAGAAATGTCAGTGCTGAAAGAGGCCGCAAAGCTTCTCCATCAATGGGCTTTAATTCACAAGAAGCTGGGAACAGTCCTTGTAAGAGTGTGTGTGAAGTGATTCAACTTGGCAATTAGTTCATCTGCATCCTACTAAGCATCTCGCCACAAGAGGTCAATTCTAATTAAATTGTGAAACAATTACATTCTATTTATTTTTTCTTGGCCTGTTTTAAACTTGCTAATCTTTAACAAATTTGTCCCCGAGAGGTGTGATTACATTGTTTGTAATATTTGTATTATATCCATTGAAATAATTGACAAGAAAAAAAATCGGAACTGATTATTTGACTGTTTTATATTCCGTACACCCCAAATTAAGAGTGTCATCTTGCAGCAAAAGGCTCACTTCTTGATTTAGTGCAGCTAATTCAAGAGGTGAGCACTGCAGAGATGAAGGCTGTCTGTATGAAAGGAATCAACAGTGCTGCTAACTGTCACCTGCTGGGGTTAACCCCGCGGTTGTCAACACATTCAAAATGTAGATGAAACACAATGGAAGACAAGCCTTTCATTCTCACACCTACCTACTGTTAAAGCTGCCTTTCTGTCAGCAGCACAAAAGTTGGTGTGTGTGTGTGTGTGT
>JAPTYQ010000001.1:1214465-1227072 GCA_029814465.1 Ostorhinchus cyanosoma
CTATTCTATTCTATTCTATTCTATTCTATTCTATTCTATTCATCTAGAATGTTATGTTTTGCTGCAAACGTACAGCAGATATACGCTATATCGAATATATATAGAAATATATCACACCGGACTGATTTAAAATATTACCGTGATAAATGTCCAATCAATTCTTTTATGACATTAATCTCTTTCTTTTAATAAAGGCTGATTTTTCTTTCTGAGTGAGAGTTGAAGAAACCAGACAGTTGCGTATTATTACTATTATTATTATTATAGTCAGAAAGTGACAACTATTTCAGACATGTAGAGGAAGAGCATTTAAGACAATTTTGTATGCGTTTTAGACCGTAGTTTAAAATTAATCCTAACGATGAAATAAAACATTGATTGCATTGACATTTATCACAACATAAAATTACATTACGACATTTATCACTGTGGTTTTTGCAGCTGAGCCCCTTCTTAACAATAAAACACCTGACTTCACGGTGTCCTAGTACTTTTGTCCATGTCAGCCGTGTAAACATTTGTCCCTATTATTCAACTTTTACTGACATTAAATAAACAAAAACTGGATCTAGCATCTTCTTTTAGTCAATCAAACTGATGAGTAATTCAGATGAGACAGTTCATCTTTGACTTAATACGTACTTCCTTCAAATAATTATTTTTTAACCTATTATTTCAATTGACACAAAGGTTTCTCCGTATGCTAAGATATCAGTGAACTATTCTTGACAAAAGTTATGATTTCTGTGTTCATTTAAGTAGTACATGTTTTTTTTTTTACCCTGATGCTGATGTTTTTACTAAATATGGCTTATTCCACACAAATTATTGCATTTAAGTAATTGCTAAAAAAAAAAAAAGAAAACATTTCACCCCTAAAATAAATATTACCCTTTTAAGACCCATTCATGGATAAAGTTAGGCTTGTAATAGACATGAATTATCGATAGTTTCTGTGTTAACATGTAGCTGAAATACACTCCAGACTCTATCAGTTTAAACATGGCTCAAACCCTAAAAAGGTAAAAAAAAAAAAAAGTGACCTGCTGGAGGTGAAGCTTTACTCTCATAAGTTTGGAGTGAATTCCATGTCACGTATTTTCCAGGGAAGATGATGACTTTTATATAATTCTCGTTGCATAAAGAGTTTCGTAAGTCAAATTTTGCTCCGTGATGTCACGCAACACAAACCTTTTCTAATTACCTCTCCATGCGCTAACAGCAGCAGACGGAAGTAAACAAATGGAAATATCAAATGCACCTCTGCTGTTTACGAAGCGGGGTCTGACAGCTGACAGGATAGTTAAGGGGCGTCTAATACGGCAATTAGAGCATGCCACTGTCTGCGGGGCTGCTGCTGTGACAAGGCACCCTCTAATCACTGACTTATTACGCCGGCTAGCAGCACCTCTCATATCTGGCCCATTAAGCAGACAGCAGCATTAAGAAGCATTAAAGCAGAAAGCCCCCCCCCCCTTTAACTGAAGAGGCACTGACGGGAAAAAAGGAGAAGGGAGGGGACGGACTGTGTCTGTTATTTCTTGGGATTAATTTGTGCATTCTTCCACTTTCAGTTACAAAAGTGTAGAGATGTTTGTGGTATGACAGCATCTAAATTGATCATAACGCAACGTGCTGAAAGAATACAGCTCGGTTACGCAATGAAATAGAAGGTAAGACGAAGGGAAAAGCAGAACGTCAAGGATGTGTCTTTGTGTGTCGGAGGAAACAAGGCCAGCGAACTCACAAAGACATCTTCTCATGACTCTCACGTAGTCAACTGTGCGCGTCTGTGGCCAGCATGGATTTGGCCACGGTTTAACCTGTGTCAGGCCTGGGCTGGGTCAGGGACAAGCTTGGGCCCGGATCCCACTGCTACACTCGCGCATATTTGTCACAGCAGGCCGGGGGAGGAGGCTGTGTTATCTGAGGCCCGGCCAGATACACAGCATTAGTCACTGTGCTAGCGTCTCGCCAGGGTTTCCTCTTTGGCTCACAACTAAAGAGGACGACGGTGAGGAAAAGGACAGAGGAGTGTGTGTACATAAGTGCGTGTAAATCACAAGAAAAATGAACAGCTAGAAAGTGAAAGCTGAAGAAAATCCCACAATGCTGTGGCAATTAGGACCAGACAACACTCTCTCACAGCTGCTGTGTTACCGCTGTGGTCAACAACTTAACCTATCTGTGTTCAGAAAGCATCATTTTCAGCCCTTATCTGGCTCAAGTGTGTGTGTCTCACTGCTGGGTTTTGTTTAGCTGGAGGCTTGATGTTTCATGGATGTTTTGCTTGGCTCGCAGTCCCTGTCCCAGCCCAATTGTATAAACATTGACAGTCAGCAATGGCCAGCATCAGACTGGGGAGGACTCTCAATTAAAAGACTGTTAGTGGGACAGATGGACTGAAGAACGGCAGGAAATAAGAGCTGCAAAACACGACGGCTTCAGTCTGGACTCTTGAATGTGTTTCCAAGAGGGTTTTAAACAGAGAGACTGGAAAAGACAGGCAACATGGCAGAGAGTCAATGCCGTTTCATGCAACTCTGGCCAACGCTAAACCAAGCAGCATATGTAGAGGTCAACAAAGATACTGCATCGGCCAATACAAGTACATAGAGCTAATAGAGCTAAGATCCCGTACAACTACTACTCTGTCATTTTAATGGTTGATATGCCAAACACAAGCAGCCTTTGAAAACAACACCGAAGAGCCAAAATCTGCAGTTTCTCAAATGGACATTACAGGTTTAAAGAACGGCGTGTTAAAATACCGAACTCTACAACATGAATAAACACGTTACAGTCTGGTACAAAAAACAAAACAAAAATGATTTTACCCTCCATAACCGAGGTCTTTACACGTAAAAGGATGTTCAACAAATGTTTTAAGAATCGAACTGTCAGCCTCTTACAATGAAGTGTTAGTAATTCATCCATTTAACACTAACTACTGTTTATCTGCTATCAAATGTTACTTTATGGGTCAACATTTATCCTCAGACTGAAATGTGTTCTGTTCATATTATAGTGTTTATGTGTTGTTAGTGCTTTTCAGTAAAGTGTTGGTGTTTTCGGTAAATTAGCAGAAGCTCAGTTTCACCCCTTATACTTCTTCAGCTCCACCATCTTGTTCCCAAATTCTGACCTCTTATTCTAAAAACCCAAGTCAAGGCCTCAAAACAGTAGTCACACTGGCACCATCCGCTCACAGTCTATGTTAAAACACCACTAAAACCCCAGTTGCGTAGTTTTTTTATCTATTTTTTTTTCTTTCTCCAGCCTCTTTGGATCCTCTCTACTCAGCGTACAATGAAAAGCAAATCCAAACAGCTGTTGGATGCAGGGTCAGTATTGTTCCTCCTGCTTTAATTGAAACCTTTACCATGTTCAACACGTAGCCACAGACCACATTTCTTGTTTGGTAAGTTAAGCAAAGCCGAGCTTTAAATGAAAACCCTGTGTGTGTTCGTGCATACGTGTTCATGTGTGTGCGCGGCGTCTTTGCAGCAGCAGCTTCAGATTTAGATTTGTCTCTGCTTAGGGTCACTGTAAAACACTAGGAGCATCTTGTCCTCTCTTCCACCCACAAGATATTATCTCATCCATGAGTTAGCTGCTGAAATGCTGTCAATTTCCTGCCAGAAATGTGCAGCCAACGTGTGTAGGAAAAGAGGCACAGCAGCTTTGCGTGTCATAAAGCGGGCCCTGGCTCCATCAGATAGATCAGGACTTTACAATGTCCATATTGAAAACAGGTGACAAATAAAACATGCTGAATAAAGAAAGTCTTTGTAGTCGAGCACAGCATGCCGCAAAATACAGGGGAGCAAATACCTTACGCCAAGGCTAATTTTTGCTTGTTTGATTTTATACATTGGTTTTGACTTCAAATCAAGTTTCCTTGTCTTACAAAGTGGAACAAAACAAACAACATTCGCTCATTTGCGCAGAGGCTTCAGCGTAAACCTCTGCTATAGTCATACAGCCGACAGTAAAGGCTGGTGTCTTCCTCTGAAATCCCCACGGCGTACGGCCCGTCCTTCATGTCAGTTCTGGTTTGGAGCCCGGCGGCTGGCAGTCACAGAGCCAGAGGTGCCTGTCCTTTGTGCAGCTGTGCGTCTGGGCTTTGACACGGGGCAGAGCGACCAGAGCTATGCTAATGGGAACCAAATGGGCCGTGAGTCCCCGGTGGATTACAGAAGGAGAAGAGAAGCATGTGTTTTCTTGTATTCATGTGGAGACCTGGGACCCCTCTCTTTTCTTCCTTTCTTTTCTTCTCCTTTCTTAAGTCAAACAAATGGAAGCAGCTATGTCTGCTTTGCACGCACTCCTAATTAATGCTCTTGCGGACTTGACAGATTTTGAGATAGATTGTCATTCAGTAAATGGATCCCAAATCTGATCAAATGTATACAAAAGGCTATTACAATGTTTAGATTTAGCCCTTTGTTAGAGGCGTGTTAGTGACATACTGTAAACTACTTAGTCTAAGTTGAAAATGGCCAAATTTAAGAATTAGGATTTGAAATGAAGTGAATAAAACAAATAAACATTTCACAAACAATGAGTGGTCGATCTAATTTTAAGATTGTTTTTTCCATTTGCACATGTGTGAAAGCCTAACAAACAAATTTCACATCTTTGGGAGTAAAGGTGGGAGTAAATATTGATATGGGCATAGATCATTGTGTATGAGACAAATTAAAACATGCAGTCGCTCTGGCCAGTGAACGTACTGTAGACTTGTGGAATTTTGTGAACATGACAATGCAGTGCACTGATTAAAATGCACTTGTTTTTGTTTCATTTTTTTTCTTCTTCGGTTAAATACCATGATTATCCTTCAGTTCATTAAGCTCGGCAGAATTGCTGTATTGCCATATAAAATCATCGTGGGCAGGGTCTCGGCATACTAATGACAGTTACTCTACGATTTCCACACATCTTTGGAAAACTCTGTAGTCTTGTTCCACTGAGATTTCATTTGTTGACCTAAAGAAGAAAGACATCATAACATGGTCAGACTGCAAAGCCCTAGTGCCATAGAAGTAACAAATCTACCCAACCACATCAGTACTGTTCAAGTGTTATCAGATTACTCATGGGAGAAAAAGTTAAAGTTGTAAAAATGTTTTAAGCCCCTCCCCTCCTTGTGATTCTAATCTGTTACATCACATCATTTTTGTGAAAGCATTTTCGCTGCTGCTAATAAAATGATTGTGTTAGTCATGGAATTGTATTGTACTGAATATAATCCAAACATCTGTAATGTGAGCGATGACATCTGCCAGTCAGGATCATTTCAGGTGATGTCCGGCTTTAACTTTGACCACAGGTTCACTCTTGTCATTTTGTGTTTGTCAGCTGAGACATGACTCACCCTCACTCACTCCTTCACATACGCTCATAAAACCCCTGTGATTACTGCAGAGTCAAACACGCACACAGAGTACAAATTTCTGGTTCAGAAATCATAATTTTTTCAGTGTGCTTTGACACAGTCGCAAAAAGTAAATCTCCCCATGATGAGCACCACCCCAAAAAATTTCAAATCAGATCAATGACGAAAGTTTAAGTCTGACTCAGTTGCATGATAAATAGCTGTGCGTGTACTTCAGGACAGTCATGCTTGTCTACGAAGTGGACAGATAAAGGACACAGCTGGCTTTGATATTGTGAAACAGAGAAGCAGAGGGAGCTTAATATCACAATACTGGACAAGAAGTACAACCCTGTGATCTCACTATCATATGCCATGCTCTCAGTCAGCGCAGCCCATATAGAAATGGAGAGAAGTAGCACACCGTTAACACTGGACTGCATTGTCAGTTCAAATATGGAGGCATCAAGGGAGCAGCGGTTTCTCCCATCTTTTGTGCAGACAGCAGGTCCGGGCAGAGACCCCCAGTCCAGGCCCCTGGCCTCTCTCAGCTTTCCTCAAAGCATTTCCCCAGCCAGAGATCAAACCATCTGCCCAGTGACAGACCTCTGGGCCCACAGACACAAGGCCAGGTTCAAAGAAGGGTGCTGGGGGAAGCAGGGAGAGCTGGAGAGAGACAGAAGGAGGGAGACGAAGGGAAAGTTGGCAAAAGGTAGAGAAGTGAGATAGCAAGGGAGCAAGGGGGGGAGTCATGCAAGCTGATGCATCAGAAAGGTGGGGAAGGGTTGTTACAGCAAAGGTGGAGTAGGCAGAGGAAAGCTGATGAGGAGAGTTAGGAAGGTTCAGGAGAAAATGCTGTGCAAAGTGTCAGAATGCATCACCATTTTTTCTCTTGTATGGTGCGGCATGTTATTTGGTAAAAAATACTTGAGTAAATTAGCCTAAAAATAGATGAGAACCCCCCCCACACACACACACACACACACACACACACACACACACACACACACACACAAAGTAGTTTGGGGCTCATTGTTTGTTCACATTGGAGATCATCCAGTAGAAAAGAATTTAATGCCCTTCAAAACACGTTCATTGATGAGCTCTAAAATTTTGCAACTTTTTAAGAAATGTCTCTTTTAAAGGTATTGGTTTATAGACAAGAGAAGAAAGACACCCCCCCCCCAGATATTCTACCAGCTCTTCCATCAGATCTTCCTTACATGTATTTTCAGCACATGTGGCACAAAATGTAAGCTTTCATAACATGTTTCTTGGACTCTAAAAACATAATCCAAACATCTTCAGTGTTGCATGTTTGCTGGGTATTTGGTATCATTGGATCCAAATTGTTGATTCATAGTCTCTTAAGGGGCAAATTATTTTAGCAATACAATAAAAAAAAAAAGAAAAAAAAAACATTAAGTACTTCTGAAGCTGCTGGGTTTCCTGCCTTATTATCACTGTCCATTGTACGGACAGGAAGGGAAAGATAATAAAAGAGGCCATTGTCGCCGGTATAGCCTAGATGTGCACTGATATTCAGCCTATCAGCTGGAGCGACCTGCTCCAGATAAGGACGACTCCCTGTCAGACTTGACACCTGCACTCGCTGGCCCACTGAATCTTTCCCACCGCATGCAAATATCGCAGCCCGCATTGTAACAACATGCAAGGTTTCTGTCTGGAGACTTGAAGGGAGTGACATGACCACACAGTGCGACAAGACACGTTTAGAGTTAGAAGGCAGGAAAAAAGAACAGAAGAAAAAAGAGGAGTTAAAGTGGGGAGGGGAGTCGAGTGTGTGTGAAGTGGAACTAGAGAGAGGAGAGGGGAGACGAGATGACCAACAGCGTCTGCTCTTTACTTCCATCCCCATCTACACCCTAATACAAACAGAAAGTATTAGTCAGAGCCCAGACATGTTGCCGACCCCTCTCTGTGAGGGGACATCTCCATGGCGATCATTGGTTGGCGTGGGCGATGGGACACACACAGAATGGTTTAAGCTTGACAGCAGCGTGACGACAGGAGGCTAGCACTGCAGAGACTCCCCCGAATTGACTTTTAGTCATCACACTAGTCTACAGGGTAGGACTCTACCTCCTGAACTACACACATAGAAGCACCCACTCACTCTCCCACATTCTCTCTCATGCGAACATGTGTACACACACACACACACACACGCACACACACACACCCACACACATTCACACTCACACACAGTGAATTCCCCTACTCAAATGAGCTCTCAGCCAGAGAAATGTTGGAAGAGCTCCTAGATTTAATCTCGCCAATAGCACTTTATTTTCTTTGACCATTTTTTAATGTAAAAAAGCCTGCACTAATTGTGTGTATGCAATCTACAAATTATGTATATGTGTTTTTTCAACTAAACTGAACACTACTGTAGACACATTGGCAGGATGTCAAGACACACGACTGGGCAATAATATTTGTTTCTTTCCTCTGAGTTTTGTTCAAACAGTGTGTCAGCATGGTGGTTTACTTGTAAACACCTGGGCCTGCACACCCAACAGCTGTGGAAATACAAAACTATGTATAAGCTACGCTGAACTAAGGATAATTGCTCTTTTTCGGATTATTTGTGCAACATCCACTTGCCTTTTTGCTTGCATTTCACACTTCTACAACTATAAAATCACACATCATTAAATATCAGCAGAGGTGGCAGGGGAACCACAACAAAACAACAATAAAGAAGGGGGGAGGAAAAAAAAAATCAATGCTCAGATTGTTAGAGATCTGTGCAATCAGTTACCTCGGCCAGCATAGCGAGAAGACTGTTCCTAAATCGCAGATCCTGCTTTACATATCCAAGAAAAGGCTTGAACTTCCATTAGTATTTACTGTCTCAGTCAGCAAATGACACATAGAGAAATAGGACACAAGACAGATACAGACAGAGAGGGGAGGGAGAGATAGAGAGAGCATTTAACCAATGGCTACGTTACATTACTGCAATGACAAGTGTGTCACTCCCAAAGCCACACAACCAGAGAGAAAAGTGCAAGACTCAGAGTGTGTGATGGGACCGAGAAAGAGGGAGGGAGACGGCAGACCAAAGGAAAAGTCCATCAGGCCGGTTTAGTCTTTATCAGTCTTACAAAGTTCACAGATAGAGGGGCTGAAGTGGAGGCTAGACGCTGTTCCAGAGTCACAGGTCGCTGAGGAGACACAGACCGACTTCGACAGGAGGGAGGGAGGAAGAGGACGGGGAGGCAGAAACTACAGTCTATTTATTTTTCTGTCAAATTTGTACTTTTCCTCCATGTTTTCGAGCCCTCGCGTTTTCAAAGCAGGCTCTATTTTAGTGCATTTGAGGACTATCATTGATTATTTGGACTTTTTCATCGTAGCGCCTCCTCCCTACATGAACACCGATCTCAAGCTAAAAGGACTGGACGACCCCTTTGGTGTATTCATCAATATATATCACACTCGCTTCATTTCTCTTGGTGACATTGACTATTTTGCACATAGCAAAACAAAAAAACAGCAACCCAAAAACAAAAACGATGCTGTTTTTGCTTTATTATTTGAAGTTTTAAAAAGATTTTTCATCACTTTATATTAATATGACATGAGGTTCAATAAACTTTGCACAGAAACAGCTGATAGAAATATACTTGAACACCTCTAGTAGAGTTCATATTTTCAGGTTTGCTCGAGTAAATAATCAGTATCTTGACTTTTAGTGGAGTTTTCTGTTTTTACACAAGCGTCTGTGTGCCTGCTCGAGTCAAGAATGTCTGTACTTTCACCACCTTTGGTAACAACAAATGAGAAAGAAAGAGTCGCGCAAGAATCGCGTGAGGGGAAGCCGTGCCAAGCTGTTGTGATTGCCATTCTGCAAATCGACCTGACCAAATTGCAAATTCCCTCTCAGGACCGTCTAAGTCCGCTTCATTTGGCTAAAGCCGGAATCCTTATTTCTGCAATTATAAAGCTATTGACTAATTCGACATATGTTAGCGTGTCTTCCAGCCCTTGAGTGCTCGTGTGCCTTTGAGTCATTAACTTTGACAAATTGTGACAGACTTTTTTATTGCCACCCAATCATGAGAAACAAGACTGTGGCAGAGGAGTTAATGAGTGGCATGCTCCCCCCCCCCTTCAGCCCCCTGCCTCTACTTCACACTATTCTCTCCTGTTCCTCTTAGATTCCTGCACCCCCAAATCCCCCTCACCCCTCCATATTTATAATTTTACCACATCCTAACAATAACACGGCCGGTACTCAGCACAAAACACGCGGGCCCTGGACTAATGAATCTCATGCCTTTGCCGCGGTAAAATGGCCAGTAAGTATTACCAGCTGCGACACTCTCCTTCTTTTCTCTCTTTCCTTGGCAGTGGCATTGAGCTTGGGAGAGCAGGGGTGAGGATGGGGTGGTGGTGGTGGGGGGGGGGTCGATGCAGACACATCTGAGTGCAGCTGGACCAGGAAGGGATAGGAGGCGAGTGGGGGGAGAAGCGGGGGAGAAAGACCGCAAGTCTCTGTGTTTCCAGCTGCCTTTCTCAGGGGCTCGGTTTTCTCTCCCTCCTCTTGGTTTTTCGCAAGGCCCTTCTGGTCCCAGCTTACTAGAAAAATCACAAATACACACACATAGTCGCACACACACATACACACACAGACACGAACGCCCTGATCCACCTCCCTTCCATCCCTCACATTCGGCCATCTTTGTTTGGACAGGGCTCAGGAGTTCCAGAAAAGCTCTCTCAGATGTGCTGAAGTAAGGGAAAAACAAAACAAACTGGCCCTCACACACACACACACACACACACACACACACACACACACACACACACACACACACTTGAAATTTATGTGAACGCCGACACCAACAAGTACTTTGCACTCACATAATACTGTGTAGTAACAGAAGTTCACATACAGTCACATACATGAACAATTTCACACATGTTAAAGACAAACTACCAGCTTCAACCAGAGAACAAATTTGCAAAGAGAGTGAAAAAAAACTCAGATGTTTTTTTTTTTCCTGAAAGCCATCGAGACTGTGCTTTTTTTTTTTTTTTTTACCGTTTATGTATGTGTGTGTGTGTGTGTGTGTGTGTGTGTGTGTCCCAATCCAGGATCGTAGCACCAGGGCAGGCCTGAAGCATACCTCGACATGTGTTACCTCTTTGTAATATTGACTTTGTTACAGCTATACGAGTGGGAGAGTAGAGCCAAGAGCCAGGCCTTGCACTAGTGGGGCCCCTGAGTTCACCAGAAAACAAATACCCGAACGAGTCATGCAAATAGAAAACACAGCACCACAATAGCGATCTATAAAAACTCATTCGGAAACATTCTTCTCAAAATATGTACCGGTGCTGTTTGCGACCTTTACATTTTCGATCTCTAAATTAAGAATATTATTGTCTGATTCCATTTCTGCAGTGTGATGCTTACAAAGCCACAGGATTTGGCAACTGGCTGAGCCTTGGCCTGGCTTCCTGTCTGAGCATGTGTACTGGACTAACTGTAAAAGTCAAAAATCCTCTTTCTCTAAAGCCTTGACTTACTGTATAATTTAAATCAAATACCAAACTGCTTCTAGGCTCTTGCAAATATGCTACCAAGATTTCCAAATGTTACTTCTTAAATTTAATAATTTACTATACCAGTGCAACATAGTGCTTCAAATGGATTGTATACAGAAATAAGCCTCAGGTGTCAGAACACTAAAGGCTAAGGCAGGGTTTTGAACTTTAACACTTTTATACCACTGTCTGAAATGCTCAGATTCTATGAGAGTCCAAAAATGTCTTGATTATTTCAGCTTCAAGGAGTAAATCTCCTCAGTGTTAACAGACGTGTGTAAGCTGTGGTAAATAGGTTTGTATTTTGTATGTTGTAAAAACGCCAGGGTGTTGAAACACAAAAATAAAGGGTTGAAATCGACACCTTTAGTTAAACCACACTGTGCTAAATACGATAATGTTTTTTTTTGGTGTTCTGAAACTGCTTTGAGACTATGGCAGATGGGTTTAAAAATAAATCGGTGTAATGCGATCTTCTGAATGTCAAAAGGAAAAAGTAGTTTTGAAACAAGAACTGTGATCTGTATCAGTGCTGGTGTTGATACATGAACCACACTGTCACACATACACACATTTTGGAAAACACAAATAAGGAAATCTAGGATAAAAGAAAAGCACACATTTATCTGATTGCTTTGCAGAAATAAAAGATTGATTATCATTTTCTTTCTCCTACCAGTGTGAATCCCATCTTGTCTCTTTCCCCCAGTGATGACTTTGCTTATACATTTGAATAATGAAGGCAAGTCATTTGAATATTCCCTCTGTATTAAAAAATGATGTTTTTACACGATGCAGCAATATTAGCCATGTTAATTGGGCTCTTTGGACTTTCCCAATAGAAAGGCTAAATTAATTACTTATGTCGACAAAATGTCAGACACGCCGATCTAATAACTACAACTGTTTGCAGCGCTGTTGTTTTCGGCGTCTGCTTCTTTCATTGTGTGTGTGACTGAGAATGAAAACACTGGGAAAGTTAGAGTTAGATCTAATGAATGAGACGGGAACAAAATGCTTTGACACCCCCCCCCATGTTTCACGGAGAGTCCTTCTCCAGTATTCATCCCCTCTTCTCATACTAATCAGCCACTACGGTGCTGACTGTTTGTGCTTGCAAAGTGACTCGTGTTAGTTGACGCTGTACAAACACACCTTCCGTTTTATGCTCAATCCACAGTCCACTTTGCAATTAAACTTGCAAGATAACGTGAATTATTTGCAGGATGTAACTGCATGTGTGTGTTATGTGTTCATTAATGTGGACCCATCACCGCTGGGGTCTTTGAAGTTCCACATTTTTTCGCTTTTGGCTGTTTTTGAGACTTGAAGAAAAACTGTATCAGCGCATTTTCCTCAAGCACGAGTAAACATTAGACTTCAGGAGAGGAGGCGATGGGGAGACATTATGAGTATGTGTATCTGTGAAAGTGAGACGACCAAATGTGAGATGTGTGTGTGTGTGTGTGTATGTGTAGAAATGCTACTGCGAGCGTGTATGATCTCGAGCTAAGAGAGAGGCCTGCTGATGCCATGTTTCAGACGACCCCTTGAAGTGGAAATGAGCTTCCTCTGTCTTCTAACTAGTCCATTCTCACAAAGTCAGCAAACTCTGCCACTCCTCTAAAGAAATGCACACACACACAC
>JAPTYQ010000001.1:1363351-1374697 GCA_029814465.1 Ostorhinchus cyanosoma
GCGTGGGAGCGGGAGATAGCGTGAGAGAGAGAGAGAGAGAGAGAGAGAGAGAGAGAGAGAGAGAGAGAGAGAGAGAGAACCTAGTGCCAGGGGCCAATGTATAACCTCTGAGATCCTAATTGGCTGTTTACCAAAAACAACACTAAATACAGAACATAATACCAAAATATTATAAAGGCAAAAATACCAATAAGGATGGAGGAATGATTACTTCACAAAATAAATTATTATAGAAAAAACTCACAAAAGACAAAAGGGAAAAAGGTACGCCAGATCAAAACAACTGTGTATAATTATAAAACATACAATTCTAATGTAAATGCAGTATGTTTTGCTTAGAGCCTTGATTTTGTTGCCTAGAAATTTGTTATGAGAAGAATCTACGACTTTTTTTGTTTTTTTCCTCTATAAGAAGAAAGCGGTTCAGGAAGATTCAATTCAATTCAAAGCCTTTATTGTCATTATATAAAAGTGCACATAACGAAATTAGAAGTGTTACTCCACAAGGTGCTTAGTGCAGATACAAATAAATATTTAAGATAAAAATAAATGTTTAATAAAAACCATATCCATTCACTGTCCAATATATTGCTCATTTGCTCTCAGGGAAGTGGTGATTGCACATATTTCCTTATTATTGCACATGTTGCAGTTATTGCACATAGATGAACGATCTACAAAATACTGATAAAGATTCTGCTTCCTGGCTCCCATAGGTGTTAAGGATTGGGCAATGAAAGCACTCTTAGTTAAGAAAAGATCATTGTTAAGTTAAAGTATGAATAAATCAATTGTGAGTCTTTTTTTTTTTTTATTATGTCTGCCGACTCTATTAAACCAAGCTCTATTGTATTTTCTTAACCTGACCAAGAGCTTTCAGTGCTTACATCTATCCATAAAGAGATGGATAATGCCGTCACAAAAAAACAGCCAATATTGGAAACTGAGCTGATGGATCTTTGACTGGTTTGAAATACAGTGTAGAATTTATAACCCAGTGTTTTATGTTTGACCCATGAAGACCCAAACATCCACCATCGACCAAAATCATCTACTAATATAGAGTGTTTGATCCCTGTTCATCTACGGATCCATGTAAATAATTGGTGTAAAATACAGTTATTCATTTTTTCATGGTCATCAGATATGACCCATTTGGACGGTCAGAGGCTCCATAGTTACCGTGGAAACATTGTCATCTTCTACAACATTGATTCACCAGTAAAACCCATGGCGCTGGATCAATGACAGTGGATGGAAACACTGGGTTTATGTTCAGTTAATGATCGATTTGGCTGAAAAAGTCATCTTTTCTTCCGTTTTCTATAATATTGATATAATAACCCTCAACTTTACTCTGAGCTTTTATGAACTTCTACATAATTAGTAAATTAAGTATTGGAAAATACCAGATTTTCACCAAAAAAAAAAAAAAACACAAAATACAGAAGATAATATTACAATAAATGGTGATAAACAACTTAAGGATGGTTAAATATAGAGAAAAATTCATTTTGGAACTGCTGCAAATTTCACACTAAGTCCTTATGTGTTAAGATTAACTTTGAAACTTTATGTTTTGGGTCAACTTTGAACTTTAAATATTATGCAAATAACATCTTAAAGCTCAATATCAAGTTGTGTGCATTTTGTGCAGTTTTTTGCATGGAGTTTGTATTGAAGTCAGTTGTTTTTGCTGGATCATTTGTTGATGTCATCTAACTGCATTTGTGCGCTAACTACAGTCGAAGTCAGTGCCTCTCTTCTGCTCCTCTACAGCAGTAACATCATCATCATTATTTGGCCTTTGCAGCTGGAAACATTGGGCATGGAATGCTCTATAGCCTTGGTCAGCAAATTCCCTAGAAGATGGAAAACTCATATTGCATTGCAGGTGTTGTGAACCACAGTCATATTCAATAAAGACATATTCAAGGACAGCAGGAACAGTGTGCAAGAATGACTGCTGGCTTTGAAAAGGAGTTACCTGGGATGCCCTGATAGAGTGCATACCTGATAGAGTGCATACAACATAGACTGGAGCTTCAGTGTAGCACCGTAGGATCAATTCCAAGTCAGGGTTATGTGCTCCATGACACCTTATGACCTACTGTCATTACTGCCCAAAATAAATTTAAACAAATGCATTTATCTAATATCACCAAATAACCAGCCTATTGCAGAAAAGATACTCCAGTACATAAGCACATAAGCATGCACAAAAATGTTATGATCAAACCTTTATTTTGTTGAAAGAAAGGCTGTGGTTTCCATTCTGCTGCGTAGGAGCTTCATTTAATTTCTCAGGGTTGAAATGTCACAGAACATTGAAAAAGTTATGCACAGGTCTTAAAGGCTTTCGTCAAACTGGCCAACGCAGCATCAAGACCGCAACATCATGGAACAACAAAAGACCCTCACTGACCACAGGTTGTCCTGTAATTTGTTGAGTCGCCTTTTCATTTACACAAAAAAGATAAAAACAGCCCTATATGCAGCCAGTACTGAAGAATGTTAATTGAGCTTATCCTTAATGCAAATAAAATTCAGTGCACAGCCTCTGCGGAGTAAATGGATAAACCTAAGTAAATGTTAAAGGGTGAAATATTCAATATCGTTGGTATGGTTGTTAAGTCACCATGAACAGTTTCCTTATTAAATAAGCATTAAATATATTTTATAAAAATATACAGGAAAACACTCGGTGTCGCTGTCCCATTAAAGGGTACTTTAGTGTACTTTCAAAGAGGCCTAAAGCAGAAAATGTCTGGAATGAAGTGTGGAGTTTACTTTGTCCATTCTTTGGAAAGTACATAAACAGGTTATAAATGAGAGAATTCGGGACTGAGGAGCCAAGGAATCGTTTCAAAGGCAGTTCAGGTAAAAATAACATTGTCAGGCACAGTTACCAGCAAAGAACTAGACACTCTGGGCAATAAGTCCAAAGTCAACATGCTACGTCTCAGTCCTCAGGAATTTTTCATGAGCCACCACTTATCTTGTCATATCAGATTTCTTCCACCAGCTTTTTTGGAGGGAACAGAAAAGACACCTTTAGGCCAAATTATTCTCTTTTAATCAAATCACTCTGTATGCCTTGAGGAGATATTTCCATGCCTTTTGAGTCACTGGGGCATGAGCCACAAATGCACACACCCACAGGAAGAAGAAAAAACAAAAAAATACTGTCATACAAACAAATACATACACTATGTTTAGAAGGAGCATTTAAGAGACTTTTTTATCTGTGTAAAAAATGAGACTCAACAGGAAAATAAAAAATACAAGAAGAAAGCAAGGAACAAAGTGGTGTCTGGAGTTCCCATCACAAGTGAAATCCCAGATTTTCTCACTCACTGTTCATGGAACAAAATCGAACAACTTTATTCTGGAGTGCAGTCAGTGCAGGAGGGAGCTATAAAATATAAATTATACCACATAACCCTATACCTCCCAACTGAGCCATTTGGTTACAACTATACTCCTGTTCGTTACACAGGTCCAGCGTCTCTGGTATTTCTATAGCGTCGACATGAATTATATTCTAGCCCTGCTGAAGAACGTATGGATTACAAGTGAAATGTAATTTCCCTACCGATCGGACACTCGCCACCCAGTGACACTGAAGTGTTTATTTTACACAGTTGCCAGTAATTAGTTCTGGACAGAATCAATTAAAGCTACCTTAAATTTAACCTGAAAATGTAAGAAATCATGACTGTGTCCAGAAAGAAAGAAAAAAAAAAGGCAGCAGGGTTGTGTTTCTAACTGCTGAGTTGTGCAAAATGTGTTCTATCATTTCTCACTTTAAACAAATAAAGACTATGGGAGTGTGTGGCTTCTGCGCACACTGGGTGTGTTCATGTTTTAAGATGAAGGTTTTCCTGATTCCTTCCTTAAGTAACATAATAGTGTTTGGATTAGAATGTACAATGAAGCCCATAAGTGGAAAAAGACACAAAAAAATTCAACATATGTAAGTACAAGTATCGTCTTACAATTTAAACACCGCTTGTAACTCTGAGACTGATTTTAATCTGATTACTGCCATTTCCAAGTGTGATCTATCCTCTCACCACAGACACAGTGCTATCACTATCACTATTAGCAGATTAAAACCCCTTAGAGATATCAATCTATGAGAAGCTCAAACACATCTTAAAAGCTCATGTCATAATGGCTGTGAAACCTACTCATTACCTTCTGCTATTTACTCCATTTTTTCAATAATCACATGAGCACAGACCACATTTCTAAATGAAGAAAACTGAGAGTTTGCGTGAGTGTAAGTGTGTGAGGATTTAGTGTCTTACTTTGTGTGCTGAGGAACAAAAAATGTAATTATGCCTGCTATATGTGTATTGTTTTAAATCAAGTGAGTCTCACGCTGCGCTCTTTATTAAATTAGGAGTCCTGCGATCCAATTTGTTTTAACATTTCACAGTGTCTCTGTTTAGTCGCTGAAGTCCACAGCTTAGGTTACAGCATCTTGTTCAGAGATTTTCATCTCAAGTCACCACTAGGTATATGACCCCGCTCCCCCTTTCAAAATATTACCTTTTCCGTCATTGCCAAGACACACTATCAGTCACTTGAGAGATTAGTGAGGCTGAGGACTGAAGGCGAGGACTATTGGACTACACTGGTACTTCAATAACCCACCATAGTACATAAATAAAAACAATTCAAGAATGTTACTTTGATGACCAGGCTTCGTAGAAATAAACAACTCTGACACACTGGAATTACATGTATATGCAACTAAACTGCAAACCCAATTATGTTTTGCTGTAAATGTAATCCGTTCCTGATTTTGTTGTAAAGAAATCAAATTTTTCATCCAAGAATTGATTATTTGTTTTATGTTTTTACATTCTGGCAATAGAAACGCACTGCTTAGGGTTAGGAAAAGATTGTGCTATGGCTTAAAAAACAGTATGAGTGACTATTAATCACTTCTTGGCATCTTTCCTTAGACTTAAGTGCCTTTCAGTGCTTAAACCTTACTATAAAATGTTTAGTAATACTGTCAACAAATCATTCTCTAGGAATGGTGGAAAGTAATAAACAATAAAGCCATGCTCTACATTTTTAGTGCTTAATAATTAAGTTAATAAATAATTTTTAAAATTTTTATTAAAACATGAAATGAAAGCACACATTTCCCTGAATCTAAAATATTTTTTTCCTCCTGTTCTTCTTTCTCATATCGGTGCATTTCTGTGTTTAAACACTTGACTCCAGAGCAGACCCTCGACTTTAACTGAAAATGAGCAAGAGCTTAAAGGTCAATTAGTAATAATTTCCTCAAATTAATGATGTGAAAAATATGCAAATAAAAAAAAAATAACAACAACCTTTAACACAGGGAAGGAACGCGAACTGAGTAAGTTATCAATAGATTATTTACACTCAGCAGTGATTCAGAGAGAGGATAAAAGGAATATGAAAAATAAAAGAAATTAAAAAAAAAAAACAAGGGAAATGGAGAGGATGCAGTAGAGGGAGAAGAGGAGGAAAGAGTTCTCGACATGAGCAGTAATCAGAGGAAGCCAGCAGGGGGGACAGGGAGGGTTGGTGGGGTCAGAGCAGAGCACCACTAAGCAGCCTTTCTCTTCATTAGCAGCCTCTCTAAGGGGGGCGTCACAGGCCTACCTGTCCAGCAGATTATTGAACCGACTAACCAGTGGCTCCCACCCCACACACACTCGCTCATACATTCTCCCCTCTCTGATTCCCACAGACCCAGAGGAATCACGACCTAGCTGCAGCCTCGCTGACAACTTTAACTTTTTCTTTAACCTCACGTACCAGCGCCAGGCTGAACTGGGGCATCCAGCCAACGTATAACGAGGACAGTTACTTCAGCATTTTCCTTCTTATTTTATTTATGCTCCTTGTGTCAAACATTTTTTTTTTTTTTTTTTGTTACTTTATTTTTATTGTTGTCTCGGATTTTGTACAATGCAAACATAAGGGGCATTTGGGATACATTGACCATAAAAATATCTTAATGAGTAACAATTAGTTTTAGTCATGTGACGCTGAAATGAAACTTGTCCTTTTTATCCCATTTATCGTGACACTGCTCTTCTTGAGTTTTCAATCTATGGGTCAGAATCTCCATCTCAAATATTCCATTTACAATTTGTAGCCAGTCATGTCATTAGTTGTGAGTGTTTTAACGTGTCAAACTTAATTTCATTATTTTTTTTATCAAAATTTACGTTAGCATTTTTTATGACTACATTGTCTCCAGCAACAACACCAATACTTTGCACCATTAACTCAGACGACGTAAGTGGAAAAGCTACTGTACACATGAGGAAAATAAAGAGAGAAACATAAACATACAGATGAAAAGCAACAATGGAAACGTGACTAGTGGGGATGCCTGACTGGCTTGGAGAGGATAAAGCAGCATGGAGGTAAAAGTAATGAAATGACACTCGAGGAATGTAAATTGGAATTCTTCTGTGTAGTAGCAGCACCAGCTCAGACTCATGAAACATCCCTGACACAAACTCAGACCAGGACAAAACATTAGCCTCACACACTCTCAATGATGACAATGTCAAGCTACTCTTGATGGTTTTAACTGGTACCATTCATTTCAATCTAAGTCTCCTTCTTTACTCTTTTTCTACCCTTCTTCTTCTTCTTCTCTTCCCTCTTTTCCCTGTTTCCTGAAGCATATATCTAGGCTGAAATGTCTTACACTGACATGAAATACCTCCGTGTTCCACTGCTTGTGTTTCACTGTCACAGGTTGGCAGTGAGAACAGTTTCCTTTGGAGATGAACAATAACACCTGGACACATGGAGAGGGGAACACTCTGGGTGGCACTTAATCCAAGTGTTGTTCTGCTCTAATAAATATCATTCACAAGAAATAATTGAATCACTTTTATCTTGTGTTTTGCCTTCATCAAAATCCAATAAGTCTGTTTTTCCTGTAGGCCTACACTTATATATTACCACAAACTGACCAAAAATCCACTTCGACAAGACAGTGGATTTCAACAGACCAATAAAGTACAGCATACAGCAACACAAGAAGGAATTCTGTTAATAAAAAAAAAAAAAAAGTGCAGCAGAATATTCAGTGAAGGGATTTCAGGCCTGAAAAATAACTTGAGCCATTTTTTACTGCTGACCATCAAATAAATACGATTATTTAAGAACAAATGTATTTTTTTTGCAGCCACATGTATGTGTGTTTGCTAACTGAAGATATTCCATAAAAGTTTAATTATGACACTTCTTTATACGTTTGCAAACTGAAATATACATAAGCCAGTCTGCAAGAATGTGAAGGAGAATTCATTAACAACACAGTCTTTACATATGAAGATTAAAATGAAAGTTTTTCGTTTTGTGTTAAGTGGAAAACCATTGTGAGCTTTACTTTTAAAGTGAGACTCTTGTCAGGGGGGAGACAGTTGCTTCATTTGTTGTCATTTCACACATTGACGTTTTTGTTTTACAGACAGGCCCTTATTGGGTTCACTGAAGTTAAAAAGACAAAACGATTATTTGCAAATGAAATAAAGGAGAGAAAAGCAAGTAAATGTCAATATAAGCAACAGGTGAGGAATAAATCATTTTCTTTCAAACGTGGCGAATCTCATTCAAAGCCTTGGATGCGTTGGTTTCTGCTGTGGACACTTTAGATGGAGGAGCAGCACTAGAGTTGGAACAACTTCTAAAAGCTCTAATTTACTCTACAATATCATTCCGTGTAAATAACTTATTGTAAGTCAGCAGAAGTTTCGGCTCATATTTACCATTGCTGCATGTTGTATCTGACAGACCCCGGGGCTCCTGGCACTTCTAAAACTTGGCGTCTTGAAAAAAGTCTGATTTCGCCCTCAAGTGGGGAACTTTCTCCTCTTCAGTGCTGTGCGCTACTGGACGTGATTCAACTGTCGGCGATTTTCTATAAAAAAAAAACTCTTCATCACACTTTATGACAGTTTCGGATGTAACTCGGAACGGCAGTCCACTTTTTTTCTGGGCTCAGTCTCTGTGTCTTGGTCGCTTCGCTTCGCTTCGCTCCGCGCGTCAGGACGTTTGGAAACGCGTCGGTCTCGTGGACAGAAACGCACCACGACGCTGCGTCCCGTCTGCTCCAAACCGAACACTGAAGAAATAGTGGAGGCTCTCGGGGTCCCTGACGGTCAGAAGCTCGGTTGTAACTGCATGTCGTATCTTGGGAGAACACACACACACACATAAAAAACCGCCTTCCTATAACACTCCCCCGTTGGTTTCCTTGTGCGGAGTCAGCGCTGTGCGCCGAGGAGAGCTGCGGACGGTCCGGGCTGAGGAGAAGGTGGCTGCTGTGAACCCACACCAGGCTTTTACACGGCGTATGTGACTGCAACCCGAGTGACTGGAGGTCAACAGAGTTTCTGTGCCCGATGAGTTGATTTACGAACTTGTGTCAGTATGGAGTCACATCTGTGTGGGACCAAAATGAACCCAAACTCTTTAGACATCGATAAGAGACACCGATTCGAGCAGATGGAAGGACTTTTAATAAAAAATAATGAGAATTTTGTGGTATTTTCCTCGATTGTTTATTTTCTCCAAATTTATTTTTAAGTGTATTTTAGTCGATTTTTTTTCGGCTTAACTAAAATATGAAATGTAGCAAGACGTGTGTGGAAAAAATATAATAAATATCAAATGTTTGAAAACTTCCAGCTGCCTTTCAAACACTCTGAACTTTTTTTGCTGTGCCAAACTTTCACTTTTCCTCGCTCTGTGCCCTCTCGCGAGTGCATATACATGCACACCGCGCGTGCGCACACACAGACACACACGCGCGCACGTGTGTATTTGAGTAGGGAAATAGTTTATGGGTTCTCCATGTACTGCACGAATGTGACACTGATTTCTCGAGTTATGTCCCTCAGATCCGTCAGAAGTGTGCACGCTCATTAAAGTTTCATTGTGCACTTGTTTTTATGAGGATTTGCTCAACATTTGACTGAGACGTCTCAAGAGTGAAGAGTTGAAGGAGTGTGTGTGTGTGTGTGTGTGTGTGTGTGTGTGTGTGTGTGTGTGTGTGTGTGTGTGTGTGTGTGTGTGTGTGTGAGGATGGAGTGAAGCAGAAACAGAGACATACAGCGCTCCTCTGAGTGACTGCCTGCCTGCCTGCCTGGCTCCTCCACTGGGGTGAGAGAAGCAACTGAATCCCAGGGCAGTCATTTCTATCAAGTCAAGCGTCTGGAAGCCCCTCTTGCATGTTTGGTCAAGGGGTAAATAATAGATCAGGGATTAGGCTTGTGTAGAATTCATTCCAGGGTAACAAGCTTCTGGGGTCCCAGGATATGCATATTCATTCCTTGGCCAAGGCCGTGGGAGAGCGAGGACCATATGCCTGTTTGTCAGAGGGCTTAGATTGCTAATTAAATGAGATATTACATACTTATGTGAGCAACAAAACAAAAGGCCTTTAAAGGATTGTCCAGAAAAAAAAACCCGAGGTGTTAGAATTGTGTCGAATTTAAACGCTTCAATGCTGCTTTTTTTTTTTTTTTTTTTTTGACAAAGGAAGTGTTTTCTATTCAGCAGTGTTGATTAATTATATAGACTCCAGTGGAATTATGGGTAACTGATATGACATCTACTTCACAACAAAGCAAAGCATGACCTTTGCTGCTCTGCTGTAAGCTTGTTTCCAAACATCCAAATTCAGCTGATGTGCTTGTTAAAAGGTGCAGCCGGTCTGATGACTGTCCACTGATGTTGGGTACAACTTGCACCAAACATCATCTGCTCATTTAAAGTTATGACACAGCTTTGGTTGGTTGACATGCTTCTTTTTTATTCTGTATATGTATTTATGCTTTTCTTTTAAACTGTTTTGCACGACGTACCACAAGAGAGTTGTCTCTTTTAATTTACATGTGTATAATGACAACAAAGGCATTCTATTCTATTCTATTCTATTCTATTCTATTCTATTCTATTCTATTCTATTCTATTCTATTCTATTCTCCTAAAAATCATCTATCTTATTTAACCTTCATCGACCTAAACAACCTCCAGTGACCAAAAGTATCTACTGATCTAAGATGTTTAATAACTTTTGAAACACTAACCCTATCAATACAGTTAAATAATTCAGGTAAAAACAGTTTCTCAGCTTTTCATCATCATCAGATATGACACATTTGGATGTTCAGAGTCTCCTTAGTAAACGTGGAAACACTGTCTTCTTCTGAGACACGGATTAACCAGTAAAACCAGTGTTTGACAGTGGTTGTGGATGTTTGTTTTATGTTCAGTCGATGACATATTTCACTGGACTTTCACGAACACCTACAGTACATGGTTACGAGTAAATACAGAAAAACAGCAGATTTTTCTTAAATGCAGAGGAAAATATGATAATCATGAATAAGTTAGGAAAGATTAAATCATAGAAAAATTTGAAAGTCCTCAAAAGGATCTAGTTTCATTTCACTAATTATTAAATATAGTTTATGTACGAAGGGCGCTGCTTTATACCTTGGAATGCATGTTGACACGGTGACGAAAAGTGACTAATAAGCACAGCTTGGTAGGGAAGGAGAGTATATGTTTATTTGTCCCTGTGACAGGATCCCACTGTTCACTAATTATCCAGCGGGACCACTGATAATGAGCTATTGAACCTGCTACTGAAGTGTTCAACCTCCAGGGAAGGACATCAGCTGCTGCATCGCGCTCAAGGATCTATCAAATCCACCGAGGTCCTCCTGTTCATTACGTTTCAGTCACTACCGAAGCAGAGAAAGGTCCAGAAAGGTCAGTTTGACTATCCCCAAGAACCCTGAAGAGTTTTCAAGGGATTGGCTTATACTGTAAGTTCTCCTCACAAATCAAGAGACAGCTCCAAGGGTAATTCTATACTACTTCTATATTTTTGCCAGGAAGGGAAAAAAAAAGATCATAATTTAACTTTAAAGCTAGAGCAGGGGTATAAAACAGAAAAAAAATATAAAAATGTAAAAAACACACACCGTCCTCCTACATCTCCCATGTCCATGTTCTAAGGGAAGACTTTAAACCCTAGATTTACAGGATTTCATGGAAAAGTTAAGGCATAATAGAGAGCTAGCATGTTACTTCTGCGACCAAACCAATGAGCGTTTGGATTATAAATGCATTTGAGGGAGTCTTGACAGTGATTGGTCACTAGAGACATCAATCAACTGTATATCCTTCCATTTTTGAAAATACCTGTGATTTGCCAAAATTTTCCATCACAGGCCAGATTTTGTCCATCCATCCATCCATCCATCCATCCATCCATCCATCCATCCATCCATCCATCCATCCATCCATCCATCC
>JAPTYQ010000001.1:1382006-1403495 GCA_029814465.1 Ostorhinchus cyanosoma
TAAGATAAGATAAGATAAGATAAGATAAGATAAGATAAGATAAGATAAGATAAGATAAGATAAGATAAGATCAACATACGTATTGCTGGTGTCCCGTTGTCAAAAGAAAAGCAACTATTTGTATCCACATTCAAGTCTGTTCAATGATTAGGGCTACTGCCGTATTGTAAAAACTGTCCCTGAGTCTGTTTGTCTGTGATCACACAGTCCTCAATCTCCTACCAGAGGGCAGCAGCTCAAACACCTGGTGTCCTGGGTGTTTACAGTCCCTCAGGATGCTGCGTGCCCTCTTGAGGCAGCAGGTGCTTCTGAGAGGGTGGCCAGTGATCTTCTGGGTGATACTGATGACTCTTTGCAATCGAGCCTTTTGCTCTGCTGTATTTGTACCACTTTCCATGGAACTCTGTAATGTTGCAATGGTCTTTTTTAACTTATTTTGTGTTCAAATGTTAACAGTTCAGAGATATCTAATAATTAGTATTAGTATATTCATCAAAAGTACAAGTGTTAGTAATGTCATGAATTCTATTCTATTATTACTTAAACAACACCATCGATAGAATACTTTAAAATAAATTTAATTCAGTTATTATATTCACCTTAATATTTCTTTCATTTTCTTAAAAGGCTTTGACACTGCTATGGGTTTAAATGTCCAAATGTACTCAGTCATTTGTTCATTGAATGAGTTTGTGGAATTTGAAGCTAAGTACCCTTTCGTTTTACCCCTTTACTCCTTCCATTTATAAAAAAAACAACCATGAAATGTGGCTCAACAAATCTCAAAATAAAGACAGTAAAATATCAAGGGAAGCTTCATACTTTATGAAGTTTCCCTTGGCAAAGTAAATTTGTTCAGCACTACCATTCTGCTGTTATGATGCTACATAGCTCTGGAGTTAATCTTGGTGTTAAAATATGCTAAAATGTGTTTATAAAGATAGGATGATGAGAGATATAGGCTGATCAATCACCAGACATGTCTTTAATAAATATGCATCTTTCACACTTAATTCTGTCTATTTTTGCACTCTATATTGTGTGGGATGTCTACAAAAAATATGAAAGAGAGTGAAAGTTGTTTGAGTGTGTTAGACAAAAATAATTTATCTAAGAACGACTTGAAACACTCATGGGGATTATTTGTAGTACTGGGCCCCACTTTGATGGAAACCACTGCCTCATTTCACTGGAAGCCTCATATTGCGGTAAGTCGAACCCAGCTGTCGCGAAGTGACGCGAAGGCTGTGACGCGGCGGTACAGAAACGGAAAACAGCGGGACCGTTTGAAAGGAGGAAGCGTCTCCGTAGTTATTGACAACATTGTTATTCACCCAGAAAGTTAGTTTTACATTTGTAGGAAAAGCGACAGTGAATACTTTACGGAGATGTGAATGGAACTCATTTTGAAGCGTGTTGTGAAGTTCCGCTGGAGACGGAGGTTGTCAACAGTAGAACAGAAACACATATTAGGCTATGAGTTTATGATAGGTGGCTAACGCAAGCTAACGTTAGCTTGAGCATTGGTTTACTATACGCTGCTTGGTTAGCAAAGGTAAGAGACAAAGTGCTCACTTCTCTTTGTTACATCCTCAGATAATGCCTGTATTAATTCCAGTGCCATTTTTCATAACTGACATGAACAGAAGAGAACCCGTCCAATATCGTTTTTAGGGAGTTTATACCTTTCGTTTCCAAGACTGTAAAATCAAATCCCCCACAGCTACAAATATAACATTCTTGTAACTTATGAAAAATATGTCATTTGCTGTTACCTGGCTTTATTTGCAGCCCAACAATGTCATCCAAAGACGACACCCGCATCCTGGTTTTGGAAGATCAAGTGAGGAGTTTGTCAGATGAGCTGATGCAGTGTCAGGTCTGTAAATAAATAAGATAAAAACCATAATCACATATTCCTGCTGAGTTATCGTTTATCTGATTAGCATGCTATCTTACAAGAAGCACAGAATTTTGAAAGTTCTTTAAGATTGCTTTTAAATTAAGATGGTAAAGGCAGCAAGCAAATGTTTTCATGACAGCTAGTTCTGAACCAGTGATTTAGGATAATTAATTAATCAATCAATCAGTTATTTGACAGTATGGTATAATCAACACATTTCTAAAGAAGAAATTAATAGAATAAGATATAAAACAAAAATGCAAAGTTTCTCTGGTTTCGGCTCTTTAAATATCTACATATTTTTTTTATTTTCTTTTACTGTTTTACCTCTGTCTTAAATGAACGTTATTACATTTTGGACTATTGTTCAGACTTACTAAGCAACCTGGAAAACCATCTTGTGCTCTAGAAATTGTGATTTAGACTTCATTATTGTTTTTAAACTGTTTTATTGCATGCTTGTATGATAAATGATTGCCTGTTAGAATCATAGATGTATGACTCAAGTATTCAGCTTGAGGATGCGCATGTGTTTAAGTGAGGCAAAACAAAACAATCTGAATTTACAGTCAACTTCAAATAGGACAGGTTTTCAAGAAAATGGCCCTGTCTGTTGATGTACTGTTGTGAGCTTCATTCAGTGGATGAGTGCAGACTCCTTCATCTCCTACTACAAATGTAACTACTATTTATCTTATCAGTGAAGCAGTGAATATGCTGCTGTATGAAAACCAAATTTGGAAAAGTCCTATTATTCATTTTAGACACATAATACACCAGCAATGTAGCACCATTCAAAATAAAATGATCACTGGGGAGAAAATACTGCATGTATGAAGATCTTTGTACTGTACATCAGTCAGCAATTTCTATTTTCGTCTCGCAGATGTTGACATGTAGATTACATTTCTTCAGCTTATTATCTACTTTAGTTAGAGTACACCCTATTGTTTGCCTATTATTACTGTGAAACAAAATGTGTCATTTAAAATACTGTTTTAAACTATTCTCAGAAATCTAAAGGAACTATTGGTAATACATATATTCTTTTGCAAATATATTTATGTTAGTTTAACTCTACTTTCTCTCTTTACCTTGTGATATAAATCTTAACTCACAGACACAGAAAGAGTGTAAGTGCACAGTTGAAAACCTTTTTTCTTCACCTTCTGAGTCAGTGATTGAAGCAGAGTGTCCTTGCATACTCACCACCAGGTGGTGCCTAACAGCATGAGTGAACTGAACCCAGCAGTTCTCACTTTGCATATCTACACTACCTTCCTATACAGGTAGACAGCTGCAGCTGATGATGTGTTAAATCTGAGTTTTTATTAGGCTACGGATACCACCTAACACATGGAGCTGGAACATTTGTTGCTGTGTGCCTGTAACCACATGAGTGCCTGTTAACTTTATTCATCCTGTGTATAAAGTGTAGTTTGACTGGTGAAGTTAACTTTTTTTAGTTTACTTTAACACATTTCATTCTCAAACCTGCCACAGCTGCAGGACATCCCTACAAGGATCCATAATGGTGAAAAGCAATGCATTTGCAAATTTAAAAAAAAATGCAGTATTTATTTTCATTATTGTAGTGTATATAGATGATTGTTAGTGGTAGTGTTACAAATGTCAGCAAAATGAAATCCACTTCAGATCACTGGTTAATACATGATACTTTATATGTTCTCATTAATTATATGAAAGTGGTCTAAATATTTTCAGCATTTTGGATCTTTTTTTTTTTTTTTTACTTTTAATTCATACTAAATGTAATAAACCATCATACGGCATAGTGATGAAATATGCTTTCTGCACCAAAATCTGATGCTGTTGATTTATGACAAAATGAGCCTCAAATTTCAGTTTTACTAGTTGTATTTAATTTTTACTTTGTGTCATAAAATGTATGAGAGAAATTTAATATTTTTATTTTCTGAATTTTCAACTTAATTAGCAAAGCTACTGGTAGAATCATGTCCTTATTGTTTCAAGAAAACTGCACCTAATTAACTTTTAAAATATGTTTTATTCATGTCTTGTTCATTAATTTTGTGTTTTTGCAGAACAGAATGAGAAATGATGAGCAATCAAGCTACTGCTAGTTCATAGAAAAAAAGAACATGTTTGTCCTTTCAGTGCAGTGTAGGAGTGGACCTTTTAATTATTTTTTCAAATTGAGTTGACTTTATGTTAAGTTGTTTAGCTGTGACATCATTAACACATGCCCTCCACCTACACCAAAATAATAATGATAATAATAAAAATAAAAACCTCACCAACTAAGGAATGGGTGAACCACAAGTATACCTTGTAATTTCTTAAACACTTTAATATGTTTTTCAGACTTAACATATGCATCAGCCAGACAGAAACGGTGTAATAAACATTAGTTTTGCGTCTCTGTAAAGTAAAATGTAAATACCCCTACCCTAAGAAAATTAGTCAGCTCTTAAAAACAAAGTGATTGATTAGACCTATCAACTCGCTGGTTATTTGTGCACATCCCGAGTATAGTACATTACAATCTGAGAACATTAATTCTCAAGTTGACACCTCTGTCCTATGTAAATATGTTAGGGAAATGGCTCACAAATCTTAAGGTAAGCTTTGAGTAGAGTATGCTGAATTTCTTAAAGAGACAGACAAGAAACCACATCATTAAGTCATTTTTTTTAAGTAAGAAAGAGAAAGTGATTTACACCTCAGGGTGTCCTTTTTTTGCACTGCTGGTGGAAATGTCAAGGAACAGTTAGAGTAGGCCAGTATCACAGGGTTGGAAATTCGTGGCCTGCTATGTATGTCCCTGTACACATAAAAATATCATCCCAGAAACTTTTGAGCATGAGCCAAGACCAGAAAAGATATCCTAAGGTCCCATATCTCTTTTAATTAAACATACTTGAAAGCATTTCAACAAAAGCTGATGTTGACACCGAGATTTTCATTTTGACTGCATTTACATTTGTTCATATTTGTAATTGTTTACCTTAATTACTCAAAGTCAGTGTCAGCCCTGGGTATGATGTATTTTTAAGGTGTAACACATCATGGTACTACTAGTTTACCTGCCGATATTATAGTGATACTAATTTCTTTCTGAGTGATAGTGCCCGATGCTTCACATTGAATTGAGACCATCCTTGGTGGTCTTGTCTGGGTAGAACATCAGTGATTCTATCTGTCTAATAGGGACCTTTAGTTGTGCAGTGTCCCACTTAAATAGTGGCATTTGAATACCATTGATGTCTTAAGTCTCTGGCAAGATGTACTTCAGGACAGCCATTAACTACAAAGAGGCTCATCTGTCGGCCAGCAAATGATCCTACTAGACCATGCTAATTTTATTAATATGTGGCTGAATTCCAGTGGTTCTCTTTGGTATGTTTAGCCCATGGTGTTTTAGTGTCTAGATTTAAAATGAATAATTCAGGGATCATCAAACACACATTCATTGCATTTTTAAGTACACATGGCAGAGAAGAGCTCTTGATGAGGCTCCTGACTGAACACTTGTCTGTAGAATGACTAATGGCAGCCAAAGGCCAGGCAGAGGGAGACCACCTATTTCAAGCCAACCATGCTACTTAATTTCATCGTTTGCTAGTGTACTGGACTGATTTAGTGAGATCTCCATTCCCTTTTTCACTCCAGTCTCACTCTGTATACATACACATATGTATACAGAGACAGCGATCTACAGTCCTTCCACTTTGTATGTTCAGCTCATGGTCTTATCAAGGTCTGCTTCTGCCATTTTAGTAAATAATTGATTAGACACTTTTGAAAAGGGGGTTAAAATTCATGTACTAATTGGAGACCAGTAGATTCCAGTGGGAGGGATGACTTTTATCTTATGATGATGTGAACATAATTTATCAGATAATTTTATATTAAGTCGATTTGGTATAATTCTGTCTTTTAATGTCAGAAAATGTAGTTTTTAGATGTCCCTCATTAAATGTAATGTAGCTTAAAAATGTTTGAAAAACCAGTGAGACAATTTGAATTGGAAATGTGTCAGGGGCTGGCTGGGTTTTTCTACTTGAGGATGACTCTCTCTGTCATCAGTTTTGAGTTTCTTTGGGGCTAGTTACTTTGGAGCTGCAGTGGAAAACATATCTGGAGAGAGCAATTGATTAATAAAGAAAATGCAAGCTCGACTGCTGTGTTTTGATTTGGATCCCAGCTCTCCCCAGTCATAAATAGTGCATAATGACAAGTGTCAATGCTTGCTCCCCTTGAGTCGAAGGTCACATCTCAGTAAGGGGGTTCCTGTTAAGAGAGATTCATAATTAGAGAGGGCAGGCCAGATCAAAAACTATTTGTACAAGATGGTTAAATTATTGATTGACTACTCGGTCTGTCTTATGCTAATGTCATTGAGCATCTTATTTAATTTTTTGTTTTCAATCAGAAATGCTGAGATCTGCTACATCTGGAGACAAATTTATTGAAAAACACTACCCGTCTCAATTAACAATTTCAGCTTGACTTATTGTATCCTTTGCATTCACAGGCAGACAAGGAGTTTGTGTGGTCCCTATGGAAACGGCTGCAAGTGGCAAATCCAGACTTGACCCAGGCTGTCAGTTTGGTGGTTGAGCGGTGAGTACATTCATCTTTCAAATTGCTACCTGAGAAGCTCAGCAGCTGAAAATTCCTTTATCTCACAAGTGAAGAGAAATATGTGTGAAAGTCGTTCAAGGGGTGTTTAAGGCACCTCGGCCATTCTTCTGGGGTTACGACTGAATCTGGTGCAGATGCTGATTTAAGCCTTCTTATCCCCGGTCTAGCAGTTCAACCATGAAAACGCTTTTAATGAAAACACTCCTCTCTGCCGCTCCCATTCTGGACAGCTGAAACACTCCTGCCAAATACTTGTCTTTATCGGATAAATTGTGATATTGAATATGACCTCTTTTGCAGGGTGGCTAAGCTATACCAAAAACAGTGGCATGGGAACTTTCTGAGAAGTGCAGAGGTTTGTTTTTTCTGATCATATACAGTTATGTAAACTTAATATATTTATTCTTGGAGTATTATATCAGTAGCTTTTAGTTTGAATAAAATACGCACAAAAACAGTTTCAAATTCCCTTGATGGCCCACCTTCACACAAAAGAAGGGATCTGCTTAAAAAATAATTAATAATCAGAGAAAAAAATAAATTAACACAACAAAATCATAAAATGATCATAGACATGTAAAAAGGATAATATGAGCTATTTTTAATGATTTCCAAGCAGCTGAAAATTTGATAGAGGCCTCCTGAATTGTGTACTGATTTTGCCAACAGAGATTACATTAATTGGTTTGGCCTGAACGCTGGCATTCATTTCACCTCGTCAACACACCACGTATTCACGTGACCATACAAGTCTCAGTGCCGAAAAAGAAGCAGATTGGTCATTTTTTATTATACACCGATGAACATGTTAGAAATATTGTATTACATTCCTGCAAGTAGATCCTCCCAAATCTCACTCACTGGATCTTTGAATTTGTATAATTTTGCAACTGTATACCGTAATTATACAGACACTTGGATTGTAATTTGATTAATTGTGATGCTCTCACTCTTCTAAATTCTCTATTAGTCTCATCACCCTAAAGACTCTTATTAAAAGGACAGGGTCTGAAATCATGCAAAAAAAAAAATCCACCAAAGTCAGAAAATACACACCTCTCTTCTGCAGCTTTCTTTTACCTTTCCATATCAAAACAAAACATAAATATAGATGGCCTTACACAGATTCTTGCCGCTGTGGTAAAGTGAAACCACTTTTTGAAATTCTTTTGTAAAACAGCAAAGTCACATTTGGCAGAATCTTGTCTGAATAGACTATAACCCGATTTACACAGCCCTTCTGTTGTGGGAATATTTCGCCTTTATTCCAGAATGACGTCTGTGTAAACGAAGTGGTCAGATCATTTGGTCCCGCCTCTGTCATCGCTCTGTAATGCCTCTGGAGGTAGGAACAGACCCGCGATCAAGGTGGAATCATGATTCCGGAATGTTATGTAAAAGGAACACCTCGTTCCGCAACCAAGATGTGATGTTGTGATGATGTATTCCGTGTGTGACCCCCTGGCACCAGGGGGATTTAAAAATGAGTGAAGGCTGTGTACAGTAAACAAACACATCAATGCGACCAGAAAGATGTCGAGTTGGGGAGACGCTGAGATCTGCGAGCTGTTGTCATTTTGGGTGGAAGACTCTATCTATGCTAACATTTGTGGAACGGTGAAAAATGGGCCGACTCTGTAGAGGTTAGCAGCACCGCTATGTTCGGGGTATTTCTGACTTGCAAGTTATACGTCACACCATCCAATGTGCCGCATCACCACCCCTTTGATTCCGGAACACAGGTCTGCTGTCTAAAAGTCCAGCCCGTCTCACCTCTGTTACTCCTTTGGCTTGACTGTGGAAATAAGTCAGTGGTGGAAAAAGGTGGTATCACTTACCTTTTTTCCAAGATCTCTGTATAAAAGTAACTTATAATTGGTCTAAACTTCCTGTTACTGGGTGGATTTTCAACAGCCAGCTAGGAGTTATTTGCAGAAATCTTGTTTCTTCTCTAGCTCTGTGAATTAGTGATTGTCCCAATGATAGCTAAAATATTATACATTAAATCTTTAACCTAATTAAAATTTGATACCAAGATTTAGATTTTTCGGCATCTATATATTGATCAAAATAATGGTTCTCATTGACTGCTAATAATTAACTGAAAGGTATTACCTATGAAAAAAAAAGAAAACATGTCAGTCAGTCACTAGTTGATAATGGAATTGTAATAGGTGTGGCCCTTGAGGTTATTTTATATTAAATGTTCAAATCACAGTGATTGTGATCACTTCCCACAGCTCTTATGTAGTGATATCACAAACTACTTCTTAAAGTCTCTAAGTTGATGATAGACACTTAATATGGGTAAAACATGTTGCTGTATCAGTGTGTAAAGAGTTCCTCGGTACCTGCGCCTCCCATTTCTTCTCCTGAACCTCAGCCCTTCAGTTCCTTGATAGCCCCTTAGGAAACCCATCAAAGTGAGATTGGTGAGGGAACATGCACCCAGAGAGTGTATGTGTATTGTATCACCTGATGCACAGGAGGATATTGACATGGTAATTGTGTCGACTCCAGTCAAGCGCTGGTGCCCACTGGGAACCGCCGTTCAGCCACCCCTCCCCTTTCCCTGCAGATCTTGTACAGTGATTGGTTGGTTGCTCAGGACATGGTGAACACAGCCCAATATACAAGGAGATGTAGCTAGGCCAGACTGCGTTCCAGCTCCTCCGGGGGACACCAGATACTTATTTCAGTGTCTACCAGGAGAGAGAGCTGATCAGAAGAGGCAAAGAGACAAGAGGAAAGGCCTCGAAGATGGGAAGTGTAAGTGATGAGTGGAGGGAATGGGTGGCCCCTGGTGGCCTAAAGCAGTTGAAACAAACAGGTCCCCAATTGCTGTTCTGTTTTTGTCTCCCTAAAAGTTCATCATGATAAAAGAGGTGCTAGTGCGAGTCTGGTGCTTCTGTAAGAGTAGTAGTACTGTAATCTGTTTACTAACTCTGTCTTTTTCTCTTTATAAATATAAACCGTAATGTTATTTGGATAGAATAAAAATATAATATTTAAAATATAGATGGAAGTTTATAGTACATAGTGCACAATTAGCATCACAATCAGCCATGAAAATACAATATGAGTAAATGGAAAATGGAAAGTTCACAGTATACATGAGGGAGTGAGTGTCAGAGCAAAACAAGGCAGGATGACCAGGAATTTCTGTTGATGTTTTTATTTCTCTTTTGTCTAGTGAGAAGCACAAAGCTGAGACTAAGGACAGGAAAGTGTTGGAGATCCTTCAGTCTAAGGACTACAGGATACAGGAGCTGGAGCAGGTAGAGTACAGTGTTTTCGAGCAGACTGAATGCTGACAGTGTGTTTGATGAATGCTCTTCGATGTCACTTTCATTAATAAAATAAGGTCATTACAAGAGACCTGAAAGTTTTACTTGAAAGAACAGTAGGTATACACAACATCATTATGAAAAAGAAAATAAAGGTGAAATCTCTACATGTTTTGGGCAAAAATGCCAGTTACTTTTCAGCATACAGAATTCAAGTGAACTGAGAGAAAAGAACTCGACTCAGACTTTTTGTGCTGCAGAGAACTACTCCATTACATAGATTTTGACTAATCACATGTGCATTTGCTCTAGTGGCTCAGCACATAAGCTTGGAAAAGTTGCTCCTTAGTAGGGCTGGGCGATATGGGAAAAAATCATACCCCGATGATCTTTTTCCTATCAGACGATATCCATATGTATCACAATATAAATCAAATCACAATTTTTGTCAAACTGAAATCTTCCGTTACTCATAAGTTAGTTGTGAAGACATCAGGAGGTTATTTTTCATTTAAATATGATTCATTCTCTTTCAGAGGTTGAACATAACAGATCTGTTGAAGAACATTTTACAGTTGTTTCAGATCAATAAAATAGGTACATATATTTGAAACTACATTAAAAGTCTGACCAGCTGGCAAAAGCTTTCAGGCTTTAAAAGAGGACACAAACCAAACAGACCATCTTCATGAAGCAATGCTGGGGGTATATATGTGGGGGTGCATTCCTTAACTGCCATAACTACTGTAACTGGCATAAACCGAAAATGAAACTTAACACACTTTGACAAGTTCGATTCCCAGTTTCTGTGCCGCATTCTACTGTTCAGTGGCCCGGTCACCCAAGTTCTGTGTCAAATTTTCTCCTGAGCAAACACTCATTACCTCCCGCTGTAGCCCAAACATTAGCATGTGTGCTGTGGCTACTCTTACACCTGTGCTGTATGTGTCAACCTAACTTGCCATGGCTCTAGCGTGATTGGTTTGGTGCTGCACTATGTAGTTATGATTAGCTGTTCTTATGTCTGTCAAATCACAGATGAAGGAATTCTATCAAAATTGTATCAAGCATGTCTCATATTTCTATCGAGGGAAAGTTATTTCATGATGTATATTATCGTTTTATCGCCCAGCCCTACTCCTTAGTTAAGTGGAAATGTCTATTTATATTTAGCTTTTTGTATGAACGGAATAGAGAAAGCTACAGGTACGTGGCAAGCTTTTTAGTTTTTATTCCCTAATATCTGGTACTGCAGCTTTAAATCAATCACATTGACAAACTGGCACATCTCCATATCTTGTTAGGTCCAAAAAGATGACATTTGCCATTCATTTCTACAAACAATCCACATGTGTTCAACCAAATCTTGGGGCTGAGCATCTAACCAGACTTAATGCATGTCTTAGCTTGTCATTGTCTTTTATTTTTAACTTTTGCCCTTTACAGTCTTTCACTTACCATACTTTTTAATGTAAAGTGAAGAAATCTTAAACAACACAAAACAAAAAAAAAAAACATCAGTCTGTCCCTGATTTTTACCTGCATTCATTTTGTGGCCCCTTGAGTAATATTTCTCTACGGTATGACGGCCAACAATAATGACATCACTAATGTAATTTACACCAAATCATCATCCCTTCAGTGAAGCATCTGTAAGTCTACTTCATTAGCATCCCTCATCCAGAATCGTGTTCCTTCCTAATGAGACTGGCTGTAATGGAGTCATCAGCTTGCCAGTGTTTTTTTTTTTTTTTTTTTACATTTCTCTCGTCATCTCAATACTGATCCACTCAATAAAGTGGTCACACAGCCAGCAGTTCAAGCTCTTCACCTTTAGTGTTGGTCTTTACCAAGGACAGTAATACAGATACAATACAGTGCTTCCTCTAAGGTTTAGTTAGTTTACGTTAGTTAATGAGATAAAATGTCATAAATCCACAAGAATTTCAGCCAAAGGAGAGGAACATAAATTAACCTATATTAGCCTAATTCGAGTCAGGTTATTGTAATTTAATATTCAGTATTGTCAGTGTAAAGTCCCACCATTTGTTTTCAGCATTTGGAGAAGTATTTTACATTTAAGCGAAACCTGATCCTTTCTCTTTGTTTAGATTGTAGCCCAACACTGTATATATTTATTTATTTATTCATTATTATTTTTCCTTTTTTTTTTAACTTAAGAACATCTTAATTTGAGTTGTAACTGAGCCAAAATGAATGTGTAGGAGAGAAGTTTTGTTTTTTTTGTTTTTGGATATAAGGACTAGCTGTTATTTATCCTCAGGAAATACTGTTTGTTTTGAAGCTTTTGGAAAGTGAAGAGCTTATTGATCTGAAATATTAAAGTTTCCATCTTTAGGTTTAATGGCAGATAGCCTAATGGTTTTCATATCTTAATTTCAATGTAATTGTTTCTGCCAGTGGATGGACTCAACCTGTGTGCTTCTAATAAATAGCCCTCCAGTTAAATGTTGCTTGCTGTATGCCTATTTATAGTATATTTATGCAGTTTATCTGATGAATACCATATTTTTTAGAAATGGCTCCCTTGATTTTTGTTTTTACTCCTTGCTCCTGTGTATACGAAAAGTATTTCATTTACGTTTTTAAGCTGTAAATACTTAAAGACATGTTATTTTGGTAAATCATTAATAGCCTTGGGCTCTGTGCTATGTCATGTGGTTCTCTGACAGTCCTTGAACAGTACACACACAGTGATTAATTGTTTTTTGTTTAATTTTTTTTCAAAGCTATAGTCTGCCTTGTCCACATAGGATCTTACACTCATTTTAATGTCTTAAGTCTCCATCTTTGATGTTTTTTTTTGTCCTGATCTTTTTTTTTTCTACCTCTTTCAGTCTATGCTTTCCCTCGCTACTCTTTTTCATTCTTGTAACATAATTAGCTTTCATTTTTGAACTGTACTGGGAATTTTCCAATGCTAATCTTTCTGTCCTAGACCTCTTAACTTTGCAGACCCCCCCCCTTCCCCTCCCCCATCCCTTATTCTATCAACTGCGTTCTACTGAGGTTCAAATTGTTCTTGCCTACCTCATTATCAATGTTTGAATTTATTTTCTGCTCTCTGGTATAAATCTCTATTAAAGCCCCTCTGTTCTTAGCAGGGTGAGCTAGGAGTAGGGAGGAACGCTAAATCCACTATCTGGATATATCTGAGCGATTTCCCTCAATTTCCCTCAACATGGCAATTAATTGCATCCCAGAACACAGTGTTATTTGAGAGGAGGGTGTACCCAAAGAAGGCTGTGGATTACCAGCCAATGCCAAACCCCAGGTGATGCAGTGTAAAGAGGCCAGTCTCCTCCTACTGAGGACACAAATGCAGCAAAAAAACATGAAATCAACATTTACTAAGGTATGCGACTGGCCTATGTTTTCTGAAAATTAACAGTGTATAAACATGAGATCTTTATTGTTAGGTGCTTGGTTGGATCCCTTCTGAAGGGAAAAAAAGAACTGATCAGAGATAAATATCATATTTTAAATTAAGGAACTGATTTTCTACAATCAAATGTACTTAAACAGCATGTAAGTAAAATCCCGAGATTAAAATAACAAAAACATCTCAATCTATGTAATATAGTTTCTTAACTAGTGTACTTAATTACATTACACATCATCCATTGCAGTCACATGGCTAATCAGACAACATGTAGCTCAGGTTGGGGGGGGGGCAAATTCCTGCAATCACCCAATATTATTCTGTACTCGCAGTGGGAGCATCACTTAAGACCAACCCCAGACACAGGAAATAAATCTTCAGTTGAATTTATAATCATCTTATGATGTCTTCATTTTAACTTGTTGAAACGTGCAGGAACTTGAAGAGGGGAGCAAATAACTCTGCTTTTCCTACATAGTTCTATAATTCAGTCACATGACCTATTTTATAACAGTAGAAAAAGCAATGAATGGACCTACTCCGCATTTAATGGGTTTGTCACTGGCCACTGCCCTATCCTTTGACCAAAATTTCCTGAAATCCATTCAGTATGTTTTATGTAATCCTTTTGACACAGGATAAGTGATCCGCTAATCATTTTGGCAGAGGTAATTATGCTTTCTTTGCAGTGAAACCTGTGGTTATTTTTCTCACTAGGTTTTTTTCTCTTTCTTTCTCTCTCTTTCTGCCACAGACAGTTACAGGGCAGCAACAAGAGATTAACCACTTGGCACAGAGGAGGACAACAGTGGATGAGGAGAGTGCCTTAATGAAGAAAGAGCTGGCAGCTCTGCATGAACAACTGCTGAACAAGACTCAGGAACTTAAGGTTGGTGGAACAAATTTTCTGTGGCAGCCTGGACCTCTAGTCTCTAAAAATCTGTTCTCTGTGTGACACCAAACACGACAAGTCCCCTGTGGCTGTAGCCACAGGCGTTCAATCATTTAAGGGAGAAAGTGTCTGTGTCTCTAAGCCTTTTCCCTCACTTTTCACCCTGTCTCGGTTTCACCTTTTTTTGCTTTTACCTGTCTATCTTGCCACTGACAACAGAGAATACTTAACAGCTGGAAAAAGAGAGTGTGTCTGAGTGTGTGTGTCGTGCATGTGAAACAGACAGAGAAAAAGAAAAGGGAAAGCAGGTTGTTAACTTGCAGATAAATTCTTAATGACTACTTCAGTAGGGGAAGTGAAAAGAGTGCATGTGGTGGTGTGGCTTCCCCCTAATTACGCTTAGATGGGACCGAGGTATGATTAATTGATAAAGGAATGGTCCTTACACAGGCTTGGTAAGGTCTCATGGCGAGAAATCGTGGGGGACAGCATCAAAGGAGACCTAGGTTGAGTCTAATGGGTCTTGCAGCAAGCACCGTTCTCATTAGGAGCCTGTCATTAAAGCCGGCAGACTGGCCCCTGTACCTGCATGAGACCAGTTCTTGCAGCACGGCTCGGCCTGCGCCAGCCAACATCTGTCCGCGTGTGCCCAGTCGCAGCACAGGTGACCTTGGCCAATCAGCAGCTCATGCAGGGGCCTCCCACAGCAAAGTCGGCCCACTGTTTACATATTCATTTCAGCCTCAGCCCTGTAGGTTGCTTTTCTTTTTTCATTTTCTCAGTTTGAATCTTTTTTTTTCTATTCTCCTCCTCTCGTCACCATTGTTTATTTGGCCCTTGTGACCCCCTCTACTTGCCTCCCTACACATACACACCTTGCTTATCCAGGAAATGAAGACGGAGTGTAGGAGGAAAAAGGAGGAGGAGCAGCAGGTGGTGCAGGCTATTGAGGAGAAGAAAGAGGGATTAATGTCCCGCTGTGGTGCCCTGCAAGCTGACCTGGAGGAGAAAGAGAGGCAGGTCAACACCCAGCGAGAGCAGAGGGATGCCGCTCAGGCCAGAGTCAAGGTATGGACATGGGGACAAGTCCATTCAGGGACACATTCACAAAGTTATGATGAGACGTATGGCTGAGTGATGTTGGAAAAAGGTGACTTCAACCTTTGTTTTCCTCCAGTATATTTTTGCAATATAAAAATGTAGGAATATTCATCTCATATCTTGAATAGCTTTGTTTGAAAGAAAAAAATGATCAATCCAGAAAGATTGGACTAATTTTGCACAAAAATACATCTTCATAGAAAGTAAAACTTAGGGATGCATAGATATGTCGGCCAAACACTGGTATCGGCCAAGACAGATCTTTATAACCAATATCAGAAGTTTTACTGAGGGCAGTAGTTAATGTTTATATGTCGTGTTATTTCACAAGTTTGTAACCTTTAATTTGTGCTCATTTACAGAATAGACCTGAAAGATTTTTTAAAAAGATCTCTTTGTTTCCCTGGCACAAAGAGGAAATAAATAACAGTAAAAACTAAACAGCACCAACAGAAAATAGCATTGATATCCACATAAAATATTAGCTAAGTTGTTATTTTAAACGTCAGTATTGGTGTCAGGCTAGAATTTCAGTGCATCAGTGCACCCCTACAATAATAATAATAATAATAATAAAAATAATCCTGAAAACATTTTTTTACTCTCAGTACTTTTTTATGCACAAACCATAATTAGTTCCATCTCATCAAAGACACTAGCATTTTGACAATTAGCTAGTAATTAAACTAGCATCAGAGTAAATCACATTAGATCAAAATTCTCTTACAGGCATAGAAAATGAGAATGGTGCAAGTTTTTCTTTTCTATCAAGCTGGTAGTCTTGCATAGCCAGACCTGTATGCTGGTGTTGGGGGGTCTGGCACTGGCCACTGTAGTTCTGGAACTGAGGAAAAACCTCTGGGTTGCTTGGCAGGCTCTTTCAATGAAACATATTTGTCTTGGGTAGAGCTGAGTACAGGATACAGTCGCCATGCTTTTGGATATTAGTGTTGTGAAAGAAGTTGTTTGGGTGGGTCATGTGCATATGAGGATGTTTGTTTTGGTATACAAATGAATAAATCACGAGAAAAGTATTCTCAAGAAAAGACGTACATGTGTCAAACTGTGCCATTTTGAACCTCAATGTAGTTGCAGTCGAGAGGTTTTTGCTCTTTCACATGGCAATGAATGCTTTAAAAATGAGTAATACACAGAGAGTGGAAAGGACGGCTGGCATTTTTGCCACTGTGCAGCTGAAAATGTTGCCTCCAGTCTGACATGGTACATTCTGCAAACCAGATTATTAAGCAGGAAAAAGTAATAGCATGATGTGCTGTGCCTTACAATGCATGTGCACTTTAACATTACAATGATGAAACATTACATACTCTACAGCCTTAATGAGAAGTGCCCTATCCTCATCTTCCTGAACCTACCTGAAAACTATTGTTTATTATATCCATTGCATATGAGTGTCAAAATATGTAGTCCCTCACTAAATGCATTTGGGTCGTATGAAAAATCTGACCTTTTCTCCAAAGATATTTAAAATCCCATCCTCTGGTCTCTTGGAAATATAGTGACTATTACTATTTTCTTCTGTTTGGTTTCCATTCACTTGTACTCTGCCTGCTAATAGTTAAGTCCCAAGGTAAAGGAGCAGTGGAGGAATTGTATATTTTTACCTACAGAGACTAATCTGTATGAAACATATTACTGCTTTAGTCAAATGGAGTTTTTCAGAAACTCTTGAATAAGTCAGAGCAGCAGAGTAATTACACTTGGAAAGAAAAGTGCACAGGAAGTAGCCTGCACACATCCATCACAGTCTAAGACACTCCGCCTGTTCTGCATTTTTGTTTCAGACGTTGACTTGAAAGATGGAAATGGGGAATGTACGATGGGTCACAGTTGCATCATCCCAGTTTGTTAGACATGGGGTATTGGACCTAGAATATATTACTCAGTCTATTTGCTTAATAGTTTATGCAACACAGAGTATGACTGAAGAAAATGACAATCAGATTGAACCAGCAAAAAATAGTCTTAAGCCAAAACAGATACTACATATACCAAGTTCACTGTGCTTTAAAAAAAGAAAAAAAAAAAAAAATGTGGAAACTCACTCCATAATGTAACAAACTTCCAATGGGCTATTTGTCATTACTGTATGTCTATTGTATGTAATTGTTCTGCGTTTCTGCCACACCATATATTTGATACAAAAAATCCTCACTGTCACATTAGACCTATTATACATATATATAATATGTAGTAGGCCTCGGGGGTGTTTCTCACTTTCACTTTCCATGTGCCCATTGTGAGATACCACGGCACCACACCACCCCGTATATATATACCCCCCCACACAATTGAATACGTAGGATGGGAACCACCACCCCCACCGCCACACCAAGACATCAATCCCACAGGAAGCACGGTTATGTATGTAGATTTTGGACCTTAACTATACATATGTATATAGGAAAATATATGCATAACTTTATCATAGACTTTGTTGTTTACAGGAGGCCTGTGAAGTTTTGAAGGGAAGTTAAAAGTGAATCAGTGTGTGATAAACATATATTTTGACTGGTTTATGTGCAGTATAAGTAACTGACTAGATGACTAGAATATCTGAACTCAACCCAAACACATTGAAATATTCCACCAGCTGATGAAGAATACAACTAAACAATGCCTGAGATGTTTGTAATTATTTTGTTATTTTGATAAAAAGCATAATGGACCAAATATTGCAAAAGCATATCAATCACATATGTTTGCCTCATCATCATCCCTGGTATTAGTCTTGTTCCTTCTTGACTGTGTTTCCTGATAAAAATTACAGAGTAGATTTGACATTATTCTGCTTATAATTTGCTCTACCAGGGGCTGGAAGAAGAGCTGCACAGTACATGGAAGGAGTTATCCAACTTACAGAGCCACAGTAGCAGTCTTGCAGCCCAGCTTTCTTCTAAAGAGAGGGAGGTGACAGTGATGGAGGTTCAACTCAGCCAGCTTCGGTGAGCCACCTAACTGATTTGAATCAGTGTCTGCCCTGCTTAGGATCACAGTTCTAGACAAAAGACATTTACGGTGAGCTTCTCTGTTGAAGAAAGTACGTATCTCTCCTGTGTAGGAATATGTGTATACATGACCTCCGATGAGTTAGTGTGCGCAGTAGATAGTATATTACTCTGACTGCTGCCAGGCTTGAGGGTGACACAGATTTCTTCCACTCTGGCTCATCTAAAGCCACTTGATAAGCCCTGCATAGTGGATGTGCTTTAAGAGGGGGAGAAAAGGGAAACAGGGCAGGCTTTGGCTAAGCTTTAGTCGATATGATAAAAACTGTGAGAACCATAGGAGCCTTAGTGGTAATCTCAACCTTTTTTAACTACTTTTCCGTTTTAATGCCAGAGGCACTTTGACGTGTTAGTCACACCATGTCCAGAGACCATTCTTAAGATTTTAGCTGGGTGATTAAAGATGTCCTTCGTTAGGTTACAGTAGCACTTTGGGGTAATTCCACTAGAGACCCACCAAATTGAAGAAATCAAATTTGCTGTGTAATGTTGTTATATTGCGAGAAAAAAAAATGTACATACATAGTTGTGCTGCTTTGTTATGATATTAGTTATATATCCAAGATGATTATGATTTATATTTATGTAACCTAAATCACAATAGATTTTGTATCGTAAGATTCAAATCTATTAATCATCTTACTGTTACATTTGCCTTTTAGTAATTAATTCTGGCCTGAGCGGAAACACGAATTTGATCTTATGTTGTGTTGTAGAAGATCTTCTCCATAATACAAACTAATGATAGATGAGGTAGGAGGTTAAATGGTTGACAGCTGTATTTTCTAATCGCTGCTCAGATTCAGAGTCAGATGTGGCTTTACCTTTCTACCCTGTAGTTTGATATGGAAGCTTGGAAAAGTGGCTTCTCTTTTCGACCCTGGTCTGAAATGGCATCAGGTCACTCATATGTAGGCTTTTATTTAGGACTGAGAGGCAGAGCTGCTCAAATATCCTGGAAATGTACTCTCATTGTGTTAAATTCGAGGTAGGGGGGCGGGGTTGGTATTCAACATGTAATTTTTGGTTTAACAATCATAGTCCATTATAAATTACTATATTATGTGTACATACTGTGTGTGTAGTCGTGAAGTTGCAGAAGTGCAGACCCTGTACAAGCAGAGTACAGAGCATGCAGCAGAGCAGAGCCATCTGATCAAGCAACTGGAAGGACTCAACCTTGACACACAGAGAGTCCTGAAGAACCAAGAGGAGGCACACACTGCTGACACCAGCTCCTACCAAAGGGTATTCACATGTGCACACGCCAAACCTCAGACTCATCATTATTACAACCACCTTGTTGCACTTCACTTACACTTCACTCGCTGTGGTGATTTATTTCCAGGCTGAATGTAACCTATAATTATTTTGGTCGTGCCAGAAAAGAAAGACTTTTCTCACTATATCCTGTTACTGTGAAAGAGTTCTTAACCATCACTCTCTCTGTCTGGATGGTTGGATGTAGCTGTACACAGACATAGCAACAGGGAAAGGCAACCTTTAGCAGTTATAAATTGCCTCAGTCCATTTTATTCTGTGATTGCTATTTTTTGCCTGCTTACTATTTATTCCTTTTAATTAGGTTGTTGAAAGAACTAATCACAGACTTTTTCTGCTCAAGACTGCAGCGAGTAATCAGATATATTTATTACACAAGTAATGTGGAGTCAATACAAAGGAAGTATTTTATTCAAATGCCATTGTTTAATAGCATCTTTTTGACTTTGATAACTTAATAACAGAATAATGGGTTTTCCTGGTAAATTAATCACAAAAATGTGCATGCTATTTAGCACTATATGGCTACTGTATGACACTAGTTTGGATCAATCTTAGCATGTGTTTTTCTATTGAAAATAATTAAATATCTCTGTATAGAAAAACTGTATAGCCATCTTTATGTTAGATAGGCTCATGAGAGTGTTTAGCTCTGTCCTGTCTTTGGTCGTTTGACTCTTCTGTGTACATCTTCATGTCCTCTCCTGGCCTCATGTTGCTTATCTAACCTCTCTGTTTTCTTTCTGTTTGTTGACAGCTGTACAAGGAGTTGAGTCAGTGCTACCAAGCCCTTGTTTCTAGTGAAGCCAAGCTCCGTCAGAGCCACCAGGAGCTCAGCAGCCAAGTGGTGCAGAAAGACCAGCACATCCTGCAACTCCAGGCTCAGCTGGAGCAACAACAGCAGCTGCTTCAGGAGCAGCAAACACAAATCCAACAAACCCAGCAGACCACCACCCATTTCCCTTCACCCAATAGACAAACCAACTTTAAGGTAAACTTCACCATCTTTCAACACTGTGCCTTAAAAGTTTTCCCCTCAATGCAATTTTGTATTTCTATATGTCAGAGAGAACTGTTTTACTTTATACTTAAAGTTAATTACTTTTCCAGTTGTGATTCTTCATCTCCTTCCATGAATCATTTTTTATAGGCTCATGTGTTTGTAGCATTGCTGTCCGGTGGAAATTATTTATCTCCAAATGTGTGATTAAAAAAAAAGGTTTTTAATAAAGTGAAGTATGAAGTCTGCATATATGGGTTAAGTTAATTCTTCTTCTTAAACTTCACAAGCTGAAAAAAAGCCCGGCTTTCTGCTTTCTGAGCTCATGTAAAATGGATTTTTATGTGATTCTTGCAGGACAGTAACACTACAAACATAAGATCTCATTGAACATATGATTATTAATTAACATAGGTGACTTTTTAATTACTACCCAACCATATAAAAAGTACTTCAAATAAGCTCAACCTTGAATATCTACAGCAGTAAAGTGAAACATATACATTAACACATCAATAACATAAACAGAACATCATCTATCAGTGTAAAATACTGACAGACATTGATTACATTCATACTTTTAAATACATTTTGATGCTTTAACTTAAGGTTTTGAATTCTGAACTTTAATTGAAATGGAGGGTTTTCACAGTTTGCTCTTAGTACTTTTACTTAAGTAAAGTATCTGAAGACTTCTTCCTCCACTGCCTACAGACGCCGGTTCTTTTCAGTTCATTAAGTGTGTTTCAACTCCAGGCTTGGTACTGGTTTTTATAATGAGTGTTATCTATTCTAACATTAATATGCATTTGTGTGGGTAAAAATTTGTTATGCAATCACAATATACAAGTATATATATATATATATATATATATATATATATATATATGGTTATGATGTTCTTCATAACACGCTGATGTTCATTTTTTACCCAATTAAGACATTATGTCATGACATATCTGTC
>JAPTYQ010000001.1:1408525-1424631 GCA_029814465.1 Ostorhinchus cyanosoma
TCTCTCTCTCTCTCTCTTTCTCTCTTTCTCTCTTTCTCTCTCTCTCTCCCTCCCTCCCTCCTTAGCTCCCCCTCCCTTCACTCTTTTTTTCCCCCTGCACCTGCATGCTCTCTTCTTCTCTTTCGGTTAAATCCTCTCTCTGTGTCCTTTGCTTTTTGCTACGATGCTTGTGATATGTTTATCTTTCCTTTTCACATCTTTGCTTGTTTTCTGGCTTGTTTTTTTTCTATTTACTCTGATTCTTGCTGGATGAAAATCAGTGTGGTGATGAGAGAGATTGTGAGAGGAGGAAAAAGTAGACACTCCCACATCAGTTAATTTCTAAATTGCTTTATGTGGCTGATGCCGAAAAACCCAGTCCATTCTCCTGACTGCCTGGAAATTATAAATAATTGTAACAGATGCGCCAATATGGCCAGCCTCCAATAAACGAGGCCCCAGATAATTTGACCAACCCCCTTTGACAGGCCAATTTAATAAAACATGAACAAAATCTTCCTCACTAATAATTTATCATCCCCTTTCCTCCCCTTTGGTTAAAGTTGATTACCCTGGCAGTTAACAAGGTCACGCCCAGATGCCAGGTTTCTGATAATGCAATCAGAACTCATTGGAAAAAAGGTGATGACATCCTGTGCAGTTTTCTTCACTACCTGGCCTCTGTGTAAAACAGTTTCAGAGGCCTCTGTTTGTCAGCAACATTTGATATGATGTGTTGAAGTGCTGTTAACAGAAGCAGGCGAGGAGGATTTTAGTTTCACACTTTTTTTTTTTTTTTTATTAAGGATTTAAAGAACAGAGATGTGTAAATATATGCGCAGAGGAGGTGAGTCAAGGTATTAGCATGAGTATATACCTTACCCTTTGGCAGTGGTGTATGTTAAACCGAACCGACTGTATTGTATGTGGTCCTGTAAAGCAAAGGTGTGAAGTTAAAATGTCACATTTAATGTATGTGACACACACCTAGTTCGTTAACAACTTAAAATCAATATTTGATCTGTAGCATCACAGAACTGTAAATACAAGTGGGAGTAAAAGCAGTGTGTGTATCACTGCTCACTTGTGTAGAGATGAGCGGTCTGCTTTTTCCTTGTCCCTTCCAGTTTGTTTTGGTATTCCCCGCTGTGCACTGAGGTTTGCAGATGCTTCAAGACACTAACTAATAGACACTGATAAATAGATCGGCTATGATAATAACATACGGTAAATAGCTGCAGCTGTTAGATAGCTGTTCTACATTACACATCTGGATCTTTAATTCAGCTCATCAAGATGCCCTACAAACAAAAGTTCCAAGGGTTAAATCTACCGAACTTTGTAAATTGACTGGAGTTGATAATCTGAGAGTTATTTTTTTCTTTTTACATTTTCACTGTGCTTGAAATGTCTTGAAATATTCTGTTTAGAACGTAATTACAACTTATTTATAATATTATAGATTTGTCTCTTTGTCAGTGTCCTTTTCTCTCAAGCTCTTTTATTTGAATTAGACGACCTCAAATATTTTCTGTTTTCCCTAAATGTAGGCTTGTCATATGTGACTATTTTAACTGTCTGTGATTATTTTGCATAAAAACTGAATGATGCAAAAGGAAAATTCATATTTCCTTTACTATTTCCACAGCTTGAGACTTTATTAGCCCTACATGTTCTGGTTGTGTCATTAACTTCTGTTTTAGGTTGACAGCACCTGAGTGGAGAATCTGCCTGCAAACTTTCTATCTTATGTATTTGACCATTTGTTCTATGACCAGCACTGTGCATTTTGTGTGACAGGCAAATAGAAATATTATTTTTGTGGTGTTCATTCCCTGTATATGTATTATTAAACTATTCTTAGGCTTAAGACAATAATTGTGGCATCAAATGAGCAGCTAAAGACAATTGTGTCGAGTTTTTGTTTGACACAAGATGAGTGTATTTTTTTTAATATATATATATATAAAGTGTCATGTAGAACTTGACACAGGTTGAATATATCCATCAAGCCAGATAACTTTTGATTTTAATTAGTGTTTTTGTCTCCCGTCTCCCTGTGCGTACACCCATCTGTTGAGATCTCTCACTTAGTAACACATAGGGTATCTCTGTTTCTGCACAGGCGGCGGCGTCTGAGCCGACTGATGCCGTGGCTCACAGGTCTAGCCCCAACTTTGCCCTGGCGTCTACCTGTGGCTCAGATCCCAAGACAGAGGATGGGACCCTTAAACATCATTCAACCAGATCTGTCAGAAGACAGCAGGTAGGTTAGCACCCATATAATGTGATGCCGCAAATAATATCAAAGACGATGTGTGTGTGTGTGTGAGCAGCAAACATGCCCGCACTTATCCATTACCACTTAGCTAAGATTAGATCAAAGCCATACAGAAGGGATACGAAGGAAATGGTCTGTTGAAAATCATGTGATTTATCAGACCCAACCTTTGTCCTAAACTCCCCCAACACACACATGCAGATGCCCCTCCTACTGTGACCAGGCCAGCGTGTTGCTGCTGGTTTCACGCATGCCTTGGGCTCAGGCACTGGCTAATTTACCGCTCCAACAGTACATTATGAACAAAAAAAGAAGCTTTTGATCTTCTCAGTATTCCACTCATATGTTTGGCAGGACATGTTTCTAGATGGCCTCACTCACACTGAAGCTGGCCTGAAGACACTTTGTTTGATTTGCACTGCTGTCTCATTATAGTTTCAGTATGATGTCTTCTGTTCAGGTAGTTTAAACATGCTGTCATTATTTTGTGCAGCATAAACAAGGAACACAGTTTTTCTGGAGGTTGTGCTTCTGTATTTTGGCTGCAGCAAATATAGTCTCTTCATTCGCAGATTATGTTATTGTAAAAATTAAGAAATGAGCCAGTTTTAGTCCTGATTCTTGTGCTTGAAATTAAAGTTGAATGATACTGAAGTTTAGTTTCTTTATGACAGTGAACAAAAGATTTGAATTATTTTAAGGATTGAGTATTTTGGACTTTTTCAGTACCTTTTTAATGTCTATGGGCTTTGAGGAATGATCCTTCAAATTATGGGTTTCTACAGGTCCTTAAAAAGTCTCAGATTTTGGGCTTTAAAATATCTTGCATACATATTTTGTGATCTTAAAAATCAATTGGATTATTACCTCCACCAAGGAGGTTATGTTTTTGCCTGGGTTTGTCTGTCTGTTTATCACAGCAAGGATCAAGTCCATTAGTATGAAGGGCTGTGGGCCACCTTTACTGGCCTGAAATCTTGCATACATGCATTCACTCGTTTTTCTTTTTTTTTTGCATACAGTTGACATATAATAACGTATTAGCTGCATGGCCAATATTTGTGCAAGAAAACCCAAAGAGATTTAATCAGAGTATGTTCGTCTTGCATTGAAGTATTAAATAAGTATGGATCTCATTAGTATTGGTATGAAGATTTGTTTTTAAATGAAGCAGAAAAATGAGAACAACAGACTTCCAAATAAAAATGTACTGAATAACTAAAGAATTGGACAGGAATATTTTAAGATGAGGTCTGAATTTAAATAAATGAAAGTTTTAAATGTCATTTAGGTTTTGTTTTTTTTTCCTTGTCTTTTGCACTTTTTACACTGTTCTCTATCCAAGTGACTAAAAATGTCATTCAGTTAACAATCAGGTACGATGTGTTCATCTCCTCAGCCAAGTTTTTTTAGTCCCCCTTTATTCTCCTTTGCCACACTTTATATTCATTAAAATGAAATGTTATTCAAAAAAAGGTAAGAACATTGTGAGTACTTCTGCTGTTGATTGATTGGTTAAATATCTAAATATAATGATTCGCCAAAGAAACTTAAAGCTGGTTATGCTTCATTATTCTCTATTTAAATAATATTATCCAACTCCAAGGTCAAAAGCTAATGAAATGAGCCTTCTGTGCAGCCTTCTCCTACTTTCTAGGTCATAATTTGCAGCTCTTTCACTAAACCCCAAAAGCCAAATGTGATTATTGGCTCAAGTGACAAGTAATTCACAGTGGGCCATGGATTGCAGTTTTCAAGTATTAAGTGATGTTTTAGTAGATTTAAAAATTATAATAGCACACCAGGGTGACTTAAGTTAAAGAAATGACTTCTTAACATTCAGAAACTAATTTGCATTAAATGGAATGATCAAGATTAGGATTTTCCTATGAAGAAAATAATCAATAGGCTCCATAATAATCCCTGACACTCATCCCTTCTTACTCACTCGATGAGTGTTCAGTGTATGTACCTGTAAAGATCATGCCCTCTTCCTATATTTCCCTTTTGTTTGCTGTATTCAAGATGTTTTTGGATGCCAACCTTTAAGCAGTTTGTTTGCAGCATCACATCTATATACGAACGCCCACATGGAGAGCAAAACACGGCTTTCCTTCACTACCCACAACTTATCTTAGCAGGTTTTTTTTAAGCTAAAATACTAGATGGTTGTTGTTCGATAGGGAATTGATTTTGAGTTGTGTTTCTACATAATCCTACCTGAGAAAGAAACCCCAGATGCATTAAAACATATTTACACTATATTCCTAACACTGAACACCTAAAATGACCTATCCTAGCCACTTGTGTTTGTTAATACAACCAACGGCTGAACATTTTAGGTAATCAGCTGAAGTTTGGACATATTTTCATTTTTTACTACAACCGCTGCTGCTAATAAACAATTATGTCGTACTCGGAGAAATGTTCGTCGAAAGTCTTGACCTTATATGTGCAAATGTCATGATGTAAGAAGTTATAAAACGTAACAAATTAAGCAGGAATTGAAACGGGTCGTAGAAATCCACTTGATTTTTGCCAGAATTAATATAAAGATAGCTTTGCAGCACCTGGAGGGTTCAAATTCAAACTTTATGAACTATTGGGGTCCAAATACACAAATAAATGTACAGAGACTAATAAAAGTGGGTTAAGCTAAATATGAGCCCTTTAACTACTTTCAGACATATGTTTTTGTGCGGTTTGTACACGGGGGCCTTTTCTTAGGAACTTTTAGTTAGTTTTAGTTTTCTTTTTGCCTGGTAATAGTCAGTTGTTTGGCAGTGTCCCTTGATCTTTTGAGTTTCTGTGGTCCTTAAAACGTTTTTTTGTGTACGTTTGTATTTTATGTTTGTATATTTATATTCTATGTCTCTATATCTGTATATGTGTCTTGTCCTTTGCTTGTGCGCCTGTGTATAACATTCCTATTCACTCATTCAACCTGAACAAGTTCTGCTTTGAGAGCTCCAGACACACACATGACACACTGCTGCGATTATAAAGAAGCCCATTGATGACAGTGACCCCTTTCTCTGGGAGATGGAGAGAGAGAGGGTGGAGGAGAGGTGAGGGGATGAGGAAAGTATCTGATGTGAATGTTTCTTCTTTGCTCGGCAGCCAGTGACACTGACCCCTCAGCAAATAAGAGTTTTACTCGTCCTTTCATAGAGACTTTGTTTGGATATGGGGCCGGGCCTCTTATTTCCCTCTTACTGTATGCTGTCCTCCCTCCATCTGCATTGCGCTCTTGTGTTTACAGACCCATTACAGAGTGCGATGTGTAGGTCAGGTCATCATCGCAAGCCAGCTGCAGAGCTGAGGTAGACAGCAGGCGCATCTTTCTTTGCCTTGTGTTTTCTGCTTTTTATCTTTCAGGACCATCTTTTGGAACATTAAGAGCAATGTCACAACAAACAGCTTTCCACACAAACAGAAGGCACTCATGTGTCTTCTTGACCTATGGTAGACAGGTGACCAACTGGACCATAGACATCTGCCCCAAATCTCAGTCATCCGTCAGTGTCACTTTATCATATTTCTGTGCTTCCTCAGACACATCACAATATACAGTTTTCCTATTCATCATAGGGAAAGCATGGACTTTGATTTTAAGTTCATGATCTGGATAAGTTAGGAAAAACATAAAATTCACATTTCCCAATAATCATCATAGGAGCAGAGTATGTTTCATGGCATTTGAGCAACCACAGACCAGTGTGCGGTTGATGTCATTTGGTATGCTCAACCAAAAATGTAACGACAAATATTGAACCCTCTGGTGATCACAATGTAGCATACACATTAGCAGTTTTAAAACTGTTTTAGTATTTTAAAGCATGTGTCAGTTTGTGCTCAGTTGTCTATTGAAAATGTGTAGGAACTTTGAGCCTATTTTTTTTCTCTCCGACTCAAATTTTCCAACCAGCCTTTATTATTGAGTTCAGATGTAGCTCATTGGTACATGCTGTAATTTATTCACAAAATTATGTTCTAAATGAATATGTATTAAATATTGGTTAAAGTATACTTGATAGTTGGTCATCTTTACTTTTACCCTTTTAGTTGATATGGATTCCCCATTTGGCCTGGTCTGTTTCCCCCCATGTACATGTGGACCTAGCCAAGTTGGCCTGCCACTCATCAGGAATATGCAGATCAATCTGCTAATTAGTTGCATAGAGTCATTAAAGCTGAGCTAGACCACATGTTTGGCACCCATGTAGACATGGTAACAGAAGGGGCGCACCAGGTCACTGGAGTCAACTGTAGCCCTAGGGCACATTCCCAGACACTTGAACATACCTGGAAATGTCACAAACATGTGTTTTATACAAATATGTATCTTGCTTGACAAATTGAGAATAAACTCTCCAGCCAAGTGGTAATGGTGGCCATGTATACTTAATACTTAATACTTGTATTAAACTTGGAAACATCACTGAACATGTTTTGGAAGGTGGGCCATATTGATCTTATAATAACTGTGCTCATTCCACCACTTTCTCCGCCTCCTGTATTCCTCATCCACTCCATCCTAAGGACTGTTGTGCGTTTAGTCGCATTGCATATTTTACCCTGCCATCTGGTCAGCTCTGCCTGGCACCGCAGGGGAGCGCCGTTCCTCTCATATTCATATTCCACTAGCATATTGTTCCCACTGCTTTTCTACAGCGCAGCCCCAGCACTTCTCTACTTCTTTATTTATTTCTACAGAGGAGGATGGCTAGCAAACTGCAACTCCCCCTCCTATTCGGCGGCTCTTTCAGTTGTCCTATCAAGTGTAACCTGGAGGCCCCTAGTAGAGCAATTAGAGCGGCCTCCCTGCCCACCTCTTGTAATGAAGCCCAGCACATTCTGGAATCTATAGCCCCTTTAGTCTCCCCTAATGGGACATCATTATTGTCAAAGAAACAATGTAAATGGAAATGAACATACTCATTAGCCAGTCGCAGGGAGAAACCTTTGCCGCTCTCAGCTTGCAACTCTGCTTCCAAGCACACACATACACACACAGAACTAAACCTCCTCCCTTCTGCTTCTGCTGAATACTGCTCCAGCTTGCTTTATTCCTCTGGTAGCATGTTTGTTTGTGTGTGCTGCTGTGTGTACTGAAGACAATGTGCATGTGTTACTCAAGGTGAGATGGGAATGGAATGAACATGGATAATTCCACTATTGGCATTCACTCAGTGTTTCTACAGATGTTAATTGTTGCATGGGCTTGTGCCCGTATGTGTAATTGAAGTGTGCTCAAGTTCTCACCATGTGCTTCCTTGCTTACCTTTCGTCAGGGTGCACCTATGCAGCAGTCCAGGTCTCTGTCCCCAGTCAACAGTGTGGAGATGGATTGTGGGAGGAGAAGAATCGCAGAAAACAGGATTCAGGACCTTGAGGAGCTGCTGGAATTGAAGGTATCTACTTATCATAGATGACTACACATAATATCATTTTCACATTAGGATGTTTACACTTGTTTTGTTACATTCTCAACAGTGACTTACTGAATTTACCAAAAAAGTTTCTTGGATGTTACAAGTGAAGTTTGTGGCTTTTGAAGAGCAAAACAAATTAATGATAAAGAAATCTTGTTATTATAGAATAATCTTTAATCATATTCAAAAGATTTAACATGGGAAGGATACATATCGAAAAGGGGCATCATCACATATTGCTTATTATATGTTTTGTCATAGCAAGGACAAGTGAGTACAGGGTAAATATATAAATATATGATCATAACCATAATGTGAATACATACATTATGGTCCTAGATGAAGAGTAAATTTATATTTTTTTTCTGTGATTTATTTTATTAATTTAATTGGGTCAGGTATGAGCTGCAAACATCAAGAGTGTAAATCCTTTTCAGGCTAAATCTATTTATCTATTAAACCCCATATTCTTGCAGTATGTCGTTTATTTCTCTCAGCTCACATCTGCTCCGTCCTTCACAGGCCTAATGCAGCTGCTTGTTGCTGTGGTCACTAACTCACATATGATTGCTGCTATCATCTGCAGGAAGGTCTGCAGTACTGTAACAGTCATTGTCTCCAAAGGTTCAATTGTACTGCTGCTGCCACTGCCTCCACCATGACCTTCCCTAACAGTGTGTTGAACACACACACGCATACATATATGTAGCACACAAACAGATCGTGCGTAGGCAGTGAAGCAGCAGGAGAGGAGCTGCTCTGGTGAAGGTGGATACAGCAGGGTTTTCTACCTTAAACGAATCAGCTTTATTGGTGTTTTAACCTTCAAATGCTCTATGACATTTTTCTCCCATTATTCTTTATTCATGTGTCTTTTTCCCTCTCAAATGCACAACTAAACATAGTTCTTTTTCATCCCTGCGCTTTGAGTCAGTGTATGTCTAAAGTGGTGCTCTTGATTTTTCTCATTTATGTAAGCAGAATATGTTCCGCTTGTATTCATCTTCTTTTTTTTTTTCTTTTAATTTGAACTTTTCCTTAAAGCTCTTCTCCTTTTTGCCTTTATCCTTCTGATCTTTCAGGCTGACCAGCAAGTGATTATGCAGAGGTCATCTCCCTTTGAACACAGTCCTACAAACACTTTAGGCGTCATTTTCTTGTCAGATCTGAAGTGTCTGAATTACATCACTGGCAGACACCTAGTCAGTCAGTAATGCTCAACATAGATTCAGATGACACGCATGATTGTCTTAGTTAATAGCGCCATTTATGTGTCTGCCAGTTGAGGGGCATTTAGCAAAGGTATGTGCAGAACAACTGTGATTGGCAACTCACATCTGTGGCCACATTTAATGAGAGCATTAGGGCAAAGGCACGATTTAGCCTGTTCTTTGCCTGGATTTGGTATTAAGCAACATAACCTCCATCGGCTCCAGTGAAGACCTCTCCTTTAAGATCTGTCAGCAAGGCTTGGTTAAATCTTTTTTCTGTCTTCACGAACTCAAGACAAAATATGCTTCAAAATACTTCTTTGTATCAAAATTGTGCATGCATATTTACCAAACAACAACAATGAAAAAAACAGCACCTGAAATTGTGTCAGTGTGAATTATTTGTTAAATGAATTCCACCAACAATGGCTGAGCAAAAACATTCACAGGGAATATATTATACCAAACAAACAGGGTGCATTTAGAAGTTGACCAAGAAAGATCCTAAGACTGTGGTTTAGACGAGCTCTAAATTTACAGGTTATGAGATAACTTTTGTTATTATGTAGCGCTATATAATTAAAATTTGATTGATTGATTGATCCTCAGAGAATGCTGTTTTTGGTATTTTACATCATGCAAAGAATTCAACTGCATTTATTTTATATATTTCCCTGCTGTATTTTATATTATGTATTTATCTGTAGTTCTGTCCAGCTTGTTCTACTTCAGTTGATCCTTTACATTTCTTTCCAATAGAATGCCTTTGAAATTGGATAGCCTGTACCACTGACATGTTGACCTTGCAGCAAACAGCAGCAGACAAACAATTCTCATAATAATGGCCTTGTTGTGTGTTTTTATTTTGTATTTGTTTGTTTTTTTGTTCTTTACACTTTCAAGTAAACACTTGCTGTTGCTGTGTAATTATTTTTCAGCTTGAAAACGTCCACCGATGTGTATGCTGGATGGGTAAGGGGGTGTATTGATCGGTGGGCAAGGGTCTGTGGCCTGATGACCAGAGCTGGGTTGCCCAGGGGAAGCTCTATAAGGAGCCTGGGAATCCATGATGTGGCTAATGCCCTGCCACTTGCTCCATCCCTCCCACCTCTCTTATCAGTCTGCCTCAACTCTTCTGTGTCCTCCCCCAGCTCCTAGTTCCACCAGTTAACACTGCCCTGGTCTGGACCCTTTCATTAAAGCTTTGTTTTTGAGAGGTTGGGGGGCTGCATGAAGGGGCTGTGGATGTCTTGCAGATGTCCTCTGTGAATAATCCGCACAAGGGAAAATCCATACTTGTCACACTGGCAGTGTGAATGTATTTTGTATGTGTGTGCGCACTCCTGTTGTGTGTCCAGTACATGTTTGTGTGCTCTCTCTCTCTCTCTGTTCTCTTTGTCCTTGTTAATAATAACAGGGCTGAGGGCTCGCATTTCCCTCTCTGCAGGGCAGCCGTGTCATATCAGCAGTAAACAAGCTCCTTCCCTTCAGAAAGCGCTCGACAACTCTCCCTAGCCCTGGCCACTCAAGCAGAAACCTGTCCTGCACTCTTCTTTTCACTTTCCCTTTTGCTTCTCTCTCTCTCTGTCTCTCTCTCTCCCTCTTCCTACTCTTTCTAATTTCTCCTTTGCTCTTTCTCTTTCCTCTATTTTCATCAGCTGCCTTTCTCTCTTTCCTTACTCTTTTTTCACCTCTGTTTGTCCTGCCTGTTGAAAGTGTTTTCTCCATCGCCCTCTCTGTTAAGGTCAGCGTGATGAGGAGGAGGGGTGCCCCTGACAAGAAAAATCTATATGTTGTCTTCTCTTACTCCTTCTTTAAAGCTGGAGCCCAATCTTGCTGTGTTTTAATAGCTGTCAACAACATTGTCAGCAACAACACAGCACATGCTGGTCGTCAGCTGGTAACTCCAGTAAGTGAGTTCAGGGGTGTGTATGTAGCTCACACATGTGTTTTGTGGCCTCTCTGACTGGTCATGTAAATATCGTCCTTTAATGATGTCTCAGTTGCTCAGTGGAAGTGGAGGCTGTTGTCAAGGAGAAGGGAGAATAGCAAAAAGAATCCAAAGCTGCTGACTTTTGTCAGACACAGGTATTTTAACTGTGCACCAGATTAAAAATTAAAAGGGAGTAAAGCTTCCCTCAACTTGCACAGTGGTGTGGCACATAGTCAACATGGAAGCTGAGTCCGTTCTTTATTTGATTTTTACCACATTTCTTACAGATGCAAGAAAATGAAGAGCTGAGGAGGGCTCATGATAAACGTCGTGAACGTCTCTATCTCATCCAGAGCAACTACAGGACAATCAAAGACCAGCTGAAAGAAATGGAAAAATCAAATGGCTTGTAAGTACATCATTTAATTTGGGCCATTGTACCAAACTTTAAACCAACATTTAAAAAGAATTCAAGAATACAAATCCTTCCAAGTGGCAACTGAACTTGAATTTCTATTGTCCTAGTCTGTCACATTCACCCATTTGCACACACACTCACTGTCACACACCTTTGAAACAGTCACTGGGATTAATTTACTGAGCCCATTTACATGCACGCTAATACTGCAGTCATTATTGTAAATAGTATAATCTGATATGTTTTATCAGATAACAGCAGTAATCTGATTTCTCAAAATCAGATTAACACATCTGGATTTGTCCTCAATACTCCAGTGTCTTCCTGCTTGTATACAGGTTAATCATATTTATTTAGTTCTCTTAAATCTGGGCATGTGTATACACAATTAAAATCACAGAAAACGGAAGTTACGTAAGTCAAATGTGAGCAGAAGACAATAACAGGAAGTTTGAGGCTACGTCACTATGTACATATACATACTCCAAAAGAAATCTGATAATGGACTGGAGTGTCTAAACCAGGGTTTTTAATTATCACATTTCTTAAGTGCCTGTAAACACATCAGATCTGATTGTTGCAATTATCTGATTCCTCCCAGTTATCGGATTTTTATGGATATGTAAACGGGTACAATGTCTTGCTCAAGGATGCTTGGACATGTGGACTGGGCCCAGGGATCAAACCACCAGCCGTCTGGTTTGTGCCCCGTCATCTGAGCCACAACTGCCCTTCCATCTATTTAAACCTAGAAATATACACCGTATATCATCAGCTTTTTCAATTAATTACTAAACCAGTGCCCCATCTCTCCTAGATGCATGGTCAGTAGTTTTGGTCGTGAATGTTTCTTTGTGTGACAATTTTGGATGATTGTGAGCCTTTCAAATCTACATGATTACTTCACATACTTCTAAACAACTGTTTCACACAAAAAGGCTAAGTTTTCAGCAATAACAGTAAAACAGTTTGCAGAACACATTTCCTTAAAAATGATGGAGACGGATGGGGTCAGTGTGCTCCAGTTAAAGGTCTTATTGAAGGGTCAAACAGACATGAAAAAGAAAGCAGACTGAACATGTCCCTTAGTGAGAGGATTAGTTATATTGTTGATAAATGACCCTGAAATTGAAACAGCTCCTCTTTATTTTATTACTTTTCTCACGCTTCTCCACCGTTTCACCCCACCCCTTTAGTATGGCGTTTGACAGCAGCTGTAAACACTTTTGCTTTTCAGAAGTGGTTCAACGACACTATGTATGATCTAGTTCTTTCCTAGTGTAACCTGACTTATAATAAATATTGTATACAGTTTACTAGATCAGTTGATGTACGCATATTACCTTGATAAAATACACAGGAGCCATGCATACACTAACTTCCAGTTTGATCTGGCAGCAGTGAGTAAGAGGTGTCTCAAAGCACATAACTCAACTTCACCTTATGTTAAAAGCCCTTGTGAAACCCTATAACTCTCTGAAACCACTCACAAATAGTCTTAAGGTCTTATTGCTCTCCACATGTTGTCTGACAAGACCTGAGTGCTGGATTTGGGAAAGTGGGAGAAATTCTGTTGCCTTTGAAAAGCTCAGAGGTTTTAAGCCGAGTCAATTTAGGCCATTTTGTGCCAAGTGTGTCTGCGTCCCTTCTCCCTCAGTGTTCATTAGGATGTGAGAGCCTGAGATGGGAGGTGTCTGGTCCTGGGAGGTACAAGGTGTTTGAGAAGGCCTGTGGAGGATGGAGGGAGGAGGGGTGAAGGCCATTTCCTGCCTCAACCTGTTATCTTCCCCAGAAACCACAGGGTTTTTACACAAAGTGAAAGATGTGTGGAAAATGTTATAAATATGATTATTCTGTTATCTCCATTGTCTCCCCTCAAGTATATTTTTTCTTTTCTTTTTTTTTTTTTTACCTGTTCACCTGCATCATTGAGGCCATTCTAAAATGTTACTAAAGGTGCATATGTTTGGTGGCCACACGGGAACTAAGTGTTGACCTTGTCAGCTGTTTTCTCTTTGGGTTAATTAAAGAAAACAGCAGTGCAATGTGAGCCCGTGTGAAAGTGGAGTCAGTGAGAGAGCGTGTTCAGCGCTAGGCTCGACTCGGCTCATGTCAGCTCAGTGCGGCTCAACAGCATGTGTCTGAGACAGTGGGAACAAAGACAGAGAGATGAAGGGAGAGAGTCAACACCCATTGTGCCGCTGTTATACATTTTAACAGGTTATCAACAGAAGTCTGTCAAATAGTGCATTATAACTTTGATTCTGTCAGAGGAAAGGTATATAATCTGTACTGCGTATAACCTATAGCCATTCAAAGTGGGCTGTGTTTGGGACAAAGAGCAAAGGGGGCTCACAAACCCATAAAAGGAGTTTGTTGTTTCAGTGTCAGTATATCTGTATTTCATGACTGATTTGACACAAAATTGATGCAATAGGCAGCGTTGCCCTTTTCACTCAGACCCCTCCATGGCACCAGCCAGTCACTCAATGTTATGATCCTGGCATTCATTTGGCATTAAGCCCCATCCCTAAATAGCTGTAAAACCCACTGGGGTAATGCCAGCCTGAACGAGAGACAATAGAAAATGACTTAAATACTCCCATTAGTGCTGGAAAATCAGGGCCCTAACAAGTCAGTGGGGATAGGCGTCGAGTCTCATTGCATTTTGAGCTTGTTAGGGATTTCCCAGTAGCTTCCATGCTGCGTTGTTGCCTTTTTGGAAAGATGCGGGGGGTCTGTATTGTTCACTTTTTATGCACAGGTCCAAAAGAGTAGACTTTACGCATCTCCTTTCCTACCTGACACACGTGAACTTGCTTGCAGTCACAAGTGCTACTGAATAACTCAGTAATTTCTCATTTACTATAATACTGCACGCATTTTAACTTTCCTCGTCTCAAACTTACTTTCATTAGCAAAGTACTGAAATAGACAATTGGTTGCTGTACATCAAGCTGCTAAGTGACATTAGTTGCGCTTGTGAAAATCAGTACCGCCCAGGATACTACTCACAGCCAATCACCAAGCATCTTAAAGGTCCAGTGGCTTATCAGCATGCAGGGGCTGTGCAGTTTCCAGTCCCAGTGAAAACACCCTGCCATTCACCATTACTACCATATTTTCCCAAAATGGCATGAAGGAGAGGAGGAAAAAGCCAACTTCTTATTTATATTAGAGAAGGGAAAAAGTTTTTTAATCAGACTGGGGATGATGGGGGTGAGCAAATAAAATTAAAGGTTATTAAAGCATCCGTACTCTGATCAAAGTTGCGCCCATAAACAGATTCCCCCTGAATCAGAGCAATTAGCCGCAGCGGTGTGGAAAAGTTCTCTCTATTTCCTTCTGCTTAATAATGGAAACTAGGATACCATAGGGGAGGAAGCACTGAGGCCTGAAGAAGATAGCTCTCTCAAGGCTCCATGTTCAACAGCTTTTAGGCCCACTGTAAACAAATTAAAATGTATAAAGCTTTACTGTGACTTAATAAAGCTTCATACACCTTTCACAAAGAATGCAGTTAATACAGTGAAACAGAGCTGTGGGTAAAATATCATGTACTTTTACAGCTCAAAGCCTCCTTAAGATAGTTCAGGCTGAATTCATGGAGTATTTCCAGTAAAATAAGTCACAGCCTATCAGTATTTGCGACTTAACATTGAAATTATCTCTTAATAGGTTTGCACTCTGAGAGACGAACCCGGACCCGTAAATGGCACACTCACACATATGAACATACACTATGAAGAAGTTCAAGGGCTTTAAATTGCTCACAGGGGCATTACTGGTATTAAATGAAAACATTTGCTGTTCCATGGTAGCCTCCAACTCCCAGGCACCAGGGTTTAACTAGTATTAGCGTAGCGTTTCAGCATCTACATAGCCAATAATGACCACGAGAAAAAGAAGTCCTCCACCATAGCAGTGACCCTAACAATCCATTACTACACCTCTGCTTCATTGATTGAGAGAAAATGAGAAACTGTGGTATGTGTGTTTTTTTTGTGTGTGTGTGTGTGTGTGCGTGTGCGCGTGACAAAAATGGTATTCTCTTTTTATCTGCCGCTTTTTCAATTTGTGGATTTTTCACTAAACGCGGTTTTATTTCACAAATGAACAGCTAATTGGAATTGAATGTGGTGGGCCAAGGCTGATTGATGGGCGTGTACAGGGATGCAGTTGGGGGTAGTCGGACTCTGTGTGTGTCTAACATAGAAAGAGCTGAAGTTCAATGGAGGGGGCAGCTACTGAGCACAAATTGTCATTAAGTATTCATAAGTGAGGTGTAGACATTTGAATGACCTCGTTTGCAAGTGTGTTTTTGCCATTATTTACATTTGCATGGCACACAGGGAATGCTCCACTGCCCTGCCACACGGGCAGTGCCCTGGGCTTTAACAAACATGCATGCGTGTGTACATGATTTTCCACTGAAATGTCAAAGTCAAGGCTGCTCATTTGAATACTGCTAAAGATGGCTGAATAACAAAAACAGAGGGGAACTAAGGGGCCTTGTTACCCCATGTGAATTGAGGCAGCAAATTAATATACAGTATAGTACCAATCATTTCCCATGTTGGTATGTTGGCTATCAGTATGTGTGCACATCTGTGCCATTAGGCTACCTGTTAAATATACGTATATATTGTGTACATCCAGGCCAGTGGGAAGGATGCAACGCGCAGAGCCATGGCAGCTGAGGCAAGAGAACAGCGATGCCGTGTGGAATGAGCTGGCCTACTTGAAAAACCTCAACAGGAAAATCACTACTGAAAAGTAAGTCACCACTGTTCGCTGTTAAATTTGTCTCGCTGACGTGTGTGTGTGTGTGTGTGTGTGTGTGTGTGTA
>JAPTYQ010000001.1:1428916-1439838 GCA_029814465.1 Ostorhinchus cyanosoma
CTGTGTATGACATTCGTCACCAAGTTTTCATCAAATCTGTAAAATTTGGGCATTTTTGGAAATTTGTTGTGACTTGCATTGTGGGAAGCAGCGCTCCACATCGCCGCATTATGGCCACAGTGGCCACAAACATGGAAATGGCTTCATTGCCTGTTACAATTGCAGCTGCGTGGAGTTCCACTTCCCACAAACCACATTGTGACAAATTTCCAAAAATGCCCGAGTGACCTACCAGTTCTGTTTGTAAAGAAATGGATTGTTTATGGTGGAGTACACTTTGAAATTGTTCACCGTGAGGTGCGTAATCTTGGAAAGACTTACGGATTCGTGATACTTAGGCTATGACTCAGTTTTACAGATTTGTTAAAAAAATTGGTGACAAAAGTCATATGCAGCTTTAATAGAAGATTTTGTCCAACCCCTTGATAGTATAGGACTAATCAGACACCTTTTTTGTCAGTGTGCAATCTTAAGACAAAAGTCTTGCCTCTTTTATGAAATCATATCGTTGTGTGCTGTACAACTCAAAATCAATACTTCACTCAGTATTTCATTTAAGACATCTAGTTTATCAAAGCATACTGGTATACTTTTACAGACACAGGCTAATGATATAGTTGACACCAATGTTTATTTTTGTTTGAGATTTTGTTCTGGTTATAGTAGATGGCTGGCAAGTAACTTCAGGCAGGGTGGGCTAGAAAATTCACAGTGGGATCATATTATCTACCTCATTATGCATCTGTCTACGGCACTCCATGTCCACACTTGTTAATTGTTGTTAAAGATCTGTTGGTAAAAAGAGGCAGGGATTATTTAGGCCCCATAAACAAAATAAACACATGCAGTGCACCCTCAGACTTAAGATGTGATACTCAGACGACATCAAAGCATAAATTAGCCAGCGATTACTGGGGAAAAAGCCTTTGAGATCATTTTCACTACAGCAGCAGTGAAAGCTCTTCTATACAGAGTGACCATTATGGATGTGAACCTCCCCAATAAGCGACATTGACTCTAATTAAGTTTAATAAAGTTTACCCTGATATTCCCCATATTCCTCCATTTCTTTTCGTTTCATCTTGATTTGCTTAAAGGTATTAGAAGTAATGAGAGTCTTTTGCCCCCAGAACCAGAGCTTCGTTGGAGGAGGGACACATTTACTCACACCAGCACATACACACAAACAGAATGTTTTATGCATATTTTTAAAGCAAACAAGGAAGGTTTTTTTTCCTTCATTAATTATTTGGTCAATTAATTATTGTTTGAAAAAAAAGCCTCACAGTTAGTAATTATGAATCAAGCTTCAGTGTGACCTGACATCTTGGCTGCTTTAATAGCATGATAAAATTATTACATTAATAATGTAGTTATTTCAAACAAATAAATAATATCGGGGCATACTGTGTAGTGAAGACTGTAATACGCTTGTTCCCTTAATAAAAAATGTAATGTAATGTAAATGTTTCTTCTTCAAAGTGTGTAAGAGAACTTTACTGGTACAAATGTCTTTTCCTTTCTTATATTTAATAAATAAAATGCTCTAATATTGTTTTATTTCATATTAGGATACCCAGCAGCATCAACAAGCCTTTTAAACAGGGAATATTTTGGATATCCTAGGTTGTTTCCACCAGTGGTTAATACTTGAATCCCCATTTACCTCTCATATCACTGGCCTGTGGCTCGAGAATCTAACTCTTTAAGACTCACCGTTGTTGCTGCCCTTGCATCGCCAGTAGCTAAAAAGCAGCACCGAGCCATGTAAACTCCACCAGTCACCAATTCTGCTGACAGCAGTGACTTATCCACCCAAACTCCCGCCATGAATGAGCAGCCCTCTAGCATGAGTTTAACCATAGGGGAATCCCCCCCACACCCCAAAAACAAGACTCTTTCCCCAGCCATAAAAAATGCCAGAGGTGTTTTTGCTTTCTCACCCTATTCCCTGATCCCTTCTGCGTGTTTTTATGCAAGAAACCAAGACGAGGCCGGGATGTGAAAACACAATGGCTGCAGCAGATGATGATGAGCTGTACACCCTTGTGGATGAAGGCTGGAAGTATGTGCTCTAAGCTGTGTTAGGTGGAGCCCAGGTAGAGACAAGATCAAATGACAAGAAATGGATAGCTCAAGGCTGAAGTTGTTGCACTGCATAAGAGAGAAAAGGGTTTTTAAAAAAAAGGGTTCAAAAGGGCGACGTGAGACACAGACTTACTTTTCAGACCACATCATTACCAAACAGAACACCTGTCTGCTGCCTTTAGTTTGGTTTCTACTGACTAACTTCTTTTGCTTTTTATGCTTGTTGAATCTTATTTTACTGTAGGTAAAATAGCAAGTTGAGAATTTAAAATAGACTAGTTTGATTTATCAACTAGGGGATGTATTTATAAAAATTGTCAGGAAAGCATTGGTCTTAATGAGGAAATTGTAAGAAAATTCTCAGGACTGTGGGTATGGTTTAAGCAATTCCCTATGAAGTTAAGAGTAGATCCTAGTAAAGATAAGTTATTCACAGAGCATCTTAACCCTTGATAGAGCTCCTAAGGTGAGAGACTGTTTGCAGTCAGAAGGAGGCCTTTTAAGAGGCTTAAGAGTCTCATAAGCAGAGTGGAAAAAAGAGGAAAGTCAAGAGTTTGAGTTTATATAGTTAATGAAAACTAGCACTAAGCCCGCAGTAAAAATGTTGTAAATCGAAAGAAAAAAATAAAAACTGTTTTAAAAAGCTAAATGAATTTAAAACTATGAATAGTGCAACAATGCAAATGAATTAAAATATCATGGAATTGCGTCTCTTTTAATTCCCCCCAAGTGTTAATGGTGTAAAACATTTGAGTTTTTTTAATCAAAGTTGACATATTGGATGCTTCATCCTACTTTTTCAAGGCCATTTGGAAAAACATTAACATTATCTAACGTAAAAAACTAAAACTCTGGGCAGTTCTTAAAAAAAGACAGTTTCACTACTTATGTTCTTGTAGTCCTGTTGATTTCACAATGCTTTCTCTGCACATTATGGCAGGAATGCTTATCTTTTGGATGTGATCAACCAGTCACACCTTTCAAGAGAACATGTCATACCTAGCACTGGGGTTGATCCCACCTACTCACCGACATAAACTTTTGTGTGTTTTTTGTTCAGAGATATTTAGTGACAGCGAAATTGAAATTGCAGATTCCAACTAACGTAGTAAGCTCTGATTATTTTCTATGGTAGCTGTAAAAAATTAATAAATAAATGGAAGTCCCTCATTAGAGCTAGGTTATGTTTTTGGTCTGTTTGGACTCTGGACTGACATAGTATGTAACAGTGATGGATCTTAATGCATGAAGCCACATGCTATAAAATCGGGGCAAAACGAAGAAGAGGAAGGCTGTTTGGAGATGCTTTAGAGCGGTTCGACAGATGCTATCAATGAATGCAACAACATACCTTATTGCATGGTGGGATTCACATGCAGATAACATGCTGCTTGATATTGATACTTAAACAGACTAGCGCTCCCCCATTTTGGTCTCTGTGCCCCCCTTTCACCTTTCTTGTTCCAAATGCCTCCCGAAAGTGTCCCAACACCCCCTGGGGAGCGGTACCGCCCCTTTTGAGAAACACTGCTTTAGATATATGATGCTGCAACATGCGCTAGTCCATGAACCATGGCCTCCTCCCCACGTAGATTTAAATGATTCATTGTAAGGTAACAAAAATACAACAACCCCTATTTTTGTGTGATTACACTCTAATGAAAATATAACTGTAAATGTGTTATTCTAGTTTGGCAGTGAGATGCTCTTATCTCCTTAACAAAATCTCTGTCATTTTCCTATGTATGGCAGACCGTGTCCCACTGCACCACCAGTACTCTGACTGTTACTGAATAAGGATGCAATAGTCTTCCATCTTCAGAATGTTATGATGTGAAACTGGAGGCCCATGGCCAATCTGCAATCTAATCCCTTCCTTATCCAACAAAGTATGCTTATCCTTCAACAAAATTGAATGTTTTGCATATGAACTTTGGTTTGGCATCAATACCATCAGCATCTGAAAAGGCATAAAAGAGAAACATGAGATGGAACAGGCTTCCTCCACATACTGCATATTTCAGCTCATTTGTCCCATTAACAGCCTGGACACCTAAGGCAGTGCCGGTGCTTCATCGACTTGAGTTCATTTATGGAGGAAAATCTATAGTGTAGGGACACATATCCATCTGCTTCCTCACCTCTCCTCAGGGAGCGTCATTTGTGTACTTATTTAAGCTGCAGTCAGCCATTAGACTAGACCTCTACTGGACTGGGCTAAAAAGATAATTACATTCTATCTCTGTGCCATGGTGATAACTTTCCTAAGCCATTGTCTCTTGACATATGAGAAAAACCACATGCATTGGTTGTTGACGGTGCAAAACTATTTGTTGAAGTAACTTCTAGTTTGAGTTACCTGCCATTGTGCTCATTGTAGTCCACCACAGCCGCACATGCCCTGTTACCTTTCAGAGGATCACATGCGGCTTTGCATGGTTTACAAAGTCAGTCATAAGGAAGACCTACTGTACTGTTGTAATGAGGTTAACTGAGGGGAGAATGCCACTACAGTAGCAGGAGCTTGTTTCTAGTGTTTCTCTCTGACTCTGAGGAGCAGAGGGGAGGGAAATTAGGTGTGTGTTTCAGGTGTGGGTGTCTCTGTGGGGATGTGTGTATCCTCTGTAGAATTCAGTTGGGGTCCTAATAATAACTTGAAAGTGCAAAGTCTCGAGCATGGCTCCACATAATTAGCCTTTAGCAGGAATCAAGCTAATTGCGGAGAGGTAATTGGGCACACTTTCCAGTCTGTTTCTGTGTTATGATACACGCACTGCACTCTCCTACCTTGGCGTTTCATGTAGCTTGTCACTTTGATTTCCTGATAATTTAAAAAGTATTTTAATTAGTTCATTTCTTTGTCATGTCATCGTCTTTCCTAGTGAAAAGGAAAACTGGTGTATACAGTAATATAGCCCTCAGTGGAAGTAGAGTGATATTTGTGGAGATTTGCTTTACTTATTATAGAATTACTGTGTTTGTTTTATTTTTGTCAATCCCTTGACAATGTGTATAATTGCAGGGTTGGCCTGGAAGAGGAGTTGGACATGTTACGAGTTCAGGCTGCTATGGACCGGGCTACAGTGAAGGAGCTCCATGTATGTCTTGCTAATGAACATCAAGGTGAGACTTTTCTCTTTGTACTTTGTAGATTCTCTCAAAAATTCATTTTAGCTTCTCATTATCAAGAACACTCTCTCAGTCGTGACAGAGTTGTGACCCTTGTGTCAAGGCAAGGCCATGCTCCTCCCTTATGAACAGTCTAGCCATATATCAAAAATTTTGAAATACCAACAGGGTGTTGTTGGCCAATTATCTGCTTATTCTTGGTCCAAACGTTTTTATTTACTATCACATCTGCCGTAAAAAATTCAATACCAGTCGACCCCTAGAAAAGTGTGACTGAAATAATTCTTCTCATTTTACGCAGAAAGGTCCTCTCCCAACAGCTAAAGCCTAGCTGAACAGGCAACAGAGGCAAGGCAAGGCAAAGTTTATTTGTATAGCACAATTCATACACAGGGCAATTCAAAGTGCTTTACAGAAATGGAAAAGAGGCAGGTGAGCAAACTAATACCAGCATTACTAGACTAACATGGCTCATATCTGTTAGTCACTGCTTGGTTTCATAATAGAGCCAGGTTTGAAAGAGCATGTTATTTTCGACTAAGCAAACAGTTTTCTCTACCACAGATGACCACCAGCCCTACGAGCAAGTCATAGCCGCCATAATAGCATCGTAACACACTAGTTCAGGGGGGGAAAAAACTACAACAAACATACATACAAAAACTACTGTTCCTTGTCTTGCCCAAACAGGCAAGCCACACCAAGCGTCTCTAACATGGGAAATGGCAAATTGCCATTCAAAGTGTATCAATGGTATTTGCAGAATTTCATGTTTAGACACTCACATTCACAATGTGTACACAATGGACCTCAGGCTGCAACATGCCCAAGCTGCAAAATGCAGAGCAGTGGTTTAGATGGTCGGTAAAGCTCTCATCATTAACTCGAAGAAGAAGAGGAAAAGGTGGCTGACACTGCACATGGATGGAGAGAAATGAGGTGTCCTGGATGAAAGCGTTGACCCAGCTGGTTTCCTTGGCACTGCAGTTGCCACCATGCAATGACATTATCAGGGAAAGAAGAAAGCGGGAGAAGCCCTGCTGCTGTATGAAGGATGCACCCACAGTCCTGCCCACTCATCACGTTTGTACAGATCACAGGCGGACCAGCTGCTGCATCGACATTCAGAATCTCGCAACGTCCAACTTCCCAGTCACCACTTGCCAAGGAAACGGATTCTACTGCTGCTTAGAGTGGTCCACTGACCACTACCACAGCCGAGTATTTAGATTTCTTGAAGAAGCAGACAGCCTAGGATTCCTCAAGGGGTGCTCTGTCCTCATTTAACCAGAGGAACTTCCAGAGCCATTTTAAAGGAAGTATCTATTAAAGAAGCAGTAGCAAGCAGCAACTTGAGGCTTTGCAAAGTTTTGTTGGCTTGATGTTATACATTGTGCGTTTAGATTAATTAAGACTATAAGTGGGTGCGTCACCAGTTTGTCATCCTTCCACACAACATATGCTTTTCATAGACATTTGACACTGTGTTGACTCCTCTTACAGTGGAGGAGCTTTGCAAGTGGAAACACCTGCCAAGCGCTGTTGGGTGGAGTAGTGATGTAGAGGGCTCTTAGGAGAATGTGTTCCTCATAATGCACCTCTCTTGAGTTATTAGACTCCTAAGACCCAGGACATGTCAGGAAGGTACACGTTTTGGGTTTTTGAATTAAATAATTGCCTTTATTGGAAACATTATGATGCAACAGGTTTTTCAGATGCATTTTTAAAACATTTTTTTATGGAATTTCCTTTGTGGTGGACAGTTTTGTTGTTTTTTGTTTTTTTTGTATGAAGCTGTTAAACTCTTGTCCTCAAATGTGGACAGTGGGTCCTAGGAGGTTAAAGAACAGGTTTTACAAAATCTGGTACCTGAGTACAACTTAAGACCAGAATGCGTTACTATCCTAGTGGGCTTTATTCTTTAAAGTCACCTTGTAAATGTTTTCTGTCTTTTTCTTTCTTTTTCAAATGGTTTGGAAATACTTTTGCCCAAATTTAATTTGAAGCAAAGATTCCCCTTCTATTTTATCCATTCATTTCCTCTGTGTACAATGTCAAACCAAAGATGTTGCCACAGGCGTAGACTACAAACATTTTAAACAACATTGAAGGTATCACCCATAATGGTAAAAGAGTATGCATGTTCAACATGGCAGCATCTTTAAGCTATGTTTTTTCCTTTGGCCTGAGTGGATGTGTGAGCAGAATTAATAAGATAACTCCCAGTGGACTTAATAGGACAACTCAATTAAGACTTTATCAACTTGCAAATTGATTAGGAGATCAAGTGGTGCTCGTCTTATCATTCTTAATGTTAAAAAGCACTTCACTTTTAATCCAATCTGCAGCCTTTTGTCAAACACTGACCATTACAACCAGTGTCGTTAATTAACTCGTTCAATAACAAATCTGTCCTCGATCACTTTAATTTACTTCACAACCAATGATTGTGTCAGTTGAAGATGCAAGCGTTTGATTTAAAGGATGGCACTAATTAAAATTGTGGATTGTCTCCTATTGACAGCCTTGTCAGGGAACACTAGGAAATACACCTATTTGAGAGAACATGTGAGCCACTAAATGTAAATGTTACACTAGAGCCTGAGAGCTTTTACACTGTAATTTCATGGGTAGGGCAACTACCCTTAGTCTAGTATGACTGAATTTAAGAAGTACTAATTTTGTAAGGAAAAAAAAAATGCTCCAGAAAGTAAATGTTTGTCCGTGCTCTTAACAGTATCCTTAGCTACGATAAAAGCCTGGCAACTTCTCATTTAGGGATGACGCAATGTGCATTATTTTCCTGAAACCATTGTCATCCTGTGCACAGTACAACACAAAACTAGCCAAAAAAAATAGACATAACAATTCAACTCAATTAAATATTGTTGACTGCTGCAGGTAAACCAAGTAAACTTGAGTTTTTAAGTTTGCTTAAGTTAATTATTAGATTAAAAACGTGGACAGCCACAACGTTTACTCCTGAAGAACCTGTGTGACGCGATCAAAGGGGCGGAGGGTTGAAGTGCTTACACCAGGATCACACTAACGAAAGGCAGCAGATGAAAGGAACAGGGCCTTTGTGCTGCGGCCCGTGAGGAGACGTGGGAGGGACGTTAATGTATGCCGCAGTGCCAGGACCTCCTCCAACTGAGGGTGACTAGGGAGCCACCACGTCTTTTTATCAAGGTAGTGCCGAGGTGCCAACTCCCAAGCCACCAGTATTGGAGCTGGATAATTGTCTCCCAACCTGGTTATGTACCCAGCGAACACGGCAGCCCTCCTGTCCTATTTGGTGCTCTGTCTGATTGGATGTGACATGCTGGGGAGACAAAAGAGCAGGCTAATTCAAAGTAACAAACTTCCCTGGGCAAAGTGTCAAATGCAAAGCAAGGGAGCAGCAGCTCCTCACAACATAGCCCTTTCTTTTGCTCTCTCCTTCTATGGCCTCTTTCCTGCCGCATTCTCCAAAAGATCAACTGACCTGAGAAGTCAAGGTCCTGAATGTTTAATGTTTCCAGCTTCATTGTACAAATTATTTTGGTCATACTGTCATGAATGTTTAACAGAAAAGAAAGAAAGGTAAAAAAAAGTTTTATATTGTTTTGTGTTGTGCTGAGGTGAGAAGGAAAGCTACTTCTAGTTTCTGAGGTGTATATATGTGTGGGAAACAGTGACACAGAGGTCTGATATGTGCTGTGTGAGCACATATTAATGTTTGTGCACTAAATCCCTAAACACTTGGACTATTGCATGCATTCTGTTGTTATCATAAAACCTAAATCATATCTTTGCCAAGGCCACTATTGAAGTTGTTGGAATAAAGCAGCATTTTAGTCTGCAGAGATTAGCCATCCATTGGGGAAACATAGTGGACTACAAAGCAGTGCAGCCTGGGGCTGTGTGTTCACAAGGGATTCAAGCACTTCTCTTCGTTTGTTTAAGATCCCCAGAGAGAAGTTGCACATTGCATGTAACATTGTGTGCTTTTGAACACTGTTTTTCTGTTTCCTAGTGGACTAAATAAAACACCATATTGTTAATCGAATGGAAAAAACACTTCTTAATAAAGATTTGGAACAGGATTCAGAATTTTTGCAGCTAAAATTTTAAGTCCCTGAAAACAGCACTAGTGCCTTTGCTTTCCTTCTGATTGGACTGACAAAAGGAGGAAGAAAAGAAACTGGACCTCAGGAAGGAAATTACGCCTTAGTAATGCTAATTGATTTAATTTACCCACTTTATTATCATTCTATTGATTGAGCAGCCTGAGTTTGACACATTATGTCACAATAATGAGCTTTGTTCCCTTGTGCAGAATTGCTTCACAAAGTGGTAAAGGGACCTCGGGTCAAAAGCAGCACTCCAAAAAAGCCTTCTGTTTCTTCTGAGCGAATGGAAGAGTCATTTAAAAAGGTACAGTACTATGCCATTACTAAGTGTTCTTTGTCATCACCAATAAAAGAAACCCGACAGAGACATAACTACTGCACAATGCCTTTCAGACGTTTTGGTGTGAATTTTTCAGTGATGAGTTAACAGTGTTGTCATTCATGGCAGATTTTCCATTGGTCAAAGCTACAAGCGTAGGCAGTCATTTCCAAGTCAAGGGGAAGAGTCAGAAATTAGTTTCCCATTTTGAAATTGCTTCAGACAACTACAAATAATAAGTGGGTTAAAGAGAAGGAAATTAGGGGTAGGTGATGAAATGATCATACAGACATTACAATCATGGATATTGCCATGCCAAGTCAAACCACAGATACTTTTCCAGTACAGTCATTCACCACTGTTATGCTGAGTGTCATCAGAAGATTGCTCGACTAAGATGTCATTCTCTACTATCCTTATAAAAACAAATATTTGACTTTTTTAAATGATGCCACTTATGTCTCTTTGTTATCCCTTTAATTATCTACTAACCTTAGGTATTAAACAGTATTTTAATACCAAACTAGTAATCGTGGAAATTGTGGTATCTTCATTAAAAATAGAGACATTAATCTCTGGTTCAGTACATTTTCAAAGGTGAGATGAAAGATCACAGTTCAAACATTGGATCGTATTGTGATGAAAAACATTGTGACATGATCTTTTGGACAGATCACCCACCCCAAGGTGTTGCCCAAAAATCACTAGATTACCATAATTTTTTTGGATTGAAGCTGTTAGTAGATAGTACTCCCTTGTACACCCATGCTATTAAAAGCCCCTTTTGCATTAGATTATATACCCCCCCCCCCTTTCTGCTTTCAGGGCAGTGAAACATCAAGAATATGGATAGGCATCTAATTTTAATTGAAAGGTACCAGGCTTCACCAGCAGTCAGAGTGAGAACCAAATAAAGGGGAAAAATTGCCTGGAGGCACAAACCCAGCAGGCATCCAATGTTCGCTTAAACAGTCTCCACCAAAGAGCTAACAAATAGACTAAGTGCTCCTGGTTTCTGTCTAGTTAAGGGTGATCAGGATAAAGTGGTGCCAGTCAGATGGCCATAACTTTGCCAGGCAGAGGGTGTCACCCCCCCACCCCCAGTGGTTCAAGTATCCACACAGCACATACTCCCAGGAGACACCACACATGTTAAATGAGGGCTGTTCTTTTTAGTAATTTCATCCACAGTCGCAGAAAAAATTATTAGACCATCAAAAGTCATCAAAAACAATGGTTATGTAATTAAGTACTAACTCCTGTGTGTATCATGT
>JAPTYQ010000001.1:1462567-1475000 GCA_029814465.1 Ostorhinchus cyanosoma
CATCAGTCTGCATTTAATTACCAAATATGGTCATGAACTCTTACCAGGAGGGTAGCTTTGAATTTACTCATTTATTTGACAGGTTAGCTTCAATCTAAAAATTCAGTTTGTAAGCTGTAGTGGCCTCTAAAGGTGAAATTGTAAATTGCAATTGAGGGAATATCCCTCACCTCACCTTCCCCTGTGGGGTGCACAAAAAAAAGGGAGAACACAAAAGGTCCTTGTTAGAGCCAGTGTTTGGTTTATCTGTTCCTGTTCTTTTTGGTTAAGGAAATATTAACTCTGGTCCACACACAACCATCTTATCTGCAACAATGCACATTAACATTAGGTACCATTTGCCATATAATGGCAAACAAAGAGCAAAGAAGAGGAGCTTTTCTGAGCTATTGTAGAAACATGGTGGACACTGGGGAGGAGACCTGCTCATTCTAAAGTAAAGAAAACACTATAATTCAAATGTTGACCCTATTATGCACTAATGAAAACATAATCTTGACTACTTCATTTTCTTCTATTGGATTCCCAGGCTGAACAGTCTTATCAAAATGCAGTTTATAGATGACTTTCTCATTAAGCCATAGTACATTACAGATATAATAATAAAATAAAATCATAAAATAAAAAATGGTTCAGGCATATGATTTGGGTATCTTCTAGGGCCTACAGACCCAGCCCCAGCTCAAAAACATACTGCTCATCCTAACTGGACTGGAGCGGCTCAGAAGCAGCTTGAGAATGTGGCATAGCAGAATGACATCTGGGTTGTATTAGTTAGACTGCAACCATCATGACCTGGCCCAAAATAGGGGTCAGGAGGTAGCGTGTATGGATAGAATTGTAATTATTTGTGTATACATCATTATGCATGTGCATTTTTTTGTAATGTATAAGGTGATGCAAGCCACCACTGTTACTGAATACTGTGCACCCAGAGGGAATGGGCACTATTGTCTTAGTGTAGAGCTAATCCATCACCTTGAGGTGTGTTTGTATCAGCCTGTGTGTGTCTGGCAGACACTGATAAAGACTGTCCATCAACTCAGCTCAGGTGACACCTGTCTATCAAAGGAGGAAATAGGTTGGCAGAGATATATCATGTTTTCACACACACACATAAATCAAGTGGACATTATGGACAATATAGTCGCATTTTTCAATTACCATTACCTTTAAAGCTAGGAATTATTGTAGAATGTCCTTTTCACTTGCACTAGAGGATAATTGGAGGTTGATGGGGCATATTTATCTGCAGCATCTTTTTCTAATGTAGGTAAAAACCTTTTTTTCTTTTCTTAGATGTACTGCCTACACACACATTAACATGTAGAAGCGACAAATATGCATCTGTATGCAACCTTAAAATAGAAGGTGCATTACGTACAATCACAGATGTATAGACGTGCATAGAAATACAGTTCACACTTGTATTGCTCCTCTCCTCCATTCCCATAACCCTAGGCTGGTGGGGCCAGTGTGTTGTTGTTGAGGATTCACATCATTGTTTGTCTCCCCCTGGCTCCTGTGATCCCCTATAAGAACACCAAGCCCTTTGATTGGACTGCCTGACGTCCGGAGGAGATTTACTCTTGTCATGTATTGATCAGGACCGGAGGGCTGTGCATGTGTGTGTGTAGATGCGTCTGTGTGTCTTTATGAGCTTGTGTTTTATTTCTTTTTTTTTTTTTTTTTTTGTTCTTTGTGCCTGTATGTGTTGTGGGTGTGTGTATTTGTGTGTGGAGATTTTTTATTGTGTGCCAGCAAACCCTTTTGGCCCCTGCACACGCCCCAGGCTGTAAGCACTGCTGTTGAACTGCTAAACAGTGGCCCTGCATGTAGTGACTACTCCAAGTACACACACATACACACACTAGAGGTAGGTCTATTGCCCAGAATATTTTGGCATGTCATCCCTGCTGAAAAGATTGTGCACAGTTTGTATAATGTCTTTTCTTTTTCAGGAGTATGTATGTATCTTATTTTATGTTACACGATACATGTGTGTTTTCATAACTTCAGAATGCTGCATTGAACTAGAAAATGCACTTTCCTACAGCTGTGATATAACAACGCTTACCTTTATTTACATCGTGTTACTTTAATGCAGTGATTCTCAATCTTTTTCTGTCAGGCCCCTCTTTGGAGGATGAAAAATCTCCAAGCCCCCCTCAACCCCAACAACATTGAAAGAGTGGTGCAATTATAACCTTTATTGAAAGAAACATCAATATTGTAACAATACTTTTTGCTTTTCCTTGAATAATTTGGTGTGCACATTAAAAATAACTTAAATGTCTGAATGAATAATAACAACAAGATTGCTCCCTGAGACCATATTTTTCCTAATAAAAATAGGAAATGCATAATTATCTTATAGCTGTGCCAATGAAGTTACTTTTTTTTAACAACAAACACATTTTGATAACAAAGATGAACATTTTAACAATATCAGTGGCTGTAATGAGCCCGTTTACATTGCACATCTCAGAACATTAACGTACAAACTGTGCAAAAACAGAAGCATTGCACTTTTTTGTTTTTCCAGTGAAATCCTTGTCCTTTCACCTAAACTTTTTGTATAGTTTAATGACAGATCACCATGGCAGTAAATGTACTTGTTGTACATCCCTAAATTGAGTCCAGGGTGCTCCAACACTAAAACATTAGTTGCTGCTACATGTTCTAACCTGAAATAAACAGCCACCCACAATTTGAGAAACACTGCTTTAATTTATCTGTTGTGTAAAAGGTGCTAACAACAGTAAAAATCTTTCTTTAGTTTGTGGGTTTGATAGAAAACAGTAAATACCAGTTACTTTTGTAGTCATGTTTTAGCTTTTGTCATGGTTGTCTAAACAATATAAAATTGCAGCATTTACCCCTCCCACAGTGATCCTAATGTTGTTGAATGGCCCTTTGTGTCCTCATGTGTGTGAAGAGGTTCAGAGGTTGCTAGTTATTAAAGAGGATATCTTTTAGTTGCTTATTTGATCCCCATCTCCATGCCCTAATCCTCGTCCTGTCTAAATTGGCCCTCTGGCTATAGTGATTGTGCTACCAGGCAGGCTAAAAGCGCTTAACAAACGCGCACATACACACACATCACCTTCTGTATATGTATTTGAAAAGCTTGCATGTGTGTGTTTTTGATTATGCGCTCATGTGCATGCATACTCCCCTTCATTTGTCTCTCCCAACGCTGAGAATGAGTGATAAATTCAGCCCTTAATCTCTTTCTGGATTATTCCACATGCAGGGTTTAGGTCAATTGAATGTAACCGTTGACTGGTGACAGTGAATATCTATTAGGCTATAAATACAAGAATGGGCTTTCTGACTCTTAGTTAATGAGCTGTGTATTCCTTTGGGGTAAACACAGCTCTCAGATCACCAAAAAGAGCTGAACTTGTCCTCTTTTATCAGGAAATGAACAATGGCTATGATTTCTGCTTATCCTCTTTTAATCAGAGCTATACTGTACTTACATTAAATGTGCGCTGAAGTAGTTGGCCACCTGTGAAAATGGTTTTGCAGTGTTAGCAAGATGAAATTAATTGAGCTGAATTAAAGTGTGGTCACACCTCCCGTAGCCAAGAAGTCTGGACTGCCTGATTTGCGGGACTAAGAATTTTCTTGAACAGTCCATTTTTGTTGGTTATACTCTTAATATTGACCAAGACCCAATCACAATCCACTCCAGCCCTTTGCTTCATCTGTCCATTTACCATGTTCACATCAGGAGTAAATTATGGTAGTGTTACAGAACATTCCTAGAACTAATGGTGAAAGTAAAGTAACTGCAGAATTGTAAGATCCATCGGAATATCTTATTTTAACATTGATTCAGTGGTTAATGTGGATCATCATAACGGGTATTTCAGAAAAAAGGAATTCTATTTAAAATGTCAATACAGCGTCTTGTAAATATTGATTTGTGAGTGACAGTAATTTCTATGTCCCCTCTATGATGCTTGAAAAATAATCCAGGTGCAATTTATACGGCCTTTCCTTCTCATCAGAGCAGTCCAAAAATAAAAATAATAATAATATTTTTTTTTTAAAGTCAGTGCAAGGTAGGAATTACACCCAGGTGCTTCTCAGTAGATTCATCTTAATTTCATTCATTCATTCATTTATTTATTTTGAGCAGAAGAAAAAACAAAACATTTTTATGTGCATAAGGAACTAATATCAGAGCAAATATATTTATAAATAAAAGTGATCAAGACAGTATAGTAATTTATTTTATTTATGTATTTATTTATTTAACCAGGAAATCCCTTGAGATTAAAATCAATTTTTCAAAGGAGACCTGGCCAAGAAAGCACACCATTACAAAGTTACAAAAATGTAAATTTCCATGTACACTAGTAATATTAAAGAATGAATTCAATATGTGTTGCTCAAAAAGGAGTGGGAAGAAGAAAACGTATTAAATCCCACCCCCATCTCACACAACATAACACCTTACTTTTACTTCCTTAATGTTACAGTAACATTTGTTTATATTCCTAATAATGTAAATAACCGATAATAAACAGATTAGGAAAACGGATTACACATAGTAGCTATCTAATTGAGTCCACATAACTTATAATACAATATATTTCAACAATAATCGCAAACCAATCATGGTAATGAAAGTGACACATACCAACATGGTAAACAACGACAAGCACAAACCAACAAAGTTAAGAAAGAGCCAAGGATGGAATGGCCCAGTAATTAACAATAAGGCCCACCCTCCCTGCACTGAGTTGTTTTGTCTTTTGATTTGGTCGTATATGTCTTGGTCGTAAAGTAAAACTGATAATAGCAACAGCTCACCAACACTCCTCATGGCATAGATGCAGACAGGGAGATTACATTAGGGCAACAAGAACAAACACGAAGACAAAGTCAAAGTGATGCAGATTGGGGTTGTTTGTTTGATTGTTGGTATGCAAGTTCTGAATTAAGGCCGAAAGTTCAGTCAAATGTGATGCAGTGTGTTGCAGTTATTTTAAACCACGTCTCAACGCACTATTGCTTGATTATATTAGTATTGTGATAGAATTACTTATGCTTTTATTTCAGAAAAAAAAGTTCTCCTTTAGAACTTTCCAGCATGGCTAAATTAAATACTGGCTTTCAAGAGGGCCTTCTGTATTTTTAGGGGCCAGCATCGGAAAGGGTGAAGCAAAGGGTGGTAGATTGGTTGAAATCTGCAACTTCCACTCCAGGTGTAATTAAATATGGAAAGCAACACATGTGCATGACTATAGCACTAAAGTGTTCAAATCATCAAATCAAGTGCTAACCCCTCTAGATCTATTAACAGCCTGTTTTCAGTCTCAGAAAGTAAGTCTTCACTATACTCTTTTTATATTCTACTGTATTCTTTTGTAATGCTCATAGAAAAGTAGCGTCTCTGTACCATACTCTTCACATTGCAGAGTTATGACTTTAACTTCACACTCATGTTAGAACCACCGTTGGCTTTACACACTGCACCTGGTCCACCTGTGTGAAATTAGCGATGGAGTGGAGATGTTTTCAACTATTCAACATCGTTCATATGTGATTATCCCTCTTTGTGTAATGCACTTGAGTGCTTTCATAAGTCTCTATATGTGTGTACATGCTGTACTTCTTTCTTACTTGGTTATATTGTGTACTATCCAGCAGCAACTTGTACTTTGTTTTCTTTTTTTTATTATTTTGTTTTGTGTACTGCCAGTTCTCCTGTCTCTAGCTTTCCCTCATCTGACCATCTATTCCAAGGTCAGCTTTTCAGCAGGCTTACAAGGGAATGATACAGAAGATTATTGCCTCGATCAATAAGCTCAAAATGAAGCAAAGGGGAGTTTACTTTATTGACTTTCTCGTGTACAGTGGCAGTTTTAACATTTAATTGTCTCTCTGTATTTAGAGCAAACTCCCATTTAGTGCCCGTCAACTGTGCCATCCCAGGCCTTCCTTGTCTCGCTTGCCATTCACTCGGGCACCATTTGAAACAGCCCCTCGTAGCTTAATTATTAACAGTGTTATGCTGCCCTGTTGTACTGTGAGACATTCAGAAAGCAAATAAATAAATGAATGGCTGTATTTTCAGTAGCTCTCTGTCTTGCTCTCTCTGATGCATGATTCTCTGTCTGTGGAGATTTTAGCAAAACTTGGGGTGCGTTTGATATCAAAGCTGTGTTCCCTCAGCTTTCAATCGACGGGGCAACAAACCCTCAGGTCCACATTCCTACAAGGGAGCGTGAGGTGAAACCGAAGAGAATCTGAGTGTGTCAAACTCAATATTCCTCCATAATGTACTAGGCCTCTCTGGCGCATGCTTGATCAATTTCATTTATTCATCTGCCAGGCAGAGCTATCCCTCTTGTTTTTCTATATCCATTTCATCATCCTCTTCTTTTTTTTATTCCTTCTTCTCCTCCGCCTTCAGGCCCTGGCCAGTGAAATACTTTTAGACGTTCATGAGGTCAAGCAGCAGTTGATGAAGAAGAGAAGGTTGAGGCAGGCCAGCACTGTGGCGGCAAAGGGCGGCCTCTCAGCCAAGTCTATGATCAAAGCCAAGTCCATAGCTGCCTCCATCCTCAATATGTCAGAGAATGATCTCGCAGACATAATGGACACTGACCAGGTAAGGCCAAGGGACAACATTTTACACAAAAGCAAACTTAAGGATCTTTATCAAGTTTAGATTATGCCCACAGCACTCAACACACCTTTAATGGATTTTTTACACTGTACAGTTTCTAAACGTCCACAACTTTTAGGGCGTTTTACTCAGTAATTGCACCGGAGGAATGGGAATCTCATGATTTTATCAATGCCGGGTTAAGGCTTTAGGCATATTTGTCAATTGAGACTAAATGAGTAGCAGGGAGCTACAGAATGTTTGGCCTCTTCTCTAGGAACAGATAGATTGGTGGTCCATTTAGGAGGAAAGAGATGATGAGAAACTTAAGCCTCCTGCTTTTTGTACATTTTACCTGTAGCTAACAGTATTTAGCCTTGCTGGAAATCTCTGCCTCCGTCTGACCGTCTGTTATTGATGAGTAGATAGATGTTGGCAAGTAAGAAAGGGTCAATATGAAGTAATGTTTTTTAAAGGCGAACCACACATCCAGGTGTGCCACTAATAAGTTCCGAAGTTACAGCACATCGCAGAAAGATGTGGCTCTATTGTTAAAGCAGCGTTCTTGCTCAAGACAAGATCAAAAACCTGTCAACCCCCACAGCTCATGTCAACTTGATATAAGATTTAATAAGACACAAGTTGAATAAGTACAACTTCTTTCTTTCTGGTGTTTCAGTGGAAATGAAAATCCTTTCTACAGGCTACTGTTCACTTGCAAAAGTCTGAGTTTCACACTCTTTTTTCCAACTTGGTGGGCCCTTTCTCCTCCATAGATCATACCTAGCCATGTCATCAATTAGCAACTCCATGTTACAATCATCCTCCCATCCCTGGGGACTCCCCCCTATCTATCACAAGATGAGAGAAGGTGCACCAAGCACTTACTCACACTTGAAACCAATTTTAGCCCTTTGCAGCCCAGCTCCACCCAGGAGATGACAGGGCACAGTTTCTCACTTGACAGAAAGTCCCCTTCATCAGAGCTGAAACATATGTGGGTAAAATCATTTTCCTCTTCATTCCACTTGTTTCATCCACTGCATTAATAGTGGTTAATCGTGGACTGTTCAGTGCCCCAACATGGTAGGCAAGGTTTTTTATTTATTTTAAAATTTTTAAATTGGATTGTCAGATCATCTGAGACCCAAGGAGGAGAATTGTAAATGTAGTGTCAGAGTGAGGTTGACAACTTCACTGTGCATATGTATTACTTAATGTTAGTTTGGATGTTGAAACTAGAGCCTAAGTGGAAACATTTATGTTTGTGTCAAATGTGCACAGTGTTTTGGCTTTGGCCATCATTCACCACAAGAAATGTTCCTACTAAGCTTTTAATACGCCTAATGAAAAAGAATATTCCACTAATATTCCAGTTTAGACACAGCCATGCATACCCCACCTTGTCATTTATCATCTCAAAATATGGAAAAATGGCTGGAGCTGCTTGTGCCATTTTGTGGTGCTGCACTAGAATAATATTTTTATCAGAGTTTTTCAGTGGCGTCAGATTTGACATTTGCACGTATCCAAAAACCTGTTGATATCCAAGTCTTTTATAATGTTTAATAGGAGATGTGTTCTGTCTTTTGGCTGCACATCTTTACCCCAGCCCTGAAAACTGTTTTTCCACTTGATTTATACACAACACACAAAAAAATTAGATTGTGTGTTGCAGCAACAACCTCAATTGAGACACATACTCCAAATGCGCTGTGGATTTGCCCAAGGAATCCTCCTGAAAGTTATGCCATTTCAATTTCACATATCTTAACTGGAAAATCCATTTCAAGATAGCTTAGTCTAGACTATGCAGTCCATATGACTGGTGTCACATTTGGAATATTTTCATAAATTAAACAATGACTTTTATATTTGTGTCTAAACATGCGTGTATGGGAAACATGTTGTTCACGGTGCAGTTGGAGATGAAATCAGGTGCACCCAATCTGAGTTGAAACAGGATTATCCATAATCTGAAGCCAAACCTCTGTGACATATGTAATATTCAAAATTATTCAGAGTATTACAGAGCTGAAATGTCATATTTGTTTGAGTGGTGAATTTCCTCAGCCCCTCTCTCCTAAATCTGAAGAACCGTTGCACATTCGTTGGAAATGTGTGCGTTTTTTCTTCGGATGTGAGGACGTGACATGAGGTTATCAGTTTGTCCCAGTTGTCTTCAACAATTCGAACACATAGCAAGTGTATTCATTTATTCACTTGGTCTGCGATACAAGTGTGCTGAATGAGAGCTCAGGGCTCAGAGGGATGCGTTTACTTTTCAGTTTTACTTTTAAATGAGAACACTTCATTGCCAACATAGCTACTTTTCTTTAGTTTGGAAGATTTTTCTGTCAACAGTATTTGCAGAAGTTTTCCACATTGTGGGGCACTGGTGCTTAGTTTTTAAATCAATGTGTTTTTGAATTTCAGGCAAAATTTTCAAATGAATTATTCCTGGTAGTGGTTATTCTTTGGGGGAATTTTGGGAACAGATGGCCTCTATGTAATGACCACCATCATTTCCAAAGGCTTCATGTTTTCTTTTCTCTTGAGCATGATCAACAATATCTGTTGATATTTTCCTGAGGTGTTTTATTGAACAAAAATATGGCTATTTGTGCAGCAATTACAGCTAGGAAAGAAAGAGTGAAAGCTCTCTTTTGAGTAATTTTAATGGAAATATGTTCTGATTTATGAGCCTTTTTGTATAATTCTATATAAATTTTTAGATTTACAGCTGCTTCCTTAAACATTCAAATACAGATGGTGTCAAATGCACTTTTTCTGTCCGTAGAAGGATAGAATGCATATAATTCTCTACACATGCTTACACTTTGTTCTCATGCTGCACATTGTTATTTGCCTCCTTTCTTCCAGCAGTATTTAACAGAGGACCAGTGAGGGTCCACCAGCTCCAGGCTCCCTGGGTAACTTGTTGTGGAGTTAATGATCCAGATGTAATAAGGCTATAATTGCCAGGCCAGTTTGTTTTGCGCCTAATGTTAGATGGAGGGTCAGAGTGTTGTTATATATCTACCAAGGGTGGACAAGCACACTTACTCTCACTCATATGCAGACTTTTGCCCCACTGGGGAACTTGAAGGCAGTAGTCACAAAAAACCCCACACATTCCTGCGTGCTCTCGAACGTACATTTCAGTTACACTAAGCACCAGTCAGTAATTAGGCATACAGCAGAATCACCCCAGATGCAGTACTATCAGTAAGAATCACACATAGACGGTAACAGAAAGCTGGTGAAGACCAAAAGGGAAACACATGCAGGGATGGGAGGCTCCAAAACAGACAACATACACAAATAAATAGACTGTACATTATCATATCCTCTTTTTCACCAGGACTCTATAAAATAATCTACTCAGAGCAATAATTGGATATTACCCAGTTATTTTGCAGAACCATGATCATCAATGCCAGTTACCTGTATAAATAAAATTAGTTGAAAATAACATAATGTTGTATCTTTATCACTTTAATAGCATTTTCCACCATTTGAGGTATGACAAGCACTTAAAAAATGTCACATTGGGATGCTTAGCTCCTCACAGTTTCTCATGACTAATTTCTTTGTACAGTTCTGTAATGGTTGTGGGAAATCCGCTCAGTTCAGTTTTTGTTTACAAAGCCTTAAAGGCAAACCGAAATGCAATGTTTATTTATGTGTGCTGGTGTTGCCAGTAAATGGTTCTTCATTAACTATCCTCTATATGTATAAATGAACTGAACTATTGTATGACTTCTAGAAAGGAAATAAGAAAATGGGTCTAGATTTCCATGTGTTTCGTGATGAGGTTAAAAAATGCATGGTTCACCAGTGTGGCCAATTTTAGATGGGAAAAAGATTTGATGACTTTCTCATCCTGGTACTTAATTTCTGCTGGTGGGGGTACCCTATGAAGTGCTTGTAGAACATGTTAAGCTGTATGTGAGTTTTTCTATGTGATCGTATGTGGGGCATTGGTGTGGTCAGACATGAATGCTTGACCTAATAAATTTTAGCTTCTACTTTGGGTATGTACATGTCCTCACCTGAGCAGGGACCAGGTGAAAATTAACTTGCATCTGGCGCAAAACATCTTTTCTAGGAAGTCACTGATAGGAAGGCATATATTGACTTTCATTTGGTAACATGACCTTTGACCTTGAAGGGCCAAACTCAAGGTCACCTACATCTACATTTTAATAATCTTCTCCTCCAAAACTACTGCTCAGATTAATTTTTCATTTTATATGTGGCTTCCTTGAGATACTATCCACAAAGTGTGTTCACAGTTTTGAGAAATGTAGATTTTAAACATTGTTGGCCAATTTTTTAAGTATTAAAATTGCCCTTTACTTATATTGGGCCATAATTTGATGTCTTATTAAAATGGAAATAATCATGCATATCAAAATAGTTACTATTGAGGACTGATAGGAAGTCATATATGGATCCCTTTATTTTGTTGAGTTCTCCAGTGAAAGTACCACCCACTTCTATTGGGAGATTGATCTCCTGCATCAAGACCACGGAACTCTAACATAGCAGCAGAACCTGACAACCTCGCAAATTTGTTGTTTCAATTCAAGTTGTTATTGATTCTTGATAGAACATGCCGGTGAGATGCAAGGCCATTGGGCCTTTTTTTCTTATTAGGGTGACAATCAGCATTTCTCGCTTGATAACTCTTCAAAGCACAATCCAATGAACTCATCACCTGAAGTTTACAAATATCATACGGTAATAGGAAAAGTAGTAGATATGTTGTAAATGCAACCTGCTACACTATAAATCCTTCCCATAATCTTTATTGTGAAGTTGACTACAGGAGTATTACCCTGGTGACCTGTTCTGTTGTATCATTTACTTCTACTAAAACAAAAATAATACTGGTAAAGTTAAGAAAGTTAGCATACAGACTTCCTTACAGATATCAGATCATCCTGGCAGCTCCATTAAATTACTCTCACATTAGATTCACAGGTCTACATGCACAACCCCCCCCCCCCCAATGTCCCTGTGATGTGGTACAAGGCCCATCACATTATTTTAAGCAGCAACACCTGGGGTTCGAAGTGAAGAGGTAGCACATTAGTTCAGAGGTGTACATGGCCAAGCACTGTTCATTAGCAGTAACAAGGCTCCCACTCTGCTAGGTCTTTATACATAAGTAGCATGCAAACGTATGCTGGCGTACCCGGCCACTGAGTCTCCAGAGAGCCGCTTCAAGGTCCTGGCTGGTACGATGCTACAATTCAACCCTCAAGCAGGAGACTTGGAGAAAGAGAGGGAGGGGGGGCAAAGATTGCAGTGGCATGTACTCTCTATATCAACTCTTAAGTATAAATTTGAGTCCAAACACATTTCCCAGTTCATTCTCATACACACATAGCTCAGTGTTGGTATTCACACAGTTGTCTCTCACAATGTATAATTTTCAGCCTGCATTTTGTCATTGATTGTTTTTTTTGCTGATTTGTCTGCAGGGAACGAAGGCACATTCAGAGGGTCGCAGAGACCAGGAGTGGCTGGACCACTTAAACCACATCCTTCAGCAGAAGGTTAGTAAAATAGTTTATTACAGAGTCCCACGTAACTGTATCATTCATATGTCAGTATTGGCATATAAGTTTTCCAATATCAGCTGGAAACAAAAGTTTTTTATATAACATATTAATTCAAGCTATAAGGTACAGTCACGGGAAAAATTATTAGACCATCAAAAGTTATGCAATCAAGTACTAACTCCTGTGTGTATCATGTGACTAAAACAGACAGAAAAGAAAACATGGAATGAAT
>JAPTYQ010000001.1:1477600-1492566 GCA_029814465.1 Ostorhinchus cyanosoma
TATTTTTACTAGTTATGTGAGTTCTTTTTAAAGCAGTACTCCTCTGTGAGGGTAAGGGAACAGAGTCTCTACTCTCGGTGATAGCTTATGAAAGGCTCACCAAGCAGAACATTTGTGAAGTGGAATGGCCCAGCCTGTCACCCTGCCTGTGACACTAATAACACACTCCCCTAATAGTTATATGATCTTACCCTGCTGCACACACTCCTCCTCGAATAAAAAGACATAGAGACAGAAATAGACGCAGTGGAAGAAAAGATGAGAGAGAGATCCATGTCCTTAACTGGCTAGCTGTCACTGAAAGAGGATGAGGATGTGTCCAGATCGGTGTGTATGTCTGTGTGGGTATGTGTACATATTTGTGTGTGTGTGTGCCCTCTCACGACAGCCTCATCTTGTCACTGTCAGTGCTTAATGGAGCTGCCAGTGGGACAGCACTTTATTATCTCAGTGGCCCTGTCAATAGCAAACCCATCACTCACTTGTGCTGCTCTAAGTGTGTGCACACATATGTGAACGGCGGTATGAGGCAAGCATGGCGTGTCTATCTGTGTCTTTGTGTGTGGGCAGTTGTTTGCTGTCACTGTCATAACAATAGGCTGCCACAGCATAGCAAGACTGAAAGACATCCACAAGATATGACACGCTGTTGTGTTGCAGACACAGAGGTGTGTGGTTGTGTATCAAGAGGCGACAAATAACTATGCTCTGAAATAAAAGCCAATGTGCAAGTGCCTTAAAGTGTAATATCAGTGACATCTGCTCTAAACATTTCGAAATATGGAAACTTTTGTCTAGAACTACAAAGCCAGTTTTTGTTTTCCACAAGTTATTATGGTCTCATTTACTGTTGGTCATAAAGTATTATTCCGTTAATGCGACTTTCATTTAATAGAGACCTCTGCCACATTGGCTTTGACTGACAGGTGTGTTTGACAGCCTGCTTACCTGCCGAGTTCAGAGGTTCTGTTTGTTGAATAAAAATATCTTTTTTATTTCTAACAGAGACTGTCCCAACTGTTTTTGTGGTTTAAGAAAAAAAAAGCATATTATCAAGGCCTAAAAAAGAGTTTGTTAGGAGTGTTTTATGAAGTTTCCCAGTACTTAAAGCCGCAGAAGCGTAAAACACCAGAATTTGGAAATGCACATGGTCTTTCTGTGGTTCTCTTCTCTCAGTCCAAATCAGATTAAATACTGCATAAAGATAAATTACCCGCCACTGTGGAGAAGACACTTTTCCAAGCTTTCCTGTCCAGCAGTGGCGTAGAGAATCTGATAAGCAATCATTAATAACAGCTGTCAATCACATATTTATCCAGCTACCTGTCTGTTAAGTGTCTGTGATTTGTCGATGTTTGTGTCATGGGGCTTAGACTCTCTAGAGCTGAAAAATATCCTGAGGTTAATAGAGCTCTTATTTTCCTCAGATTTGGAATTTTTACTCAGTTGCACAAAAAATTACCTACACTAGTAACTGCATTTTTTAACCTGTCACTTAGCCTGATGGTCAGTGTCTTTATACATTATCCAAAGTTGACTATTACTGTTACACACATCAGTATGTGTTAACGTTTTGCAAGTAGCTGAAATTAGTTGATGTCATTCAGTGTGTTCGGTTCCCAAACATTACTTCACAAACCAACATTATGGTGACTACATCCGGTTGTTTTTATAGTCTGTGCTGTGGACGTACTGAGTTACTGCTCCCTTCATGCCAAAGAAGTGGCATAGATTTCTTGAGCCCCCCATCAAAGCTGCCCCATATGTCCACTCAAAATCAAATGAAACATTGCATTCATTTCCTCGTCTCTCACCTCCATTGGTGAGTTAATGAAATCAAACCCTATGCTTCTCAGTAGAGAGCCACCATAAGCAGCATTCCATAGCCAGGATCCAGGGACAGTGCTATCTAATAATCATGAGCAGGCCAGGGGGTGTACTGTATGGCTCCTTCGCAACCCACTATGAATAAGGCCAGCAGTGAAGATGGAGTGTCCATGTGGGCCATGGGGTCCAGGCACCGGCCCGGGGAAGCATTGATTTAATTGCCTTTGGTTTATTTGTGGAGTCCTAATTATTGACTGGAGGTAGAATTTAATGGGCCAAGTCTTTATGAAGACAGGGAAATGACTGGCTTCTGCTGCTGGCCAATAATGAACTGAAGGAGCATGTGGATGCAAGCGTGTGCACATGCACACACGTGCACACTATCCCTCCAGATCATTTTTCAGACTCATTTTATTCACATACACACACATCTTGAGCCTCATGACAGCATAATAACATTTAAAAAGTCATTGACTGTGTTGATTTCTTTATGAGAGGACAGTGGTTTGGTTTACTGGTATGGGGTGACGCTGAGGGCCTGCTAATATTTACCTCCCAATCACACCCCAGGGAGACGTACAAGCATCACTTCTTATCAGCCTCCAAACTATAACAAGCAGGTGAACATTACATAAAGACAGTAGTAGAGACAGGCCGGACCAATCTGGACTGGATTTGTTGTTGGCCTCCAACGTCAAATGGGGGTTATGTATGGTCTTCAGCGCTGAAATAATTCCAGTAATTTGAAGCCTTTATCGAACTTTAGGGGTGTTTTTCTATAGGTCTTTGCTGCGAAGGTAAATGGCATCATTTATCTCGATCTGTCGTAGTAACAGTCTTTATTCATGTCACTTCTTGTCAGGGTTTCTGGCCCTGTTGGTTCTTCCACAGGGGATTATAACATCAACCCACAGAATTAAACATATCAAAAGCTCCACAGTGCTAAGAAAGTTTTCCGTTTGTTGGTGCTGGCAGGGTGAAGCGTACTGTGTTGTGTTGTGTGGCTCATTATGCCTTTGTAATGACAAGGAACAGCTCTGAGTCGTACACTTCTCTCTGAAGGAAAGTGACTCTAATTAAGCCTCATTTAATGATTGAGCTAATTAAATCAGCCTCTTTTTTTGTCTCTCCAAGTGTGTTTGTATGTGTGCGGAGGGGACTTGCGTCAAGCCTTTATACTGTAAATACAGTATGTCACAGTAGCAGGGACTTGGCGGGGGGGGGTCCTCCCTTGAGGGCACTGGTGTTCAAGTCATCATTAATTCGCGAGCAGGCTGCCACTTGGTATGCTCCTGACATGCATTTCACATAAATAGAAACAGCAGCCACAGTGTGTTGGTTCTCTATTATATCCATTAAGCCTGTGCATTATTTTGCGATTACTTAACCAGGGCATCTGTGGCGTCGTTCAGGATGGTAGAGTTATTCTTGAGCTGTGATTCTGTTTTGGACATGCCAGTGTGATTGTACCCAAGGGGGTAGACGCCTCCAACTCCCTGTTGAATCTATCACGGACAGAGAAAAGATGATGAAAGTGGACATTTCTTCATGGCTTTGTAGATTTGTTAATTCACTAAACTAATATGGACAGACAATAAATTTTTACTACCTCCCTGTTTTGTGTGTGACCATTTATTGCAGGCAGAGCCACTTTTGTAGTCTGTAATGCTTCTCAGTACATTACCTCGACCAATGAGCCGTGCTGTTAATCACGGGTATGCTCTTGATTGCTGAATTCTACCTAAAGGTTGCATCCCTTTTGTATGGATATCACCTTTCTATATTTATCCCCCAGTCGTGCCTGAATCACCTCATTTTTACACCTAATGAGTAGGAACCTGAAACAAAGACCCGGTGCTTTCCTATGTTTAATCTAGGGTGTATTTAGGTCAGATCCCTAACAAATGCATGTTGCGCTCTGAAATGATGTTTCCAAACAACGTATCAAGAAAAGGAGAGATTTTTAATTACAGTATTTGTGGCCCCAAGTGTCCAATTCCCTTTCATATCAGTCTCTAGTGGCCTAAAGGGGAGAAAAGAGAGGGATCTGCTCCACTGCAGGGGAAGGTAATTATAAAGGAGAGGGAGAGAATAGGCTTGTCGGTGATTTTCTTACCTGAGCCCCTCTTTGCAAATGTGACATATTCATTATCGGAGATAATCAAATGCAAGACTTTTTAGTGTGGTGCCTTTGTGCTTGGGCCTTTTTTTTAATCTATTTATCATGTTGTTGTTGTTGTTATTCCCTCGTTTGATAAATTTGATTTTCAAACAAAAGTGAGAAGATCAAAGATCAAAGAGCTGTTTTTTCCCTCTGTGATAAAACTACTGTAACTACTTCTCCCTTACCTTGAATAGTGGCCTAGATTGGAGACTTCTCACCAGCCAGGGACAGAGATTTAAACCTTAAATCCTTCTTTACTGTGAAGCACTGTCGTGGTGCAGGAAACTCGAACAGTAAAAACAGGAGACACAGACTTACGAATCTCGATATCTGTGTTTAATAGGACATGACAAGGTTTTATTAAAACTTGAATCTTGAATGTGGTCACCGCTCCTGTTGTACAAGGCAGATTACAAACCTAACTTTCTTCTTGTTTCTAAAAACTCAGTATTTATACGTAAATGAACAAGTTGTAGGTACAGTATGGTATATATGTAATTTTATGTTGGTATTGATTAAAACATTCAAAGTTAGTGATCACTCTGTATTTGTAAAAAAAATAAAATAAAGCAGTTCATTTATGCTCTTATGCTTCTTTTCGGTTCTCTGATTGCACCTACCTATTCATTTAGATATCCAGCAGCCTGAAACAATCTGTACAACTACTCACAAATTGGGCCCTTGGAAATAATTGTGCTAACCTGTTTCGAGGGAGAAGACAAAAATGCCTGAATGATCGATCTTTTAAGAAAAAAAAGGAAAAAAAAGTTGGCGTGTGTAATGCCACTACCAGACAATGGTCACTGGAGTGCTGCAACTTTGAGCTGCTCCTTGCCTCGAGGTGTGCCCCAGGCTATAGAATAGCAATGTCATTTAATTGGCTCATAAAAACACCTTTTGCTTGCAGCCCCTGTCCTTGTCTTCGCCCATACGTACACACTACGCACACACTGTGTCAGTGTCAGTGGTTTTACTTGTCAGTTCACTTCTGAAACATGTTCATGAAATCATAGCAGGACAAAAGGTCTGCTCTGCAGGGCCTGTTGAATAGTAATGGATGTGAGTTAGCATGGCTTAATGCTACAGTAGCTATTTTAGTGTTGCCAAAGGGGACAGGGCCTCTTGCAAAACAGCGGTGGTGTTGCTTAGCGCCGGTGCTGATGCTGACTAGCTCTGCCAAAGGGGACAGGGGGCCAGCTAAATCAACTGTAGCATAACATTAGTGCCAGTTCCTAACACTGCTTTAAGCAGCCCAGGGGATCGAGCAGAGCAGCTGCTTACCTTCAACCATCCTGCAGGGTATCTGTCCCCAGCAAATATGGCAGTTAGATGAAAGGGAATGATAGTCCTGTTACCCCATTGTGAACCTCAGTGTGAGTGCTTGTGTTTCCTTGTGCAAGTTCATATCACAATGTGCTGCTGCTGTTAGTCACACCATAGGAACACAAATCAGAACAAGTTTTTTTTTTTCTTTTACATTTTGGCACAATTGAACCATTTATAAACCAAGTAAATAGTGGCATGTATTTACTTTGATTAAGCTTATACTCTTTGTACATATAAACACATTGATCACTAGCTCTGTTTTTATTTTTGCTTCTAAAGCACATTATGTCTGTCTTTGTTGATTTTAAAATTTTAAAACCTTAAACTTCACTCATGAAAGATAAAAATGATGTTGATCATGTTTACCTGTAAGTGTTGTTTACTCATATTCCCACATCAGTTCCTTTAATGATCCAGTCTCCCACTTTTTCTGTCCCAAAGAGCCTTGTGTTGTGGCTGTGTCTCTATTTTAGTGGGTTTGTTTGCATAGTTAGTGGCTCTGTGTGCAATTAGCTGATTAGGAAATTGTGTGTGCGGCAGTGTGTGCCTATGTGAGTGTGTGAGAGACAGAGAGAAATCTCCCAGGAGGGCACAGGGAGATGTCTCAGCAGTTACTTCAGTGTAGCGGCTCTCGGAGGAATAGTGCTGTGTGTTTGATGCATCCAGCGCTGCTGGAACTCACTCCCACTGCACACATGCTTGAGTCTGCGCACACTCCCTTCCCGGCTCATGGGGCCTTGTGTTCCCTGCTCCTGTTACCTTTAATGAAGATGAGAGGTGTCGAAGGAGCAAGGGGACGTGTGTGTGTATGTGTGCGTGCGTGTGCGTGCATGCGTGTGTGTGTCAGTGTGTGTGTGTGTGTGTGTGTCAGTGTGTGTGGAAACACTGTACTGTATGGACTGCACTGTGTCCTTAAAACATGTGGTGGACCTTATCCAAAATATGGTGGACACTTGTCTGTAAAGACACTTAATTCTGTCGATGTTATCCAGTTGAATTTGTTTCAGCTCTTCAGATTTGTGTCAGATCAGTTGCTTATATTTTCAGATTCTCTGTTATGAGCTAAACAGTACATGAGGTTAAAATCAATGTTATAGTATTATGTCTTATGTCATGTGACATAAGACAGCAGATTTCAACCTGAGGGTCCAGACCAAAAAGACAGATGCCAGAAAACTTCCAGGGGTTGTTTAGTTGTAATAACTACACAGTATTATCACCACAAAGGTTGGCGTGAACTCAAAGAATTCTGATTATGAATATCTCCATGCACATAATAAATAAAAGTCATGAAGTGACTCAGCTTTCTGTTAAGTAATTTGTGTGGGGGGGATATATCAGGTTGGAAATATCCAGATAAAATAAAAATTACTGACTGTAGAAACTGCACAGAAAGATGCTCCTATGTACATCTCTAACCAGACAGATTTTAAAAGAATGTAATTTCCCTTAACTGTTTCCTTTAACAGAATTTTGCCATTAACTTCCAACATATAAGCAAAGCTGCTGTTGACAGAGTTCAGAGGATATTGCAGTGTTTAATTAATCTGCTTTCATTCATTGATTCATTCATTCATTTGTATTTATGTGGATTTTTTTTGCCATGTTTAATTTTTTTTAACAACCAAATGTAACACATATTGATAATCTTTTTTTTTTATCATTATTATTATTCTTATGACTCACATTAATCACCTAAAATCAGCAGGAAGAGACCTGTACAAACAGCTTTCCAGTTGCTACAATCAGATGGAGCAGATTTAGGGTCAGAACATCCACAAATACCAACCTGATTATTCTGGGGTCATGACTTGTAAAGGTTTAGAACCACCGGCTCTTAGAGTGAATGTTTTCTTCACTTGAACAGTGTATGAAGTGAATATTTATGGGTGATACAGTTGCTTGCTTTTGATCATGCGCCTTAATGACTATAAAATCCTTGTGTCAATTTAGAGGAAAAACTAAATTAGTCTTAACAACCTGCCCCCCCCTCCCGCCTTTAGTTTTTCACCTTTACATCATTTCCACGACCACAACAAGGCAAACTACTCAAGTTCCCTCAGAGTCAGCCTTTATAATCCTGTACGATTCTGTGAGCGTTTTCTTCATCCTTTTACCTTCCCACAGTCCAGTAAAACACAACCGTACTGTTAAGGTCCCTGTTGATGTCCAGACTCTTTTAATTATGCCTTGAGGCATGTCTTAAGAAAATTATCAACTAAAGCTTAGGGGCAAAGTATAGTGTTCCAGTGTTTTCTGTTTCTATGTACTTAATCCATTGCCACTGATTGAGAGTGCAAGCTTAAAAAAGTGAGGTGTGGAAGTAGGTGTGGAAACTACTGCTGTGTAGCCTGTTTTGTGAATTGCTTTGTCAAAACACTTAACATGGACAGTCCCTCAAAAGTTTTGCAAGTCCTCAGGCACCATCTGAGGTTCTCTTGTTTCACTCACGAAGCAGCAAACAGGCTCTCTGAAAGCTGCCAGGTGTCAGAAATCAGACTTTTTTTTTTTTTAATAGTGGTGCATTTGTGTGTTTTCCTCATTTTCTCTAACCCTCTTCCACCGCCCCCACAACCCTTTTCTATCCATCCCCTCCCCTGCAGATCCCCTCTGCCGGCCAGCTAATGGAGGCTGTGCGCGTGAAGATGAAGGAGAGGAAAGTGCTGACAGAAGAGCTGGCCACGCTCGCAACACCAGTCAGCGAAAAATCCTGACTCCCTGGGCTGAGGCTGGGAAAACTGTCATCCTCTTCTTTTTCTCCCTCCCTTCTACTCTCCCTCCTCGGTTCCTACTCAGTGGGAGCTGGGCTGAGCCAAGCTGAGCCGGGGCAGCAGAACCAATATTTGTGAGAAAAACGCTGTCAACTCACTCTGGGCCACTGGCTCAACGCAGCAGCCCGGCCTTTGTAAATGAGCCCTCGACATCTGTGTTAGCGCTCAGTGCACTACGTCTATCAGACAAGGCCCTTTAGCGCCAAGCTAATTTACTGTGCAGCCACTCTCCCCCCTTTCTACGTAGACCTGGGGTGATAAGGCAAATGCTTACACTAATGTTGAAGTTATATGGGTTTTTTTTTTTTCTCCCCCTCTTTTACATCCCTCCCTAATTTATTTGGAATCTCAAGGACCTCAGGGTGCAGGGACTTGACCTAGCATTGCCAAGTCAACACTTTGGGAAAGTCAAGAGTGCAGCACAGAGCAGAGTGGTCACTTTGGGAGTTTTAGATCTGTTTATCAGACTTGCGTTACAATTGGTTCTGTAACCCTCTTACAATTATTAAAGAAATATAGTACAGGTTATTTGAAGTGGGGCTGACCATGGATACATCAAAAAATCTATAGTCACTGCATTAATTACAGAGGATCACAGATGGGACAGGCTCATTTTAGAGAATTTAGACTACCAGCACCAAAGTTAATTTATACCCCTGTGGACTGGGCCAGCTGAAAAGGGACTTTATAATCACCTAAAAAATGTCCACATTTACAAAGGATCAGTTTTAATGTATCCGTATATATAATCTCTTACTGTTAGACAGACCTCTCCGACAGGAAACTGAAACCCTGAAGTGTTCTTCAGAGCTTCGTGACCCTCTTCACCACAGTACTTTACACTTGCAGCTCACAGGAGTCGGTGGTCCTTTACTGCCTTGAACGGTTACTTTGGATCGAAACTAATGTGTTAAAACACCGAACAAAATAACCAATTGAGGCAGTGATAGACCAGTAACTCCCATGATATATGTGCGAGATGAAATTACTGTTTTTGTCGAGGGAATCTGATGGCTTTGAAGATCACTTCAGAGATTTACTTCTAGCAATGTGATACTGTGAAAGTATTCTAAATATAGCATACATTACAAGTGATATTTATTTTTTCTTCTGACTTAAAAGAGGTGGTTTTAGCTGCTGCCGCTGTCCACCGCCGTACAACGATAGCCTTCTATTCTCCAGTGAGCTTCTTCAATCTTCAATCTTTTGCCGTTTAACTCTCATAGACTAAGGGCGAGACATTGCTCAAGACCACAGAGGGAGAGAAACCTGCGCCACAGCCAATGCAGCACGTCCTTAAATCCATTTATTTCATCAGATATTGGAAAAAAATTAACACTAATACAGACAGACAGACATCAAAATCTGAGTATTTCATCTAATAACTGGTCCTGGTCAATAATCTATAGGTCCCTGATAATGGCTTCATCCAACCCCACTTAATGTAACCTGAACTAAGCTGTTAAAGCCCACTCACTTTTACTGATCAAATGCACTGCAGGTATTTATTAATTCTTCATAGGCTTGTAAATGCTTCTGATCTGTATTTGTCCCTTTAATAATGTGGTTGTTTTGAGTTTGTTTCAATATTTTTTTAATAAAACATACTTCACTATTTGTCCATTTTTGGTTTCATTACATATAATTTATATCGTTACTTGTTGATTTTTTTTTTTTCTTCTCTAAATGCTGCTCTTTTTCCTTGTTGCAGTAGTTGGACTGTCAGTTACTCTGTCGCAGTGATTGCTGATGTTCTGGCGGACAGCAGGGTACTTAAACCTCTCCTGTGATTGACAGCTGACTTCTGGCATGGTTTCTGTCTGTAACAAGTGACCCCTGCTGTTGACATCATTAACAAGGGTCCTCCTGTGCATCTACGCACACACAGTACACAAGGTGCATTAAAGACTCCATCCTTGACACAACTACTTCCTTTTATCTATTCCTCTTTCTCTTCCTCTATTATTATTCATTTTGAATATTAAACTGTGATCCTGGTCTCCTCTGTCCTTGAGCTGGCATCTTACACAAGAGACCACACACTTCAACATTTTTTTTTTTTTTGCTCCTTTCTTTACCTCTTCCAGCTTTTGTTTTCTTCTCCACTTTCCGTCTTTCTTATTATGTATAATTAACAATGGTGTGAAGAGTCCTCCGTTCAGGAATTAAAAAGAAATAATTCCACTTTTTAATCCCCCTCCCTTCTCAAATATATGCTAATGATGTCGTTTTCCTTTATCTTTTTATAATAAAGGATTAGGCCAGGACTGTCTCTAGCTGCAACTCGGGGACCAATTTAGCTTGGATCCAGGAGAGACAAACCCTGGTGGTTAATTACCATTCATTAACATAGTTTGCATCTTTTCTTCTTCTCCAATACCCAAGAGCCCTCTATTGTCAATATTTGTCCCATATAAATTTCTCTAGTTTTTTTTCCAGTCACTGTCCTCCAGCGTAATGCTGCTAATGACAAACATTAATAACTCAGAGAAATCCGGTGGCGCACTGGGTATTGAAGAGCAAAGCATTGGTGCCAGGCAAATTATCTCAGAGCCCCCACCTCTGTCTTTCTGTCTGATTGTCTCTGTTTCCCTCTCTTCCTTGTAGTGCGTAGTGCATAGTCAACATGTTTGCTTGCAGAGCCCCGCCATCCGGCCTCGGCTGACACACTCATGCTATTTCTGTGACATATTCAAATGCGGGCCCCCTCAGCTGGTACTCCCCTGGGTTTAATTAACCTGGCCTTGCCTCTGACGCTCCCTCAGTGAAGACATTAAAACGATCTTGAAAACACCCTTCAAACAATAACCCTCCCTGACACATACACAAACGTCTTGCACTGTGTATGATTCATCTCTTTTTTTTCCGTGTAGGAATGGCATGCCATATCCTTTTTTCTTCCCTTTCACTCTCTTCTCGTCTTCCCTCTTTTCTTGTACAGCTCTCATTAACAGGGGTTTCCTGTGGGAATTACTTTGATCAGTAGTTCCAAATGCAAAGTTTTCCTCCTTCCCCTTTTATTCATTCCAACACAATCAGCTTGGTGTCATTCTTTTCCTCTTGTCTTTATCTCTTCGGCTTCTTTTTAAATCGTTCATTTTTTTCTTCCCTACTACAGATTCCTGAAGGAGATTGTACCTGGAGGGTTAGAGGAGGTCAGGGTCAAGAGTTGACTTTGGGGTCGATCGATGATTTGTGTATGTGTGCGTGTCCCTAGGCTTCTCTGTTGTACTTTTAAGTTCCCTCCGTCGGTTGTGAGTGCGTGCCACTTGGGTGAGAAGGCGGCTAGCCCACAGTACAATAAAAGAGACAAAGCAGAAACAAGAGAATTTGTCCAGCTTCCAACTTATGCACAATTAGTCCTTGCAGATCCTGTCAGCCAGCTGTGGAGTGAATAGGAAACAGCCTCTGATGATTTCCCTAACTATACTGACACAGTTTCACACCCTGGCTACTGCTGCCAATACACTAGTCTGCTTTGATTTCACACACACAGACACTTGGCAGTGTCTTAAATAACAAGGTGCCTGTGACAAACAGCCAAATGTATAATGTAACATGTTTACAGATTTCATTGTGTTGCTCCTTCATTTTTAATCCTCAGGGACAAGCTTCAGTATCAAAAGGTAGCTGCTGTTTACAGTGAGCGTTACAGAAATTCTCCTGGTCTGAAATTGTAGTTGAAATTATTCTGAAAACTTTGATGGCTTTTGTAATGCATATTGTTATTTTTCATTAGACCAGATGCCACCTTAAAAAAGAAAAAAGGAATTACTCTCTCCAGGAGCACATATGCTATGTATACAACCTCATTGATCTTCACTTGAACAAGTCCCTTATCCTCCTCTACAGCACTGCAGACATGAAACGGCAGCAGATTATGGGTGGATGCGGCCCTCCGTGGGAAGCTAGGGAGCAGATAAAAAGGCCAGCCACTCAGGGGACTAACGCTGTGTTTTGATGCTGTGTGATAAAGCAGCAGAGGCATAGGGCGAGAGGAAAGGGAAAGTTACAGGAGCCTTCTCCATACCGTGTATGGACATATCCTCTAGCTCCGCTTTTTGGATTTCTCTGACTTCTTTGTATTGTCCATTGTACCCAGGCTCATCCTGCACTTTTATTGTTCTTTGACACTCACACTTTCTCCGTCCCCACGGACTGCCCTAAGCCTTGCTCATGGCAGCTGTCTCTCTAAAGCCGTGGCCTGAGCTCCTGGGAAGAAAAAAAGGAGAAAGGGATAGCAAGAGAGGGGTTGATCTTGTCTCTAATCCACCTTCTCTTACTTTGTAAGAGCAAAGCTGCAGTCCTCAACATCACCTCATAGAGAAGCCACTTGGAAATGTGACAACCCGAACCCCCAGGTGTCCTGTGACTAACCTGGGATGTTGTGTCAAATGGAGTAGAAAATGTGGTTCTTAATATTTCGCATCCATCATACTTGGGTGTACTATGTACTTTCATATTTGCCTTGTGTCGAAAACAGGGTTATTTTTGCTCTGAGCGTATTTGAGTTCATCATTTTGTTCTCCCATAGAGCCTCTTTATGTGCATTCAGAATCTAAACAGATGACCAAGACGAAGTATCTGTAATCATTTGTCCTCGCTGTTATGAAACAGGCAGCCATCCTTTGTTTTCTGCTCCAGCATATATAATAATACCTGAGTCTGGGGTGTAGAGCTCCTCAAAGCACCTCTCCACCTTGACTAACTTTTTCAAGCGCTCATTAGTGGACTGGCTGAAGTTTGGAGGGTATGAAGGGGGCTGGAAGATTACCCCCTGTAAAGTAGCGCACCTCAGGTAATCATACTAATGAATTCAAGCACCCCCACCCACCAAAACCCTATTCCTTTCTCCTTCTCCCTTTACTTTCTTTTTCCTTTTCTTCCACAGTGGCGGGGCTGCTGGTAGAAGTGCCAAACAACAAAGAAGTGTTTGTTTGCATAATATTAGCACTGCACGCTCGCACACAGTGGCGGGGGTCTGACTGCAGGACTGACTGGAGGCTTCCCATGAACACAGGTGGAGCAGGGTGAGCATCACTGGGACCAATTAGAGCAGAGCACAGGTACATTAGCATGTTTGAGTGGAGTGGGGTGGCGTGGGGAGAGCTAGGCCTTACGAAACACACAAGCATATGACCGCTGCCTGGTGTGTGTTAGTTGTTTATCTCAAGTGATGTGACTCACATATGGGTGACAAATGACCCTCGGTCGGCTGTCACAGGAAAGCCTTGTTCACTGGCTCTTACAGTCAAAGATTTGAACTATGCAATGTTTAATTTATGCCAGTACATAAAATGGACATTTGTTCACTAATTGAAAGTTGTTTTCTTTAGTGGGTTGTGGGTTGCCTCAGAGGTAAAAAGAAAGTGTTTGACGATGTGTTTAGTATTTCAGTTTGAGCCGATGAACTTAACTGTGTGTCTTGGTGAACAACAAGAGAGACAGTGGCTCTTAGCAAAACAGCCCTGGTTACACTTAGGATAAAACTCAAAATGTTGTAAAATTCAAAGAACATGTATTGTTCTTAGGTCCTGTGTTCCACACCTTAGGGCTGGATGTGCTCAGAATCCTCCACAGGGGGGCAGCATTACCACAGGCCTGACCCACGCTCACCTGCTCCTTTAAAGAGTTAGGACATGCAGTTTGACATAGAGGAGTGATATTTTGCTTTTTTAAATGGAATTATGCATTTTTAAACATTTCCCTGTGGTCTACATAAACTGTAAATTCTCTGCTTGGGTCTGAATTCTTCATTAATTCAACTCCACAGGTCCATCTTCAACCCTATTTCTGAGTAATGACACCAGAAAGGTGGTTTGGAGCGCTGGACCTTTAAATGCACATGAGCCACTTCAGGCCCCGCCCCCTCCAGATTATTGGCTGTGCTGCTCTGTCACAACTGAACATTTTAGGTTATCAGCTCAAAGTGTGGACTACAACTGCTGCTGCTGACAAACAATTATGTCGTATTCGGAGAAATGTTCGTCAGAAGTCTTGACCTTATATGTGCAAATATTGTGACGTAACTAGTTATAGACGCAACAAATTAAGAGGGAATTAAAACAGGTTGTAGAAATCCACTCAATTTTTGCCAAAATGAATATAAAAAGGGTTCAATTTCATACTGTTTGAACTCTTAGGGTCCAAATACACAAATATATGAACCAAAGTCTAATAAAAGTAGATTTAGGAAAATATGACCCCTTTAAGGTTTTAGTCGACGCCCAGAATTTGTGATCATATGGTACGTATGTATGTTTAATGAAGACATGACAAACTAGGATGAAGAGAGGAATCACCCTTTTTTCTGCAGTCCACAATATTACAGATAGAAAGTCCTCGATAAAAATCCCACTAAAAAATGTACCAGTTCCTCCAGGTATGACAGCATCATCACTAAAAGTATGAAAATTCAGTTGCAATTCTATATGTTTTTCATTTATATTACAACTACATTAATGTGCATTATGCCTTTTACTTCAATATGAGTTTAAACTTAAATTAATCTGAAATATGTTGGTAGTTGAATCTGCAGCAGTCCATCACATTCTGTATGATTATCATAGGTTTGTTTCATTGTTGTCCTATAAGATCAAGGTAGATGTGGGTTAACTTTGCCTCTTTGGTATTTAGACATCTTTGGTTGAAGTCATGGTTATTATACCATAAAATAATAAAGTGTTGGAAGCTAAGGACAAAGATGAATTATATGAAGTGAATTTTTAACAAGCCAGTGTAAAATGGGAGGATCAGATTGAGACATATGTTAGTGTTTACCTCAGGATGCAACAAAGATTTAAAACCTATGACCTGTCACCAGAATAACTGCCACCCTTACAACTGACATTAACAACAGTAAAATGTTTAGTAAAACT
>JAPTYQ010000001.1:1539523-1553061 GCA_029814465.1 Ostorhinchus cyanosoma
GATAGATAGATAGATAGATAGATAGATAGATAGATAGATAGATAGATAGATAGATAGATAGATAGATAGATTGTTTTCACCAGCTGATCATCCATGAGAAAACCACACATCACTGAAAAACATGGACCACAAACACCCACAAACAAACACATCACAGTCTCTTAATGACTTGTTCAGTTGTGTTATTGCTTTTGTAATGAAACATTTGTTGAATTTAACGACTATAATCTCCAATTTGCAGAATTAAATTTTCCGTTTTTCGATTAGAATAAACCAGTTCTACAGAAAGGGTTATTTTTTACTATTAAACAGATTCACTTTTTAAATGATCTAATGCACTTTTATTGACATGTAGGAGCCATTTGTACATGATATAGTTATGTACTGTGTATATGTAATGAAAAGAAAATACATACTATGTTTATTTATTATTATCCTACTCTGAACAGACTTCCATTTTTTCTTTTTTCATTTCAGTGGTTAATATCCAGTTTTAATATCCATTACCATTAACTACTATGTTTGAGTGTGAACAAGAGTTAATATCCACTTAACTAAAAAAAAAACCAGAGCGGATAAAACCAAACACTTAATATCACACACTGAGTCATTAAATAGAGTTTAATGGAATGACCGTCATTTAAATCAGTATCACTAAGCACTTCAAGTACGTACAAACCCTGCAACAGCACATTTAATGGTTTTTCCTGAGAAAAAAAAATTAAATATGATATCTATCAGAGGTTATAGTAAAAAATATTTAATGTATTATTGTAAGTATAATGTACAATAGATACTATAAAGAAAAGTGTTGCATTATTACCCATAAAGAAAGAGGAAGTCAGTAAATAAAAGAGACGTAAAATATAAAAAAGATGCTTTTTCTCATTCTGTTGAACGTACTATAAAAGTAGAATGTTACGACTGTGAGTGCATGCATAGAAATGATGTGGTAGCATTGATCCTCCTGTGTTTTGAGGTGAGCAGCGTAATCTAATCCTTGACTTGCGTTTAGAAGCAACAGCGGCGGCGGCGGCTTTATGTCGACATGAGTCTCAGGTGGTTTTCTTCGTCAGGTGTTTAATAGTATTATCTCACAGAGTCGTACACAGGTGTAAAAACCCCACTGTTCCCTGTTTCAGTAATTGATATAGACAAGTCTAATTACAGTAAAGAAAATATGCAGTTAATTGTGTTTGATTAAATATAGCAGGATTAGACTCAATACAAGGGGAAAATTACCGAGCAGGTTTTCCAGAGTCAAAAAGAATAAATTTAGCTCTACACTGAGGGAAATTTAGCTCTAAACTGAGTAAATTTGGCTTTATATTGAGTTTGGAGAGCTTGTTGAGACGCATTTTGTAATAAACGTCCAAAATGTAATAACTGTTTCATTTCATTTTGTAATAAACTGCTGCAAAATGTAATAACTTATTACGCAATGCGGCAAAATTTATTACAAAATGCGTTGGGGCAGTTTATTACAAAATGAAATGAAAAAGTTATTACATTTTGGACGTTTATTACAAAATGCACCGTTATTACAAAATGTAGCTCAACAGAGTTTTACCCAAAGAGTAACTTGGACCATATGTTATCTGAGTAGAGTAAAATTTTCGTCAATTTGAGTCAATTTTACTATGTACCGTGCAAGATTATTTATTAAAACCTGTGTTTGTTTTGGATCAAACCTCAAAGTGCTTCAAGTGTTTACTGAAAAGCTTATCTTCATATAAAATCACCATCTATATTTCCTATTTGTGCAAAAAAAAAATTAAAAATAAATTAAAATTACTATATCATCAAATCCTCCTCCTTAGTCTCAGTTTACTATCTTATTATATTTTATTGTAAAAATCCAGTTTGATGCGTTAAACTGAATCAAACAAAAGAGAATATAACAAAAACACGTGACGTAGCATCGATAAAACCAAAACAAATACGATCTAAACAGAAACAGGCCTGATGGTCACAGGGTTTCACTTGTATCAGTATTTTGCATAAAAAAAAAGCTGCATAAATTCCTTTTCCTCCTCATGGATGACTTTGGAGGCTCTTTCCTGCGTCATGCTTGTGTTTCTTGTGGACGCTGGTGCTGTTGGTCTGAGTGGAGGTGATGCAGCACATGTTGGGTTTGCCCCGGGCCCTTTGGCAGGACCTCCCGGCTGTTTTCATCCTCCTCTTTAGTTTAATCTGGTCTGATTTGGTTCGCGTCGCTGCCATTTGGAGCGAAACAGAGGGAGACGAGACGTACGACCTCAAATGAACCCAAGCAGTTCCTCCCTCTACTTGTTGTTAATGATTATGTCACATGTAAATAATGCGTAGTATTTATAGTTTGTTTGGGAAATTGATATTAAAGGCTTTGTAATAAGTGTTAATATTACTTAATAATTAAAGTCGTGATAAGTTAAGATGCTTGTTAACATCATTAATAGCCTTTAATCAGAATTAATTATCATAATTAATTATCATCACATTGGTTTTATTGCATTTGTCTAATTATCATTATTAATTACAGAAGCTTTGTGAGTTTCATGTATTTTTCTACAGCCTAATATAATTACAAATACAAAATCCTGGTTTTTAGATCTTTACTATCATTTAACATTGGAAAAAATTTGATATTCTATTAGAGGATATGCCAATAAGTTTTTCAGTACCAATAGTACAATTTAATTTAATTTAATTTAATTTTATTTTATTAGTTATCATTATTGTTAATCATCATCTTTTTTTATGGTGTATCAGGGCGGAGGTGTTCATGGGTTTGGGTATAAAATAAGAGAAAAATGACGACTGCATTATGCTTTTCTGAATGACTTAACGTAAAATTAATAAAACTTTGAACAAAAAAAAAAAATCTAATTGAAGGGCCCTTCTCATAAAATATTAGCAATGATGTGATTTTGACAAAAGTTAATTTGTAGAACCCTATTACTGTAACACAACAAGGTCATCTCACAGAATTAATTGAATGTAAAGAAATAACAGTTAAATAAACAGCAGATGAAAGAAATGGATGAATGTCCAGTTCATCCTCCGTCCTCCTGTTCTACTGTAGCATATTAATGATCCCTTCACATTATATAATACACATACAGTATCTGTGTCCTGTATCAGTAATAAGCCTCCAGTTAGTATCAAATCCCCCTCTTATGTGTAGATAGTGCATCATCATCATCATCATCATCGCCGTCGTCATAGTGATTCATTCTCCCTGTGACGTAGTAACTGGTGACATCATCAGTTACATACCATCTACACCACTGCAGTCGTTTTTTTTTTTTGTTTCTTTCTTTTTTTGTTTTTTTTTTCCCAGACTCTAATTGTGCATTTTTACTCATTTCCGTAAAGGTTCACTTCCCGCCGTTGCCGCCGCTCACTTCACCTTGTCGTGTCCTTCTCCCCTGCAGGGAAAACAGGAACAGGAAACAGGGAGTGTTTAGAGACAGTGATAGGTAGAAAAAAAAAAAAAAAAAAAGGAGGAAGAGGTTGTTTTCCGATACTGAGGCAGCGGAGGGGTCGTTAGTGTGTGAATGCATGGATACAGCACGGAGTTCCTCAGGGTTTAATATGTATGACTTAGGTTTTTTTTTTTTTTTAGATGAGGTAGATGGTGGGGCACATGTGGGAATAGTGGATGTAACGCCTTCTATTCAGCCGTTCCCTGCGCGTCTCTCTCTTCCATCTGTGCTGAATCGCCGTCTCTTAAGCCTCACAGCCTTTCAAAGCACAACAGCAGCTCTGTCTTTGCTCTTCACTCTGCAAGTATCTGGAGACCGGACGTGCCTTGACAGCAGCCATGAGCAGCAGCTAGCGTTCACAACAGCGCTGCTCCACTTTCTCCAAACAGGCACCAACAGCTCATTTCTATTCATTTAGCCGCTCCCCATAGGCCCTGCTTTGACTGAGTTGTTTTTCATCCATTTAACTCCAGAAATAACTAACTCCTGCTCACTCGATCATCCTCCTTCGTGGCTACGTTCAGACCTGTAGGTAAATGTAAATGCAAATGCAGCCCGAATCGGATTATTTATGCCCCTATCTGACCTGTATCCGATCTGTTAAAGACAGTTTGAATAGCACAAGTCGTTGTTGTTTTGTTGGTTTTTTTCCAAATCTGACTCATACACTGTAAAAATCCAAATCTTATCAAGTGTATTTTTCCTCATTTCTGGTCAAAATATCTCATCATATTTAAAATAAGACGTAATCACCGAAAGAGTAACTTTTCAGTGAGATATAAAGAACTTATTTACAGGAAAATCTTATTTCAAGAAATCGTACCTACATAATTTTCACTTCTTCTATTAGCAGATTTGTTTTTCTTGAATTAAGCCAAAAAAGAATCTTGAATTAAGCAAAAACAAACATGTGCTGTTGTTTTAGCCAAGACATGAGGTCTCTCTGTTGTTTTCTTAACCCTCAAAGACCTATAAGTATTTTTGCGTTGACTACATCGAACCTTTCTTACATGGTTTATCTCTGTATTTTGTATTTTTCAGTGATAATCAGGTATTTTCCCATTTTTAATTTACTGATCATGTAGACGTTCATAAAAGCTCAGAGTAAATTCAATAGTTATTATATGAAAACAGAGAAGAACGAAGGAAAAGTGGCTTTTTCAGTAAAATATATAATTAACTCAACATTAAAAACAAACATTTGCATGATCCAACTCCATGGGTTTTACTGGTGAATCAGTGTTTCATCAGATGACGGTGTTTCCATGGTAACTACGGAGCCTCTGAACGTCCAAATGGGTCATATCTGATGACCATGAAAAGATGACAAACTGTATTTTACACCAATTATTTACATGTATTGATAGGATTAGTGGTTGAATAGACAGAGTTAAGGGATTTTCCAGATGTTACTTTGCCTTAAAGATAGTTACAGTGTTTTTCCTTTTAAATGCGGTACATAGATGCACTGGGAAAAAAATCTAAATCTTACCAAGTGTATTTTTTCTCATTTCTAGGCAAAATATGTCATCACACTTAAAATAAGACAAAATCACCTGAAGAGTAGCTTTTCAAAACTTATTTTTAGACAATATATCTGGAAAATCTTATTTCAGGAAATCTTACAAGATAACTTTTGGCAGATTTTTTTTTTTTTTGCTTAATTCAAGCAAAGAAATAGTGATTAATGGTTTAAAAAGTTAATAAAAACTTTAGATCAGTCGGTGGTAGTTTAGGTCTTACAGGGTTAAGGGATTTTCCAGATGTTACTTTGCCTTAAAGATAATGACAGTGTTTTTCCTTTTAAATGCGGTACAAAGGTGAACACATGATCCGATCTGTGTGCTACTGAAATGTTTCAGTGAACTACACCTGTGTTATGTATTTATTGCCTTACATTCTTACAATACATGACAGAAAAGGAGAAATTGTGCTTGTTTTTTTTCTGTCGTAACAGCACATTCCATCTTTTCACGTCCCCTTTACAGAGAAACACTGTCAATTTTGGATAGAATATTAGAGATTACTGCAGTTAGTGTCATATGGAAGTAAAGCTAATGTGCATGGTAATATAATGTCAACAGACACCGAACCATTAGGAAGAATGACTCATCTGAAGTTGAAATAGTTGACATTACTTCATTAGTATGAAATAACAACATGTCAGTAGGTGTCCATTATTTATCTGCTAACATCATTTCTGTCACATCAGAATTTCTTGACGTTACTCTACTTCGCTTCATCAAACTACATCTCTTATTATAGTTTTTGATTCCGAGACCCCTAGCAGCAGAAATTGCATATTATGATGGCAGTGGTGGTCTATTTCCTGCTCAAACAAGCTGTGAAATGAGTCAGAACTGTGAAGCAGTAACATCCCTATCAGTCATTTGCAGATCTAATACACTTTTGTTTACATTATTTGCTAATTATAGTAGTTCAGTTAAATGGTTTCCATGTAATGGAGGCAGAAATCATTTACAGTATATGACACTAAATTTCATAATAGGACTTTTTTGCTTATTATAGAACCAAATATTGATTGTGTATTATTTAGGGCGCAGTGAGTAAATAAATGTGTGATTTTTTTTTAGACACAAATCAAAACCCTCTCATAACCTTGGATAAATCGCATCCATCATGAGCCTCTTCTCTCTGTTAGGACATAAACATTCATCATAATCTTGATTTAGAGCATTACTTATTCTTTTTTTTTTTTTTTTTTTGCAGCCTCTCTATAAAAGCATCAAAAACACAGCGCCGGTATCATTACAGCCATTACAACCACCATCTATTATGAGCCAACGCGCTGAAAAGATTAAAGCTGCAAATAAAATGTCACTCATATTCCCTCTTTGATGTCCTGCTTTTTTTTTTTTTTCTTTTTTTTGTCGGCTTGAAATCAGCTCAGAAGGCTCATTAAAATGTGTGGGCGCTCGGCGTTAAACATGGAAGGAGTGTTATTTATTTTATAAATACAAGTCTCAGTTTGACAAAGTAACACGCCAATTGTTTATGTGCATCCAAATATACACAGCCGGGCCAAAAAAGTCCCCAACAGGATTTGACTGAGCAAATAGGATAGAAGGATAATTATCACAGCGATTGATGTGTTTCAGCTGCATGTTATTTAACACTAACTGATGCAGTGAGCTTCTCATTTCTTAAAAACCATATCACAGGACTAAAATAGTTGTAAACATAATTTCAATGCTTTTTTTAACCTCTAAAGACCCAGGGCTGCTTTTCTGGCAGTTCACAAATGATTTTTTTTTTCTATTTGTACCTTTTTTTAATTGATTTATCACCATCTATTATAATATTATCCTCTTTAAATCATGTGTTTTCCTATATTTAATATAGATGTTCATGAAAACTCCGTTAATTCAAAGGTTTTTATATCAAAAGTGAATTAAAAGTGACTTTTTTAGCAAATATATCATTAACTGAATGTAAACCAAGCGTCTCCATCCGCTGTCATTGATCCAACTTCATGGGTTTTACTGATGAATCGATGTTGTTGAAGATGACGGTGTTTCCACGGTAACTACGTCCAAATGGGTCATATCTGCACTGCAAAAATCAAAATCTTACCAAGTGTATTTTTCTCATTTCTAGTCAAAACATCTCATGGCACTTAAAATAAGACGTAATCACCTAAATATTTTTTTTATTTTTTATTTTTTTGCTTAATTCAAGAAAAAAAAATCTGCTAATGGAACAAGGGAAATTTATCTTGATAAAATTTTATGTCTTATTTTAAGTGCGATGAGATATTTTGACCAGAAATGAGAAAAATACACTTGGCAGGATTTAGATTTTTTTTTTTTCTAGTGTATATGTAGAATAGAATATTTTGCTTTTGTTGTTTACTATTCAGAACAAAAGACTGCAAGAAATACATTCTTTTATTAAGATAAATTCATTTACATAAAACAGCAATAAATGTTTAAATGTTAAAGAATGCACATAATCCAAAAAAGACAAAAACAGTAGTAACACTGGTTAATTATTATCCTTAAACATCTGTATTTCATTTATCTGTCAGTATGCTCTGTTGGACTTTGACTTTAGTAACAGCCCCCATGTTTATTTGAGTTCAGTCATTACTCTTTTGGGATGTGGAGCAAGTACAATAAAGAAAAGTTCTGCCCTCTGAAGTCCACTAGGCAGCACCAGAGCTCTCCACTATCGCCAGGTCTTTCAGGTCACTGAGTTTCCGTGAGAAGGAACTCAGCCTGGTGCTGAAGGAGCCCCTCTTCTGGCTGTGATCATCCCTCCGGGCCTTCAGACAAGCACATACTCCCTTACAAAGATTACCGAGGCGACCCCGAAAATGATGCCCGATGAAGCAGTAGAGCAGGGGGTTGATGGCCGAGTTAGAGAATCCCAAGCAGAGGGTGATGGGGGTGAGGTTGTGGATGGTCCAGTCCACCCAGCAGCTGTCGGCCAAACCGTGAGCTTGCAGAACTCCCAGCATGGTCACGTAGTGGAATGGGAACCAGCAGAGGAAGAAGGCCAGAACCACAGCTGCCACTGTCCACAAGACCCTCTCCAGGCCCCTGCCCTCATGTGGTCTGCCTCGACTGGAGTTTGGGTTCACACAGGGGGTGGGGGGTCTCTCTGTTCTACTGCAGTGCTCTGGGGATTCCACAGATTTTTTGACCGAGTGAGATGAACTCTGCATTCGCACCAGATCGGTATCTGCCAGTAAATGTCGGCCGATCACACAGTAGCAACAAGAGATAACAATCAGAGGCAGCAAGAAGGCCAGAAGAATCTTCATCCAGGCCAGAGTTAGAAACCAGGTATCATCAGGATAAATAATCACGCAGGCCTTCACGTTCTCCTTCAAGGGGTAAACGTCCCGCAGAGCCAGGTTGGGCGCAGAGCAAACACAAGCCAGAAACCACACCAGGCCGCACGCCAGTTTGGCTCGTTTGGGATCCCGGGCACTCTGGGAGCGCAACGGGTGCACGATAGCCAGGTAGCGGTCCATGCTCATGCACGTGATGAAGAAGATAGATGCGTAGAGGTTGAAGCTGAGCATAGCGCCACAGATCTTGCAAGCGAAACGGCCAAAGGGCCAGTTGTAGTCCTGGGAGTAGGGGACCGCCCACAGCGGCAGGGAGAGCAGGAACAGAAGGTCGGACACACACAGGTTCAGCATGAAGGTGTTAGCGATGCTCCTGGAGGCGCTGGAGTGGGCCAGCACAAACACAGCCAGCGTGTTACCCACAATCCCCAGCCCGCTGATGATGCTGTAGATGATGGGGATGAGGGTGGTCATGGATAGAGAAGGCCATTCCGGACAGTGGGGGGTGGGCGGGGCTGAAGAGGAGTTCAGGTAGCTCTCTGTAGTGGAGTTAAGGGAGGAGTTGAAAAGGTCGTTTGGGATCACCATGATGGAACTTGATGTACCCTTACGTCACTAGAATTGACTTCCCTCCAAGAACAGCTGGAAAGAAAATGGAAAAGAGGGCAATTAGAATTCATGGAGCACTTCTTTTTTTTTTTTTTTTTTTTACTTTTTATTGTCATCAAACATCAAAACAAATCAACAGGTATGAAGTCTGTTACAATGTTTGCATCATTTAATGTGAAATACTGAAAAAAATGACTGTTTTGTATTGTGTTCTCAATTAACAAACTGTGAATAAAAACAATGAATATGTGAATTAACAAACACTAAATTATGTGGCACTCACATAGAAAACTCACTTTTTACAGTGTATGATCCCACAGTGCAATAGAATATAGATTAATTGAGTAGTTGCCAGTTATTGAATTAATCAGCAGCTATTTCGTCATCTGATTAATTGATTTTCTGTTTTTTCCTCCTTTGCAACAGTAACTGAATATCTTGGATTTGTGAACCAAACATGTCATTAGAAGTGATGATATCCTTGTAAATCAGCAGTTTTATTTCGTAGTTCAGAGCAGCTAAACATGAAAACAGCAAAGAATGAAAAGTTGCACCTCTTGCAGAGGTGTGAATGCACATGTTAGAAAATGGAGGAAACTGAAGAGACAAAACGTGTCAATTGGAAACAGTTCTCACTAGAGTTCAGCCAAATAATGACTGAGAACTGACAGATGTAAAAGGTACAGTTTATCTGACAATACAACTACATTACCTGATGCACTTTAAGATCTAAAAATAAACAAATACAAGTAAAACTGCAATTTTTATTTAACTGATGTTTTACTCAACTTATTTTTCTATGAGTAGAATAAAAATGACAGAATACTCTAGAATGATTACAAGTGATGTTTGTATATATGTGGAGCAGAGGAGGGTTAAACACGGCTGAAGTCGGTTCTGTGTGGGATGATAAATTCAATCCACCCATTGTAACATTTATCAAAAATATCTGTATTGAGTCTCAAAGCAAAATGTCAATTTTTCCATTACAAAAATGTCATGCATCACCTTATATGATGCATGACATTCGTTTGCCTTTTATGGATGAAGAAAAAACTTCTCCACACAGTAATCTTTAGTATTTGCCTCATGTGTTTGTTCGCTGTCCCACTTGATAACAAATCACACTAAAAATACATTACACCATTCTGGAAGTTTAGCAGAAATGAAATACCTGCTGACAGGGTTGTAATAATCTGGTGTCATTCTATAGACACATCTATTTTTTTAAGGAATAATTGAAAAAGTCTCGTTTAAAAACTCATATAACATCCACCAGGTCGACACAGACTCATTTGAATGTTAGGGTTAAGTTTAGTTTGTGTTTAAAGTGATGAACGTCAGACTTTGTTTCAACTACATGTTAAACACAGAAACCAGATTAAGTCTTTAACACACACACATTGACCTTAAACTTCTTTAGCTATAATCTTAAGAATGATTATGACTATACATATATACATACTGTGACCTCCCAGTTTAGTTAAAGTCACTCAAACTGTTTTTTTTTTTTTCCAGTGCTTTGTAATCCAACAAAACAGAAACAACAGCAAGCAGAAGGCAGACAATATTATCCTCAAACAAAAGTGGCATTAAAGCAAAAAAAAAAAAAAAAAAGAAACACACTATCAAATCAAACTAAAACTGCCTAATCTCCGCCTTGGCTTTTTTTTTTTTTAATTAATTACAAATATTTCTTTTACCTGCTCTGACTGGAGTGTCCCGTTCGAGCCTCAGCCTCAGTTCTTTTGGCTAAAGTCCATGTCTTGACATTTGCTCCTCGACCCCTCTAAGAGAAATCTGTGCAGCTGAGTACTCCAGACCATATCACGCCTCTGTGTGTGTGTGTGTGTGTTGTGTTGTGTGTGTTGTGTTGTGTTGTGTTGTGTTGTGTTGTGTTGTGTTGTGTTGTGTTGTGTTATGCGTGTGTGGAGAAAACAGACTCTGAGAAACCAGATGAGTTTGGGGGTCTTATAGCTCCCAGGAGCCTCTTGATGATTGCGCAACAGGGAAGTTGCTTATGCGTCATGGCTTCATTACCGAAGGGGCTGGACGTGGACACAAGCCAGACCCAGGGGGGTAGGAATGAAACACTTTATCTGTTTTTTTTTTTTTTTTTTGGGAGGGAGGGAGGGGTTGTTTTATTTTTTTTTTTCAATTCAATCCTACATTTTCATTTTACTCACTGTTTGGGAAAAAAAAAAAACTAACTCAAGTCAAGATGTGCATCCAGAGTGGAAGCTGTGTCTCCAGTGGCTGGTTTTGCTGCAGACACACAGCCTCATGTCGTACCTGGACCATAATGAACAGGCCATTAGGGCGTTTAAAGTGTCAAACCTCACGGCCTATAACTGTCCCCGCCGGGGCCCCTGACCTGACGAATTGAAGCCGCCAGTTAATTAGCAGAGCATCGCACTTTGTGTCATATTCTTTCTGCCAGCGGTCAGATAAGGCATGGGAAATATTTACTCTGTCTCAGCGGAAGTTTAAGGAAGCCACTGGGGCAGAGGCAGAAGAGGAGGAGGAGGAGGAGGAGGAGGAGGGGAGAGGAAGATGAATGATGAGGAGGAGGACGAGCAGATCCTGCAGGGAGTGAACGAGAAGATGAGAAGGAGAGGGAACGGCGGAGAGCAGGAGGAGGAATAAAGGGAGAAAGCGGAGATTCCCTCCAGTGGTTTTTCATTAAAGCCTCTGGTGAAAGTTAATGAGGGATGCGTGCAAAGCTCTGAGACCGATTACATCACAGCCGCTTTGATCAATGGCGTTAGCGGCGGCCTGTATGTGTGTGTGCATGCGTTGGCCTGCACCTCAGGACTTGTGCAACTACATGTGCTCCATCTGGGCCCGAACGCATCGACGCAGTTTAGGTGTTCGCACATGTGTGCACATCCTGCTCCGTTCAGCATCGATCAGGATGTGACACATTATAAGACCCGTGGGAACCTCCACGGCGAGGACGACGGGTGAAATTGAGAAGGTGTGTTGTCCTGGTGTAGAGCTGCCTTTGCCCGAACGGGTCACGGGGGCGTTGTGAATCCATTTTTCTAATTAAAATGGAAGAAACGTTCATGTTGACGTCACCAAAACCCTGTGGAATGCAGAGGGGATACCGAAAAAGATGTGACAAAAGAAAAACAGCTCAGATTAACCCTTAAAGGCCCAGTCCTACGTCTCTGTCAGTCCCCAAGTGAATTTTTCCTCCATATTGAACTTTTCTTAAGTGATTTATCACCATTTATTGTCGTATTATTATCAGCATTTTGCTTTTTTTTTCAGTGTAAATCCTGTATTTCCCTTTTTAAGTCGCTAATCATGTAGATGTTCAGAAAAGCTCAGATCAAATTCAAAGGTTCTTCTTTCAGAAACAGAGAAAACTGAAGAAAAAGTGACTTTTTCAGCAAAGATATCATTAACTGAACATAAAAACAAGTGTCTCCATCCGCTGTCATTGATCCAACTCCATGGGTTTTACTGGTGAATCCATGTTGTAGAAGATGACAGTGTTTCCATGGTAACTACGGAGCCCCTGAACATCCAAATGGGTCATATCTGATGAACATGAAAAGATGATAAACTGCATTTTACACCAATTATTTACATGTATTGATAGGATTCGTGGCTCAACAGTTATTAAACATTTGAGATCATTTCATTTTTTTCTCAGTATTCGAGGCATCTGTCGCTGTTCTTTTACACGTGGCTGACGTTGGAGCCGAGTCCGTTACATTCATCACAGTCTTGATGATGGAACTGTGAGTAAAAACACAGACGACACAGGATATTGTCATAAATTTTGGTCCTGCGTGGGGAACGTTGGTCCTGTTTGGGAAGGATCCACTGCTGGAGAAAATGAGTAATTGGGAACGTGCTGTATGTCACCGAACTGAGAGAATCCAAAACGAATCCTTGGTAATACAGCAGGCATGATGGGTATGCACAGTTGTTTTCTCACTGTCTCTACACATACACACTTATGCACAATCCAAAGGCCTTCAGTCATGACGTGCAGCTCCTAAAATCTGATATTTATGGTGTCACGCCGGCCAACTGAAATAGAAGACTAAAAAAAAAAAAAAAAAAAAGGCAGGACTTTGCTCTCTCTTCCCACAGCCACACTGAACCCAAGTCTTACTCAATACACTGTCAAACACACTTCAGTGGATCTGCTCTCAAACTCACATTCACTCTATTCTAACTTTCACTTGTTTTATCTCAGAAATACTCCTGAGTTCAACCTTCTGACCTTTGTCGAAATCCAAATTAAATCAACTCTAGAGATAATTAGATTTTCACCAGTAAATCATTGAGCTTGTTTACATGCACACAAACACTCCGATTATTATCCGATTTCTGGAGTTGTCAGATCATTTAAGTGACCAGATAAAAAGGATAATCTGATGTGTTTTAGCAGATAATGACAGTAATCCGATTATGAGGAATCGGATTAACACACTGGAAAAAATCCAAATCTTACTTGGTGTATTTTTCTCATTTCTAATCCAAATAGCTCATCATACTTAAAATAATACTTGATCAACTAAAGAGTAATTTTTCAGTGAGATATAAGAACTGATTTTTAGACAATAGATCTGGAAAATCTTATTTTAAGAAATCATATCAAGATAATTTTCACTTGTTCCACTGGC
>JAPTYQ010000001.1:1597942-1608469 GCA_029814465.1 Ostorhinchus cyanosoma
ATCATGTGACTAAAACAGACAGAAAAGAAAATATGGAATGAATAAAAGCACTGTTTTTATCAGTACAATGTCATAAATATTGATGTAAAAACTGAAGTGAATTTGGTTTTTATCAAGAAAACATAGAAAATGTTTAGATATCAGCTCTGAAATTAAACTCTTATGATCTATTTTTGTTGTTATCATTATATTTCTCCAAATAAATGCACCTTTAGTCGGACCAGGCACTAAAATGAACAAGAAATTGAAGAAAACAAGGGGTGGTCTAATAATTTTTTCCACATCTATAGATCGGCTTCTGGTCTCTTTCTACGACCCTGAGGCGGTGACATGGTTAACCCTCTGGTATCCAGGTGAGCAGATTATGCACACATTGCACTTCATGTTATAAAAGGTCATTATTTTCATCTTGTGTTACATCAGTATTCAAACATTGTTCACTTTTACATGATTAAAAAAAAAAAAAATCAGCACTGAAATTAAACCCTTATGATCTACTTTTGTTGTTATCATTATATTTCTCCAAATAAATGCACCTTTAGTTGGACCAGGCATTAAAATGAACAAGAAACTGAAGAAAACAAGGGGTGGTCTAATAATTTTTTCCGCGACTATTCTAAATATTCCACCAGCTGCTACAGTGTGAAGATGCTCATGGGAACCGTCAGTAGCTCATGTGTCCCTTCAAACAGCCATCATGTAACAGGGTGGTGCCGGTCCAATCCCAGCCCTCCCCGCAGGACGAAACCTTTCATCGGCCTGTTTGTCTGAACAAACCAGCGCTCTGGCTCTGACACATGCCCGCAGAGTGAACACAGTCTGGTGATGAGCAGTGGGAGTGTGCAAGCCGCTCTGTTTGTTTAAGAGATTAAGGCGGTGAACCCCGGCCCTGTGCAGACCCCAGACCTCGTACTGGTAAAGCCGCCCCGAGCAGCAGCATTGTCTCCTTTCCTGAAACTTAATAGCGCTCAGAGTTCTCTTAAAAGCGCTCTTATCCTGCTGTCGACCCAAAAACCAGGCACTCAAATCAGATCAGTGTGCTGCAAGGACAAGAAAAGTGAACATTTGAGCTTTTTTTACGTTAAGAAATTGTCTCTTTATGTATTTTTTTAATGGAATATCCTTTTATATTTTTAAGTAAAAGTGTAAAAACTGTAACTAAAAATGCATTGCGGCGTCTCAGGAGGATAAACATAAAGATAAGATAAGACTTTATTTATCTCACCGTGGGGAAATTTCACAGTTAAGCGCAGCAACATACAACAATTATAGATCACACTGACTTTAAAACATGTCCAGCAGGTATTATTATCACCAATCCCTCCAAGACAACTGCAAACAAAACTAATTTCATTGAATAATTTCCATGTTGAGAGTTGGTTATTCCTGTCTCTCGGGTTGCATCCAGGGATTATGATGATGGCCTATATTTTGCATGCTGAAATCACAGGTCGGCCTTTGTCTGGAAAACATTTACATCTCTTAACACAGCTGGCTTGTCCAACCACTGGCACAAAACAAACAAGGAAGCTAGGTAGAAAAACAACTCGTAGGGTAAGTTACCACTAAAGAGGTCTTTTAGTGTTAAACGTCAAAACAACATGGCCCATTTTCGACTTTTTTAAATAAACTGAGGTTGACTTTAGGGATGGATTTGAATATTGAGAGGAAATTATATTAGACAGTTCGATGAAACTAAAATAAACCCCTGGAAAGAGTTAAAAAAAAAAAAAAAAAAAAAAGCTCAAAAGTAAATAAATGAAAGATAATAAAGGAATGAAAAACAAATTAGGAGCACTTTAAATCAAAAATAAAATATACGTACATTTTTTTTTTTCTTGTGAGAAAAAGTTGAATTATTTTGAGAATTTTTATCACTTCAGGATAATTCACAATTACTACATCTACTTGATTCTATTTTTTTTTATGCTACATTGCTTAAAAAAGACACAAAGTATGCAGACTTAGTTGGACATGAACAATAGACCCTTATGAGCTCAGGTATGTCAAGAGCATGTGATGCTCAGGGGAGGTGTGGCCCCTCTGCACAGGTAATACACACTTCAGGTAACGCTGAGTGACTCATTCTCACACATACCTTACACACCACGCATGGCACTCACACCTTAACTCTCCGACTTAACCTGACAACAAGCTGTGGGAATACGCAGAAGATCGCTGCCTTTAAGCACAGGAAGCAGCAAAGAGGGAAAGACAGTACGGCCCATTCTGGACTCAAAAACAGTGAGTTGAACCAAAGCAAATGTGAACTTTTATGCAGGATAGTATGTTTGGCAGATCTCGTCGGTCCAGGATCTAACGTGTCCCCTCAGACTCCCACCAGTGCTGTGGACATACGGTGCAAAATTCCCAGTAAGTGCACCTGAAGATCTGTTCCTGGAAACCTTTTTGAAGCATCAATGACAATGCCAGTGGTGAAAGTGGAGAAAGACTCTCCAGCAGACACAACTTTGTCTGCCTCCAACCCTCCACCGCAGACGGACGACCAGCCCCGAGGACGGAGGAGGAAGAGACCACTGCAGCGAGGGAAGCCCCCCTACAGCTACATCGCGCTTATCTCCATGGCCATTGCCAACTCCCCTGACCGCAAACTCACACTGGGGGGCATCTACAAATTCATCACAGAGCGCTTCCCCTTCTACAGAGACAATTCAAAGAAATGGCAGAACTCTATCCGCCATAACTTAACACTCAATGATTGTTTTATCAAGATCCCTCGAGAACCAGGACGACCCGGCAAGGGCAACTACTGGGCCTTGGACCCGAACGCAGAGGACATGTTTGAGAGCGGAAGCTTCCTGAGGCGCCGGAAGAGGTTTAAGCGCTGTGACTTGAGCACCTACACTTCATACGTCCACGAGGCGCCGGTTTTCTCTCCGGTGCAGATCGCCAGGTCAGCGGCAGCGTACACCAACTCCATCTACCCAAACATGACAATGAGTCCATCCTACGGGCAGCAGCTGCCGTCCGCTTACTACCCCTCCTCATCGCCGCCCGGCTTCGGTCCCGGACAGACCCGCATGTTCAGCATCAATAACCTCATAGGTCACCCGACTTCGGCCAGCATGCTGGGAGGTCAGGGACCAGAGGTGATGCAGCAGCCCAGTCGGAGCTTCAGTCCAGAGGGGCTTCCAAATGGACCCAGTCCCTGTAGTTTGGGGACAGCAGGTTTTCAGAGCCAGCCGTGTGGAGGAGCCGTGCCGTCCCGCTCCTCAACACATCCAGGGTTCAGCTACTCCGGGCCCAACGGCCACCCGCACCACCACGGCCCTCAGAGCTCGTATGGACAGGGCCACCCCCAGGGGTACGCAGCCGCCGGACGCCTCCACTCCTCAGTCCACGGGTCTATGGAAAACGTGGACCACTACGGCAGAGTCTCACCAGTGCAGCTAGGATCTTTCTCCCAGTACAACAGCGCTGCAGGTCCGATCGCCAACACCGGCGGTTACCTAAGACATCCCACGTACCCAGGGAATATGGACAGGTTTGTGCCTGCTATATAAGAATGTAGATTTAAGCATCTGAAGGGTGTTTTTACAGAACATCAGAGACTTGATGGCACCAAAGGAGCCGGACATTTCTGTGCAAACATGATTTTATTTTATTCACTGTTGATGACATTTATTAGGATGAAAGTGAACTGACTGATAAAAACAGCTCTTCTGACACAACTGTGATGTAGTACCACATTAGTAATAGCCAATTTCCGTACTGATGGTAATTTACTTCTAAATATATGTTGTAAATATCAGGACTTCCTGACAGCGTGAAATTTATTACTTCTCTTCTGGTTTTCAGCTTTTTTTTCACAACCTGAATGTGTTGGGTAGTCATAAATGATGAATTTTTTTATGACAAACACTTAAATGTTAGTATAAATTATTGTGCTTTGTGGTCATAGGCTTTGCAATAAAAGGCTTAATTGTATGAAGAACATACGCTTTAGGACATTTGCATGTATTTTGTTGCCAAATGAAACTGCATATTAGGCTGCCTTACAGAACTATTTAGCACTTTTTGTTCTATGCAAATAAAAAAAGAAATAAATTATTGATGCACTTATGTTATTATTATTTAAAGAACTGCACCAGAATGTCCTGCCAGAAATGAGGTATTTGTATTTATAAGTTGAAAAATTGACAAGAAGGAACAGATCCAGACACGGACCTTTCAGGAAAAATACCCTCAAATATGTCTGTTTTTTTGTGCTTTCTACACGGTTTCAGCTCAGCTGGTTTGAAGTGTTGTCTGGAGCCACAGTATTATCAGCCACCGTGACCGGCCTCAATTATCATGTTCAGACATCAGCACTTACACAGACAGACACAGTTAATCTACCATATAGATCCACCAATCAAGAAAATGAATTCACTTGTAACTTGATATTTGGACTACAGAGTTAAGTAGCGAGTCCTTCATCTCAACAATAGAAGCTCGTCTTTGCAGCGTTTGCACATCAGACAAGACGAGACTCGAAGGAATCGCTTCGTTACTGTGCAGACACTTGATTTTTCTATCAGAGAAGACGTTTTGTTGACAGTTATGACTTGACATGCTTTTCAGCTAATGATACTCTGCTGAATAGCTCCTAATTTTTCTTGAGTGCCACTGAATCTTAAACTTCACTGTTATCCTCATATAATCCACATAATCAGTATGTGTCAGACGATCAAACATATTAAAAGGAAAAAAAAAACTTCATTTTTGTAAGACTTGCACTCAAGATACAACTCCTACAGATGGAACAGATGGTTTTGACAAAACACTATTTATAAGTGAATTATGTTTTAACTGAAATAATAAATTGATTTCTGAATTCTGCAGATATGAGGGAAAATGTGTTTTTCGCCTCATATTTGGCAAACCCAATTGTCCTGTAGCTCAAAATTGAAGTACTTTGTATTAGAGTATTATAAAATAAATGCACACAGGCAACATTGAAATGTACTGACATTTTTTTTTTTTTTTTAAAAAAAGGACTTTTGTGTGCAACTAATCCAAGTAGTTAATTTGTACTGTGTACACACTATTATGTCCAAACTTCCAACTGCACTTTGTGGCGAAACAGCAGAAAAAGTACTTGCAAAAACAAATTTCTTTTTCCATTTTTTGATGTTATAAGCATTGCCATATTTCTTAACTTACATTTTTCTCATATATTATATGTTGAGTCCTAAAATGAAATAGGGTTGCTTTACTAAGAACCCGTTTTGAGGCAAAATTTTACACACACTATTAACGGACTGAAAAATATAATTAAAGCAATATTTACTATTAAACCAACTTATGATCAATGATGAAAAATGAATCAATGCTCAACCCTTCAGGAAAAAAACAAACCAAAAACCCACATAACTTCTTCTTTGGCCTGGTCTCCTTTACTACACACACATTAACCTTGTTGTATGTTGTAATTTAAACAGCATTTATGTCTGTTCCTATTAATAAACTCAAAGTACAGAAAAGAGAATTAAGGAGAATTTTATTCATTCTTTAAAATAAGAACACTTAAAGGAAGTTAAAACCTGAACACATAAATACAGCAAACACAAGTGACTATTATAAACATTTTAACCGATGTATTCAACAAGCTGTTGGAGTTGTTCACAATGTTTCACAACCTCCGGCAAAGACAGCAGAGTCTGCAGACAGAAAAGGAAACATCATCAGACACAGGACCGACACAGATGAGTGAAAACACTGAAGCAGTTTTGATGAACAGCATCTCTCACCTCTCGGACTTTATTGATCACCTTGCTTAACATGTGAAGCTCTTTCTCACTTTTCTGCTGGTTGGTCTGGTGGATGATTTGCTGCAGAAATGTGTAGACATCATGAAAACGGTGACGCGCGCACACACACGAGGGTATGGTTTAACTTGAGCATAATTTCATATTATCCAAAAAATGACGTGTGTCGTCAGGTGAACAGGAGTAGATGTTAGTACTTACGTGTCTTTTTGCTCTTTCAAGGAGTTTAACTCTGGCCTGTTCCACCTCCTGAAGGTTCATCTTCAGTCTCTCCACCTACAGATGAGATTAAAGATACACATGCTAAATAAATGGTAAAAAGAAAACTAAAGAGCTCAAAGACCCTCCCCCCATAGATCATGGGCATTGCACTTAATAATTACACTATGTTGCAATTACACTCAAAGGAACATTCTCCCACTTCGCTGCCACCACTGTCAGTACTATCAGTACAAATTCCCTTAAATTCTGAAATTAAAATATGGTCACAGTCCTACATAATCAGATAAGCACCAATATTAATCAGCAACTGACTATATTAGTAACAGTGTCATGCAGTATGTGTGTTCTTTCACAATAATTGCATTAATTATGGAGACATTTACAAAAAAATGTCCAAATTGAATGAAAAAAAAAAAAAGGGAAAAACCCCATCAAATTGGAAATATTGAGTCAGAGCAAATCACAGATTTGAGTTACAGACACAGACTGACAAACACCTGCAGATGGATGACAGAATCTTTTTACCCTGCTGTAGGATAGGATAGGATAGGATAGGATCACTTGAGGGGAAGGATTGAATAAGTTTGTACTCCTTCCTACTCCTTTTTGACCGTGCAAAATACAGACTTGCATGTACTTCAGGATAGATTCTGTTCATTTAAATGTTGTTTTGTTTTTGTCTTCTTTCGCCTTGTTTTGTTTTATTTGTTTCTTTGCATGTTCAAAATAAATAAGTAAATAGATAAATAGATCTTTATTGTTACTGTCACAGGCCCAGGAACAATGAAAATCAGCAGCAAAAGTTCATAATACTGTGATTGTGAGTAACACACCTCCTTCAATAACTCGATTTTCTCTTCCATGAAATGTGCTGGCTTAGCCGACTGGCCGCCAGCTTTCTTCAGCTCCTCTCGCAGGAAATGTGATTCCACCTGCGACTGCTGGAGAGAACGACGGAGCTCCAACGCCTCCTTACGCAATTCCTGAGGAAAATTTAACAGAAAAGGTTACATTCAGCTTCAGCCTCTGCCGGTGGCACACAAGTGTAAAATATTTGGTGTGACGATTGAATTTGTGCCTTACGTTATTGTCAGTCTTGTGTTTATTTAGAATTTCTTGGATCTCACTCATTTCTGTCACCAGCTTTGTCACAGTTTTATCATCCTGTGGGGAGAACAGTTTTGTTGTAGCTCATCTTACTTTGACGTGACAGTGGATTATAATTCATTATTGTCGCCTTGAACTCATGGTAAAACACTAAAATTTTCAGTATTTTTCACCTGAGCTTTCTGTTGGAGTGCCAAGTTGCCCTTCTCGACCAGGCTGTTCAGACGACTCAGCTGATGCTTGAGCTCAAACACTTCAGTCTGGCGTCTGCCTTCCGCAGCCTGCTGCTCCCTCTGCAGGTTACAGCTGGAACAACACGTTCATCCACATAAATCAAGTTAAAACTATAGAGACCCAGCGCTACTTCTGTCAGTTCCCAAGTTATATTTCCTCCATATCTAACCTCTCTTGGGTGATTTCTCACCAATTATATAAAATATTATCCTCTGTATTTTGTTTTTTACAAATATAAATCAGTTATTTTCCTGTATTTAATTTACTGATCATGAAGATGTTCATAAAAGCTCAGATTAAAGTTATTACATCAGAAACAGAGAAACCTGAAGAAACAGTGACCTTTTTAGTAAAATGTATAATTAACTGAACATAAACCAAATGTCTCCATCCACTGTCTTTGATCAAACTCCAGGCTTTACTGGTGAATCAATGACAGTGTTTCCACGGTAACTACAGAGCCTCTGAACATCTGATGACCATGGAAAGATGACAAACTACATTTTACACCAATTATTTACATTTATTGATAGGATTATTGGATCAAAAGGTATTAAACATTTTAAATCAGTGGATGGTTTTGGTCAGTGATAAATGTTTGGGTCGTTACGGGTTAAGCCTGTGTGAACGAAGGTCGTGGTAGTTAATCAGTTGGTGTTGCATATTCTTGTTCAGATGTGGGTTTCCTTACAAATTATTCTATAAAATATCCATCATCTTCTTGCTTTTAATTCTCAAACCGGAGTTCAGTTTTGTTTTGCATCCATTTCATTTGACTTCTGAGTTCAAAACATTTGTATGAAAAATAAATGATAAGAACAGGAATATAAAATATGCATATTTTACTTGTATTTAAGACTAATACCATTATGAATAATTTAAAGTACTTTAATCTTGAAATCCAAACTGATTTATTGGATGAAGCTTAAGGTCTACCTAACATCTCAGATCCATGACTTGACCAGAACATGCAGATTTTGTGGTACTTACATGGTGTTGTGCAGGTCTTCCAGCTGAGCGTCTTCACGCTGCTGCACTGACCTCAGGGTGCTGGCGAGCTCAGTAACAGTGCTGCCGAGGTCCACCAGCAGCTCTGCCACACTGCTCTGCTGCTCTGGCTCAAACTCAGCTGCATTCAAAGTCTTTTTGGCAGCGGCGGTTGCGATGCGGGTGAAGGCGCTCGTCTCACTGAACAAAGTTTCGCTGACAGACTCGGGTGGATCTGATTGGACTGAAAAGACACTGAACTAAATCTTACCCTGAAGACTTCCAAGTTTTTTCTAATGCACATTTTAGTTTGCAATGTCAGTTACAAATCTGTGCAAAAATAGCAAACATTAATCCAGCAGAATTTAAAATTACTCAAACTATTAATATTATTATTAGACCACCCCTTGTTTTCTTAAATTTCTTGTTCATTTTAATCCCTGGTAAAACTAAAGGTACATTTGTTTGGACAAATATAATGAGAACAACAAAAATAGCTCATAAGAGTTTAATTTCAGAGCTGATATCTAGCCATTATCCACGTTTTCTTGATAATAAACAAAATCACTTCAGTTCTTACATTAATATCTATGGCAATGCACTGACAAAAACAGTGCTTTTATTCAGTTCATGTTTTCTTTTCTGTCTGTTTTAGTCACATGATACACAAGAGTTAGGACTTCATTGCATAACCATTGTTTTTGATGACTTTTGATAGTCTAATCATTTTTTCCCACAACCAGGTTTAGTATTCCTGAGGGACATATGTGTATATATATATATATACACACACACGCACACACACCACAGGCAGATAATGTCAAAGAAAAGGGAGATTAAATTTAACCCACTATTCACTGAACAAACTCTAATACACCCTGAACAAAGGAGACTTATGTCATATCATTCATCTGTAACCACTAAAGGGAATGATATCATATCAAATTGGCCTCTCAGTGCTTGTCAGTTTTCTTGGTGTAGTTTCAACTTTCAGTCCTGAAAGAAACTGGTTTCAAATCTCCCTCCTGCTTTTAATCTGTCAATGATAAAGTGTCTAGATAAAACACCATCATTCATTTAGATTAATGAACAGGATGTTGTTCAGGTTCCACGTAAATCACCGTCAGTCTGATTGTCAGCTGTTTTTTGTGTCTGAGGGTTTCACATCTGCAGCGACCTACAGTACCTGGTACAGACGGCTCCATTTTTACATCTTCCTCCTTTTCAGCTGTTAATGCGACCATGATGCTGTCGACAAAGGAGCTTGAAGGATGCCGACGCTCCGTGTTGTGGACAGGTTGATCTGGATCCTTCTGTTTGTCCTCTTTCTAAAAAGGAAAACAGGGAATGCAGCTGAATGGAAATCCTTTTTTTCCTGATTTGTTGAGGTTTCTCATTTCTTATGGGTTACCTTTTCATTTAGACGTGTATGGAGCTCATTGGTTAGTCCTCGCAGTGTGTGATGCAGTAAAGTAATTTCAGTGACCGCCTGAGCCATGTTCTCCCCGTGCTCGGACTCAGTTGCACTGACTTTGGACCTCATGATTTCCAGCTCCTCCTGCAAACTCTTGTTCTCAAGTCTGTAAGAGAGTAGACAGAGATAATTCGTCATTGACAATGCAACGTACACCGAGCAAATGTTACACATCGTAAAAGGCTTACAACATTCATGAAATTTAGACTTACTGAAGTTGACTAAGTTCTCCTTTTAGGTCCTCACACTGGATGTTCCTTTCCCTCAGTCCCTGCAGATTGGCCCGGAGCATAGATTCACTTTCAGCCACCTGTTCCCTCGCCAACTCATTCTCCATCTGTAAGAACTGAAACAAAACAGATGTCAGAATATTATTCAACTTTACTCTTAATAAGGCTACCCGACTGCACATCTGTCTCAGTCTTTATTGTTTTAACACAGGGGTGTCACACATGCAGCCCGGTTCTAAGGTTCTAATCCGGCCCACAAGATGAATTTGCAAAGTGCGAAAATTACCCTGACAATATTAACAGTTGAGGGTGTTAAACTCATTTTAGTTCAGGGGCCACAGACAGACCAACTGTGATCTCAAGTAATTTTAATAGCTACATTTCTTAATGTGAAATAAATTATATTAAATTATATGTATGAATAATGATAAATCTAAATTTTCTCTTTGTTTTAGTGCAAAAAAAAAACAAAAACAAAACATAATGTGTGTATATATATATA
>JAPTYQ010000001.1:1644716-1656121 GCA_029814465.1 Ostorhinchus cyanosoma
CCTCCCACCCCCCATGGAACTGAGAGCCACCCAACATCTTCCACTTCACCCAACCCACGGCCCAGAGGTTCTCAGGCAGCCCACCACTCAGCATTCCACAATTTCACTGTCGACCCCTCTTTATGTATTCCCGTGTGAGGACTTTGGGACTGGTATCTAGTTTTGGGTCTGTGCTTTTAATATTTTGTTGAATGATTTATTTTTTGTTGTTGGGTTTATTATTTCTCATTTTTTGTCTTTTTTCTGTTCCTTATTTTTCCCAATAAAATTATTGCTATAGCAGCTGTGCAACCAGTGAGCCATGATTTTTAGAGTGGCCGCCTGTTGCACAAATCAAGGTTGTAGCTACATTTTTACTTTCTGTATGACAAAAAAAAAACAACTTTGTAAATAAAATGTTAACATTTTGTGCTTTTTCTGTCTTCCTAACTCGCCTTTTTTTGTCGCACATTTTTACTAAAAGTAACAAAGTGACATTTCAAGATTTTATATGAAGGCTCTACTTACAGAAGCAGTGTAATTATGTTTTCATTAGTGTATTATCACCTAAATGTAAGAATTGTTTTCATTTTCCTTAGAATGAGCTGCTTGTGTCTTCAAATGTAGCAGGTCGTCTCTATGCCTCTTTGTACTACCATGTTTTTACAGTACACTGAATGGACAACTCTTTTTCCTTTCATATAGTGGATGGTATCCATCCTGAAGGTGGATTATTATTACCTAAAATGTTTTGAGCACACATTAATATACCAGATTTGATATACTTTTACTAAAAAAAAAACAATAGAAAAGAATACTGGCTCTAACTGGGCTTTTGTAATTTTAGCGACTGTACTTTAGGAGTGTTTGGTGGAAAAGCAGTGGATTCACATTGTATATTACACTGATCATTTTAGCATCTCATCGTTCCTTAAATGGTCAATATGTAAGATTCATGTTTGTGTGGGAGTGTGTTTTTTGTTGAGTTGCATAGTGTTTGCTGTTGTAGAGAAGCAGAAAAGCAGCAACGAGGAACTGGACTGAACAGAGGGATTTTTGCAGAAATAACTAGACAATAGGTTCCATATCAGGGTATTAACATGGACGCACACAGCTGAGGGAGTCATGATTGTAGAAGTGGAGTTAATGTCAAAAAAGACCCACTCCCAACACAAACATGATATTTAACTTTTAATGCAAAACGCACACCCCGTAGAATAGAACTAATAATCCCCCCGAAGGAGAGGCAAGGGGTATTTGTTTTTGGTTTGGTTTGTTTGTTAACACTAGCAGCAAAACTATTGGTTGAATTCATACCAGATTGGGTTTATAGATTGCCAGTGATGCAGAATAGACCTGGTTACATTTTGGGAACAGTAGGTCAAAGTTCAAATTTTGTAAGAATTTTTTAAAAAAAAAATTTTTCCACCCATTTACTCATAATAGGCAAACTTTCACATCTGTAGCAGCAAAACTATTGTTTGAATTCATACCAAATTGGGTTTATAGATTTCCAGTGACCCAGAATAGAAGTGATTACATTTTGGAAAAAGTTGGTCAAAGTTCACATTTTTTATAATTTTTATTATTATTTTTTTAATCTTTTTTCTTCTCCCATTTACTTACAATGGGAAAATTTTTGAATGTCTATAAAAACATCAATTTTGTTTCAATTTACATCAAACTTGACACATGTAAGCAGTTGATATGCTGACATCAGCACATGCACATACATGATAACATCAGCTGGATCGATGCCAAAATAAGCTCCAATACGTGGGAGGGGCGGGGTTTGTTGTGCTTGGAACCACTTGTTGTCATTTTACTTTCACATTATACATTTACCTTTCATGCAGCATCTGTCTTACGTAGTTAACATAAGGTGTTAAGAGTAACTGGTTAATATAATAATTTGCCCTCAACACACTGACCATAATGCATCTCCAGCAGACACACATTTACCAAAGGAGGCAGCAGGAATAGAATTGGCTCCACTTCAGAATTCCATTTGTTGTATTTATCATTTATTTCCTCTGAGACTAAAAACACAGGCCTGGAAATGCATTTACAAGAAATCAAAGACTATTGCATAATAAATGATTACACTTTACTCCAACACCAGAAGTCTGCTGGACAGTAGGAAGCAACCTCCGTGGAGTTGGAACTTCGAGTGTGACAAATGGAAGGAAACACCGAGATAAAGGGTTCCAGGACGGGGTTGTTTCACCACATGCCTAAAGAACAACGTCAGTGCTTGGTATAGATTCTGTTCTAACGCCATCGCTCCTAAAGACTCTTCCTCATTTTGATGATGGCGATGGCAGAGAATGTTGTCTAACATGTTGGTTCCAAATCTCCCATACATGTTCAACTGAATGAACAACTGGTGAAGGTGAGGGCCGTAGATGATCCACATCCTCAAAACATTCATCACACTGCAAAAATCTAAATCTTACCAAGTGTATTATTCTCATTTCTAGTCCAAATATTTCATCACACTTAAAATAAGACATAATCACCTGAAGAGAAACTTTTCAGTGAGATATAAGAACTGATTTTTAGACAAAAGATCTGGAAAATCTTATTTCAAGAAATCTTACCAAGATCATTTCCACTTGTTCCATTGGCAGATTTTTTGGCTTAATTCAAGATTTTTCACTTAATTCAAGCTGTCAATGGACTAAATGAAAATTATCTTGGTAATATTTGTTGAAATAACATTTTCAAGCTCTATTGTCTAAAAATAAGGTTTTATGTCTCACTGAAAAGCTTCTCTTTAGATCATGTGTGTCAAATTCATTTTAGTTCAGCTGAAAGGGGCCAAACCAGTCAAATAATAACATCGCAATATATAAATAATGTCAACTCCAAGCTTTTCTTAATGTTTTAGAGTGAAAAAATTTATGAAAAGATTTACATCTACTCACTATTCTTTCAAACAATGTGAATAACATGAACAAATTGAAAAAAACAAGTGAAATTTTAACAATATTCTGCCTCAGTTTATCATTTATATTCATATGCACATTATAACGTACAGATCACAGTGGATCTACAAATACACAAAACATTTAGTAACAGGCAGAATATTGTTAAAATTGCACTTACTATTACTATTACTCTAATATTTTGCTGGTCCTTCCCACTTAAGATTGAATTAGTCTGAATGTGGAACCTGAACTAAAAGGATTGTTAATATCTTAGTGTAATTTTTGCATTTTAATAAATTCCTCCCCAGGGCCGGACTGGACCCTTTGGTGGGCTGGATTTGGCCCCCAGACCGTATGTTTGACACCTGTGCTTTAGGCGATTCTGCCTTATTTTAAGTGTAATGAGATATTTTGACTAGAAATGAAAAAAACTCCATTTGTTAACATTTAGATTTTTTTCCAGTGCATTGAAAAACTCCTCCCATCAGGCCTCTCCTTTTATCGGACTGTTCTGTGCCACAGTCTATTAGATCGATGTGTTTATACCCTGATTATCTGCCCATTTCTTCTAGTTTTCAGGGTTAGTACAGAAAACAGTGTTTCCATGTCTATATGGGCATGAATATGATGCATTATTTTAAGACAGAAAAAATTTAAACTTGTAGATTTTTTATTTAAATCTAAGCACAGACTAAGACAGAGTGCAAAAAAAACCTCACTAATTTAACCACAAAATAGAAAACACTTGTGACATCTGTATTTTTAAGTCTAGCAAGAGCAGCTAAATTGCATTACTGTGTATTTTAGGAACGATAATTTGTTTTTTAAAGAGTTTATGGCTGCTAATCTTTTTCAGGCTGCTGCATCTTCTAGTGTGCATTTTGTTTTTATTCCAAATACATGTCAGGCAATCGTAAAAAGATGAAAAATGTCTGAGTGGTATACGAGGAAGCAGAGACTGAAATAGTAGGGAGTTAACAGGATCTGCAAGTGCAGGGCTGTTTCTGTTCAGCAAACTGCAAAATGTTCATGTTTGACAGGAACTGACTGACGTGTTTTTTGTTGGCTCTTCTGCTGATTCAAACAGGCTCTACAAAAGCACATATACTGCATTTGAATGGTGATTTAATCATTTCTGATGTGATTAATATTTTTACAGAGGAAAAATAGCACCCTTTTTTTGTTTTTACCGAATACATTTACATTTAAACAATATTAAAATAAAAGTATTAAAGTGTGTCAGGCACAACAAGGCTCTTTTGAACCCAGAAACAAACCTTAGATGAAATGTTTTATTGAAAACAGACATATTTACCAGTGAATGCTATACTTCACTCTGCAGCTACATTATTGCTCCAGTATAACATACAGACAGATTGTCAGAGATTGCATGCTTTAATACCAAGAGATCTCAGGATTGAAATGTTGTTTTTCCCTCTCTTTTCTCTTGGCTTCATCAGCATTGTGTTTTTCTTTTTTTTCTTTTGGTTTTCCCTTGAACTGCAGAGTAATCATTGGATCTTCTGCAGTCAAATGGCTACAGTTCTCTGTGCAGTAGTAATGCAATCACCACTGTGCAAACAATATGATGATTCATTTATAAAAGATGGTGCATTTTAAACACAGCAGAAGGAAAAATACACATGAATTTCCTATTCCACTTTAACTTGCTCATTGTTCATTCATAGTAAAGTCGTAGGTATTGTGATTGTACTATATGGCAGTTACTGCAACTTTCTTTTCAACAAAAGCTTCTACACAATGAAAATCAGAAGATGTGAGCATGTTCATTTAGTGAGGTTATAGTTCTGACTAAAATAGAGGCTACGATCAAACATAATAGTGGTATTTTGTTAAAAAGTGTAAAAGCGGGATATACTTTAATCATTGATGAGTTCAGAGGTGGCGATAGGATTTTGTGTTGGACCTTGTGTTGAACAAAAATAATAAAACAATGCATTAGATGTCAAAATACTCTGACTTTTAGCTCCACTTATTATTTTCACAATCTGACCAGTTGTCTCTCTTTGCTAGATCTTCCCTGTCAGTTAATTAATTTTTCAGATAAATCTTTTAAGTCTCGGGGCATATCAAGACTATTTCCTTAGATTTGACTCTGGAAAAAAAAAAAATCTTACCAAGTGTATTCCAAATATCTCATCACACTTAAAATAAGACACAATCACCTAAAGAGGAACTTTTCAGTGAAATATAAGAACTGATTTTTAGACAATAGATCTGGAAAATCTTATTTCAAGAAATCTTACCAAGATCATTTTCACTTGTTCCATTGGCGGATTTTTTGTTGTTGCTGCTTGAATTAAGCAAAAAAAAAAAAAAAGAATTATGTCTTAAGTGTGAGGAGATATTTTGACTAGAAAAAGAAAAATACACTTGGTAAGATTTGGATTTTTTTTCCAGTGTCGAACTCACAGAAAACAGACAGGGGCGTTAAAGTGTAACTAGTTTATATGTAAACTAGCCTTGTACGCTGATAGTGATTTGCCTTAAATGCATTTTTCCAGGGAATCTTTTCTATCTCAGAGGAAACAATTTATAAGTACAAAACCCATCTTTACTTTAAACCCTATTCCACCACTAGCATTGCTCTAATACCTCCTCTGGTAAACATAGATGTGATTTAACTTATTGCAATAGTTCTTGCAGTGCAGAAATAAAAACAGTCTCCTAAAATCAAATTCTGAAGTCAACAAACCACCTATCCACCCTTGAGCCAATCCAGTGGCTGACTGCAGAAACAGCATTCCCAACGTGGGGGGAATGTGTTCCGACTTGTCTGATGACAGTCGCCCGGTGGTGCCGTTTGTGGACAAAGTCATCCAGGGAGGTCGCTGTGCTAGAACCGTCCTGCCGACAGGGTCACGGGGGTCACGCATCACAATAGTATTGAAGCTGTGCATCTGTGTGTTTCTGGGTCAGTGTGGCATTTTCCATGTTCTACCTGCTGGACAAGTGGCAATAAAACAAATCTAGAGAATTGTCCTGTTGCTTGCCCCTTGTCCCTACATAAAAAAACAGCCATGCATTGTCATTTATATTTTGGATTTGACTGGTTATCTTTGGATCAGCCAACAGCTACTTTTTTGTTTTGCCTATTTGCATTTCTGTGACATATGCATATTTACATGTCGAAAAGTATTTGTTCTCTCAACAACTACATGAGACAAGGGAATGTTTTTTGCTTGTTTGTTTAAAAAGTACATGTCAAGAAAGGCGGTAAGGATACTGGAAAAAACCAAACAAACAAACAAAAAAAAACAGATATAAGAAAGTGGTCCGATGGTGCCATGGCAGAAACACCATTTAGAGGTTCCCTGAGGGAAAACATTTGTATTTGTAAGTAAGACTGGATTTTACCAGCGGCTCAGTGTGATGTATTTGTATATTTTACAGTTATTTAAGCTTCGGCAGTTGGTTTAACATATAAGTATTTTACAAAGCTTGGACAAAACTCTTACAGAATTCCCTGTTGCATTTAAAAACATTTTATGTGAAAAAAGAGCTGCTGCTGTTTGCACTTACATCTGTTCCACAGTGTGTTTTCTCAGTGGGTTTGTTCTATATAGCAGATACATTTTACGGTAGCATCCTAAAATAAAATTAGGCCATTCATGTATAAAATTATTGCATAAGTTATAAAATAAAGCAGTTGTTTTGTTTGTAATACAGGGGCAGATTAATAATCACAATATCAGAGCACTTAAGATGTTAATCTCCACTTTGTACTCGACACATTCATGATGTTAATTTGAAAATGTGATTGATTTTTCCATATTTTTTTTACTGCTGTAATGAGCTTGAACAGGCACACATAAAGAAAACCCCAGTAAATTACAAAAACATCTTAGCTCGACATCCACCACTCACTTTTTACAGCTTTCAGCAGGACTGCCGACAGTTTGCTGATCAAACTCTTCCTGCTGAGGAAGGCTTGATATGTGTTTGTAGTGGAAGTACTGCTAACAAGGCTAAAATAAATGAACATTCAACGCTTAACATTCAGCATCCACAAGAAGAAACCCAACCTGGGAAAACACACCGAGGGAATAGTTTAACATTTCGTTAACATGTTAAGTGTTAGCACCAACCAAATCAAAATACTTTATCCAGGTAACTCAACAGTCTCAAACACGTTTATTAGGATGATATATGCCTTTAGTTTGAGCCTTTCAAACCCTGAATCCCATAGATGACATTTAGTTGTTTTATTTGAGGTTAAAAGTCGACTTTTTGGCTTGTAATAATATCTTATTTGACAAACAGAAGTAGGTTGACTCTCTAAACAAACTATGTTTCCTCACAGTGACTCAAAACCATTAAAAAGTACAGAGTCTTTTTGTTCTTTTTAAAGTTTGATTTGTGTATTTTCCAAAATTACAATCTCAATTTCAAATTTCAAGTACGTAGTTTTAACCTCCTGAGACCCAGGAAAGTACAAGTTTTGGCCTTTTTACATGAAATAATTGCCTTTATTGGAAACAGCAAAATGCAACAGTTTTTTCAGATGCATTTTTACATTTTTTATGGAATGTCCTTTGCAGTGAATGTTTTTTTGTTTGTTTGTTTGTGTTTTTTTTTTTCTTTTTCTTCAATAAAGCTGTGAAACTCTTATCCCCTACAAAAGACAAAAATGCATTGCTGGGTCTCAGGAGGTTAAATGACCGGTATTGTCTTATTAACTACATTTTAAAAAATAAATTAAAAATTAAGATTGCTACATGGCATCAGTTCAAAACATGACAGTACTGTGAAACAACTCAAAGCCAAAAAAACAAAAACAAAGAAAAAAACGGAATGATTTTCCACCAATTAAGAAATGGCAAATAAAAACAATCGTAGCTCACTTGAACCTGGGAGCACGTTATAGTCATTCATGTTGCTCCCGTTCATTCATTACAGACGTACACACCACAGCCATGTCCAATTACAGTAGTTTAAATACAGAAAAAAAAAAAAAAATCACCAAGCATAGAAAATAAATTCAGCGTTATCTTACAATCACACAGGATGTCTGCTCCGACCTTGCAACAACTTTCAAACAATATGCAAACAGCCACATCAATCAGTCAAACCGGCTCAGACATCCTTTTCTCTCTCTCTCTCTCAGCTATAAAGGGCATAAAAAAGCTAAAAATTGCAATAAACTTGCATAGCTGTGCAGCGTACAAAAGAAAAAAAAACAAGGGGAAGGTGGACGGGTGCAGAGTTTTAAAACTGGTTATGACATGGATTTAGACTCAGTGTTTAAAAGTGTATGTACACGAGGAAAGAATATGTGCACCGTGTGTGGAGTCGAAGGAACGATAGTGTGACAGCAGAACGTTCAGGTGATACTGGCTTTAAATTATCCCTGTGCAGTGAATATGAGGAGCTGGAAGGAAGAAGAAAAGAGGTGAGTCAGGTGCTTTGAAAATGGGGTTAGTAGGTTTGTACAGTTATGCATGTGTCCTGTGGGGAGGTGAAGTCGACTCTGTAGTACGAGCAAGTCTTAAAGTGAACTGGGAGTCTGTGCATTTTTGACGTTCTTGATCTCCAGCTCCAGCTGTTTGATGCGAACGTCTCTCTGGTTGAGAAGTTCCCTCAGCCGTCGGATTTCCTCCTGCTGCTTGTGGAACTTCAGGCGCAGCTATGGACAAAACACAAAATTGTAAATTATATCAAGGGTGTAATTTGTAGGGGAAATCAGGCAGGGAATATAGTTTTGTCACATCAGGATATAGTTTTAATTTGGTTTATTGACAACGTGGAGTGGTCCATCTGACTCAAACTTAAAGGGAGGATTTGTAAAAAAAAAAAAAAAAAATGTGGTATTGATATCCAACACACATTTCATCTGTACGGCGGCATATTAGTGCCATATGAATAAATAAAAACACTTATCACTTCAAGAATAAAGTCGGAAAATATTGAGATACAACTTGTAATTTTATGAGAATAGACTCAAATACAAAAAGAGTCATAATTTTACGAGAATAAAGTCGTAATATTTCTAGAATAAAGTTTTAATATTATGAGATCATAATATTTCTAAAATAAAGCCATAATATTATGAGAATATAGTTGTAGTTTTAAAAAAAAAGTCATAATTTAACAAAAGTAATGTACTTTTTTTTTTTTTTAGATTAGATTAGAATCGTCATATATTGTGAATAAAGACATCATTTTACAAGAATAACATCGTAATTTAAACACAAGTGGGAAAAATATTATAATTTAACAGAATAAAGTCGTACCCACTTGTCGCATAATGGAGAATTTGGAACATTTTGTGAGGTTATACTTTCATTTGGGGTTTTCGCACAGCAAAATACTAAGCCTATTAGCCCCGCCCACCATCAATACATTAGCATTAGCCCGTCCGGTCCAAGAGAAGTGAAAGTTGATCCTTCGCTTGTTGCGTTTGCTGTGACCAGAAACTCTGTCATCAACAAGGCTTAAAAGGCTAACAATTTCTAAATTATGACTTTTTAATCGCACAATTGTGAATTCATTTTCAAAATATCACGGCTTTAATTTCATAAAAGTATGACATTATTTTTGTAAAATTATGAGTTTAAAAAAAAAAAAATACAACTTTATTCGTATAATATGGCCTTATTCTCAAAATATTACAACTTTATTCTCATAAAATCCTGACTCTTTTTGTTTGACGTTATTCTCATAAAATTGCAGGTTAAGTAATTGTAATAAACACACGTGTTATCCAGTGTAAAAATAAGTTGTCAGAGTCTTTAATTACATAGAAAATAGTTCTTAGCATAATCAGCTGAGTATTGAATTTAGTCTTTTAGTGGGATTTGTTAAGAATAACAAAAACATTTAGTTTCACGTCTTGGCTGAAATATAATGAGTCAAGTATCTGGTTTGAGAAGGTTAGACTTCTTTGAATTCTTTCTCCGCAAAACAGCTTTACACTTAAGGATGTAATAGAGTAAATAAATTAAAATATAAAAAAAAAAACTGTCAATGAAAATATTAAAAAACTCAGGTAATACTGGTAAATAATGTTCTTTCATTCAAACGGTTAAAACTGTAGCATATAATTATAATAACTATAACTCAAACCAAGGATGTAATAGAGTAAAAAGAATTAAAATATTTTAAAAAACTGTCAATGAAAATATTAAAAAATCTCTGGTAATACTGGTAAATAACATTCTTTCATTCAAACAGTTAAAACTGCAGCATATAATTATAACTATAACTATAACTCAAACCAAGGATATAAGGGAGTAAATAAATTTAAATATAAAAAAAACCTGTCAATGAAAATATTAAAAAATCTCTGGTAAATAACGTTCTTTCATTCAAACGGTTAAAACTGCAGCACATAACTCTAACTCTAACTCAAACTCAAACCAACCAAAGCCCCTTGTACCTCATTCTCTGTCCTCGGGGGAGAACAAAGTGCAAGGTCGTCTCCGTTGCTAACCGGCGTCCGTTTCCTGTCCTCGTCCGTCAGAGTGCCGTCCTCTTTCCCATCTTTGGTTCCTAGTTGGTCCTGAATGTACGCCAGCTGGAGCATCCCCGGCCGATTCTGAGACCTGCGAGCGTCCAGAACGTTTCCCTGCCCTTTTCCCAGCTCTGACAACGACTCTGCTACTTGACTTCCAGGCTTTAGAGACATCAGCACCGGGCCTTGAACACCAAAGACAGCATTCAGGAGAAAGATGAGCTACTTAGTGTCTATATTTTATTCATGCCCAGTGGATTGTTCACCACGAAGGCTCCACTATAGACCTTCAGACATGCAAATATTCCATTTAGCTCGGTTCCATATTTGACAAAAAAAAAAAAAGTGCAATGAGAAGGATATTAATATTTTTTTTGTCATCTCAAAAACTGATATTGGAGTTTTCTAATAATATTTGTGATGTTACGGCAATAATAATAATATGGAGAAGCTGATTCGTGCTTGATAATTTCTGACCTTTGTCGATCCCGCTGAGCCATTCGTCTGCAGTCAAAGCAGCGATGTTACCGGCCGTCATTGGATAAATGTCTTCTTGGTACGACTCCGACTGCAAACGTCCACATGCACGTTGAAACAAGTTAGTTCTGAGTAAAAAATATATATATATAAAAAAAAGGGTTTCTTCTAAATGTACCAGCGTTTCGGACTCTTACCCTGCGCGGTACGATCATGGAAAGAGGCTCGATCAGACTCTTGATTGTCACCAGTTTGTAGAACCTGAACACTTCACAGGAGCTCACATCCAGGCCTCTCTTTGGCATCACACCTGATAAAGGACACAGCAACGTTTAAAGGAGTATATTAAGATTCTTATTCTTTTTTTTTTATCGTCAGTGTACAGTACATGCACCACACACTGAAATTCAACTTCTGCTTTTAACCCAGGGGTGTCTAGAGATTCCACTATCCTGCATGTTTTAGATTTTTGTACAATTTTTACACCGGATTAGGACTCAAAGGAGAAAATTGTAGTTTTTTTTTTGTCATTTTTACACCTGATT
>JAPTYQ010000001.1:1724547-1736982 GCA_029814465.1 Ostorhinchus cyanosoma
TCTGAATGTACTGCCATGATCATATTGTTGTGTTTAACTCAGTTACTGTATTATTAATTAGTTCTTGGTAGAATGTTCAATTAAGAAAACATATTGATTCTTGAATTAAGCTAATGATAAAGATGTAAAAGTACTTGAGGGGTCGGATTAAATACGTTTGAACTTCTTCCTACTCCTTTTCAACCGTGCAAATGCAGACTCATTCGTACTCATAGACAGATTCTGTTCATTTAAATGTTATTTTGTTTTTGTTTTATTTTGTTTCTTCGCATTTTTGAAATAAAGAGGGAAAAAAAGGTCATCTGTGCATTTATTCTCCTATCATTTAGGTCATACAGCTTCTACTCAACACTGCAGTTTCAAGGTAAAGTCAGTGACTTCAGTTCGCTGATATTTCAACTCAATCTACGACATGGATTTTCCAGCCTGGATATTCAGACACTACAGGGATGTATGTTTGTGGGGAAACTGCTAAGTTGGCATTACCCTGTTTTTCCTTCGACTAAAAGCCAATAAAACTTTTCCAATGGCATTTCAATTACGCAAAAAAAAAAAGTCAGCTCAGTGGCAGAGGGTTTTTCAGTGAGAAAACCTTCACAAAAGCAGAACCAGCAAAAAAGAATTCTGATCATTCAGATGAATGTAAACGCTTCAGTCCAACCAGGCTGAAGAACAGATGTAAGATCAGTCACATACCACTTTTAGTTTTTATTGGGGGGGGCGAAAAAAATTGATTGTTCAATGCGTTGTGATGTGGACGAGCCCGATTATGGATCGATGCTGAAATGTCAAAAATCAATATTCTGAATGAAATGTTATTTTAACAATATTGAGTGTAACTAAAAAGGCGGAACTAAAGTGCGACCGCCGCGCCGCACTGAACAGTAAAAAGACGGCAGAAAAACAAATCCATGCGGCGCCGACAACTCGATTAAAAGCGAGTATATGGAAATATTTTGGACTGTATGAAGTCGAGGGGAAAGGGGAACTGGACAAAAGCCACAGTGTTTGCAGGATGTGTCGAGCACCAATTAGTGCTGCACGATATTGGAAAAAACTGACATTGCGATCTTTTTTGACCCTGCGATATATATTGCGATATGAAAAACTACTCAGGAGGATATAATAGCCGTGTGGTGCCGACATAAACGGTCAAATTTATTCGACACAGAACACGTGTTTCAGTTTCATCCTTCTTGTAGCTGCAATAATACCAGATAACTGACGTTGCTTTTCCTTTTTGGCGCAAAGTTTTCATTTTCAGTGATTTTCTCTTGTTCGTCGCACATTTTTCAGTGTTACCAGCGACTCACTCTATGTGCAGGGGCGTGGTCTGCTGATTGTCTGATTGTGATTGGTGGATCATTGCGGTCAGTGTGTGTCAGTAACCAGGTTGAAATCAGATGAGAACACGTTGAGTTCATTTGCCTCCTACATTGCAGGACCTGCGATGTGACTATTGCGCACACGCACATGGTGATGACGATGCTAAAACGATATATTGCGCAGCTCTAGCACCAATGAAGTATTTTGGGAACACGATGAACAGGATTAAGCATGTTCATCTCATATGTTTTCAGGTACATGTATAACTTTCCAGTTGACATGTATTTTGTCTCAATAAAAGATAATGGAGGTAAACTCATCAGCGCGTTTTCATTGCGAATCATTAGAAACGCACTTCATTCTATAAATAATAAGTATTTGTCCTACAGTGAGAAAAATATGAATTAATGATAGGGTATTTCCATAATTGTTTATAATCAGATCATAACCCCTGAATCTGAATTGAATCGTCAGGAATTTACTGATGTGCACCCCAACTTTTTATATAGTAATACTTTTTGTTTTATTATTATCTTGTTTATGTAAATGTATCTGATGGGATTATATTCACTGATGCCTTTTGCTGTGAACGAGGCTGCAGCTTTAACTAATTCTGCACTAAAGAAAGCATTTACTGGCAGTTGTTAAGAAGCAGATTAATGTAAATTCTTTCCATATATATATTAACATTATGAAGGGTTATCCAGGTTAGAGGACTCCTTGTATTATTTAGAACTGGATTCCTTTGGCTCAGACGGCGGCAGCTCATATCTGTGGTGTCAAATGTGTGACGCCGGCTGATGTGTGTACCGTCTCGCCCAGGTCTTTGAGTTTCTGTTTGAGGCTGTGGATCTTCTGGTCCTGGTCTGCCAGCAGCATCAGCAGGTCGTCCTGCTCCTTCTTGGACTCCTGAACCTCCGTCTGCAGCTTCGTCTTCTCCGTCTGCAGGATGGCCACTGTGCTGGTGGCCGACGCCAGCTGCTGCTCCAGATCTGCCCGGCCCCCCGACAGGCTCCTCACCTCCTCCTGCACCAAAGGATTGTGGGTAAGAGGTAGGAGAATGACAGGTTAAGGATGAGTGTGAATTTAATAGAGGTTGACCTTCTACTTTGTTAAGTACCCTGAGCAAAAATATAAACACACCATGTGTAACATAAGACAATAATGAGCTCATGATGTCTTATTTAATTATAAAACATGTTTAACTCTCTTGATTTGTAACCAAACTTTGAGTCCATTTCAGCGAGTGAGACTTTGCTCAATGATCCGGTGATTCCACCCATAACACAGGTGTGACGTGTCCAGACGCTGCTCAAACAGCGTTAACAGTCCTCAGATACTCCTTAAACTGGGGACAATAAAAGGACACCTCAAAATGTTGAATTTCATTAATGTCATCAGGACAGTTGCAGAAACGTTCCATTGACATGTTTGACGCAGAGATGAGGCCCTCGAAGGGAAGTGGAATAATATATGTATAAAACAACAGCAAATACTCTAGGCCTCCGACAAAAATGAGCCATATGTATTATTAATAAGGCTAGTTACTATGAACATACTAATCGATTGTTTATGAAATGTAATGATTTGGTTAACTATAAAGTAATGCAAATAATGTATAAAGCTAAATTAAAGTTACTCTGTGTACAAAGGTTCTTCTCAACACGTGAGTCTAAATATGATTAGAAAGATGTTTGTAAATTTGTTGCACAAAAAATTTGAAAAGAGACTAAAAGGAGATGTACATCTGATGTTGGAGTTCAATTATGGAATGAGGGCAGCATGGATTTACAAACGTGTAGCTCTTTTTTGGTATTTTTTTAAAAAAGAAAAAAAAGGTATGTAGGACAATCTTTGAAGGTTACGATTGTTCAGATCTAATAGTTAATGAGTAAATAATGTATTTTCTACTCTACATTAAATTACCATTAATGTGGTTGGTTACATTTTCTGGTTTTCTGGTTTAGTTTCGCTTCTTTATCTTTTTGCTTGTTTGTTTGTATTTTTTTTTTTTCCTATATTGAATGCTGGGATGCTTAATTAGTTATGTAGGACAGGCATTAATATAAGCTTTATGCTTCTGCCTCACTAACCTGCTGGTAATGTTTGTAGTTTTGACAGTGGTTGTATTATGTGATGACTGAATAAAGAATTTCCTCCTCCTCATCATCATCATCAACATTCCACAGTTTACAACCTTATCAACTCCATGAGAAGACGATGTGTTGCTCTAGGAGAAGCCGGTGGTGAACACAATGGATATTGAGTGGTGATTTCTTCCAACCGGCCGCCACCGTGTCCTCATGACTGTCCCTGAATACCAGACGCCTCTATCGTATTCTAACAGACAGTAATCTGTACCACATTGATCAATAATATAAATTTTGTATGATTTAATATATTGTGCAACTCCTAATGCCACTAAAAATGTAAAGTGTCACATGGGGCGTTTATATTTTTGCTCAGTGTTTATAAGGTGAAACTCAGACTGAATTAACAGATTGCACTAAAGAGGTCAAAACAATCTGTTGTATAAACTATGGAGATAAATGAGGGTTATTTATTCTACCTTTAGTCTCTCTGTCTCAGACGTCTGTGCTGTGAGTCTGCTCTCCAGTTCCATCATCTTGGCAGCATCTAATGAGCCGTCACTGCTCGGAGTCAAAGTGTCAGAGGCCTAGAAGAAACCAGACAGAGGACAGTTAATTAAGCATCTGTTGAGTATAATGAGACATTTTTGGAATAAAATGTCATGTTTTCTATTACGCCATTTACCGCCGCTTCAGCCCTCCTCAGCAGTTCTTGTTTCTCCGTCTTTAACTGGCTGATTTCTGTCGACTGGGACTGGACCTGAGTCCTCAGAGCCTCGAGCTCCTGCAACACACAACTCAATAAGCTCCCACAAAACACCCACAAAAACTCACATAACACATTATGTAAGAGTACGCTTTATATCGACGTCGAGGACCCGGTCATTACAAAACTAAAGTTAGTTTATGCTTTTTAGAAAATATGTGTCAAGTGTGGATATGTGAGATGTTCAGGGACATCCTGGAGTTTTGAAAGGGTTAGTTGGGGTTTTTTTGTACTTGTTTTTGACCTTTAAAAAAACTTCCTTTGTGCAAAAATACATAGCCAGTTGAAGTAAACAACATTAATTTCTATTTTTTGGACAAATAATGTTACTGAATCTAGACCTGACCAACTGAACCAACCCCACATCATAAGCTTTTACAGTATGAACAAGGCATGATGGGTAAATCACTTCATGCACCTCCCCTCTCCCTCTGATGATCCCATCAGTCTGGAACAGGGTCAGTCTGGACTCATCAGACCACATGACCTTTTTCCATTGAAACACAGTCCAATACTTACGCTCATGATCAAACTGATGGTTGAAATGAGGACCTACTCAGTGCATCAGTTAAAGAACTACTTATCCAAAGACTAGTACCTATTAAGAGTCATATAATTCAACTTTTTTTTAACTTAACCTTTATTTAACCAGGAAAAAAAGACTCTGTGAGATTAAAAATCTCTTTTACAAGAACGTCCTGGCCAAAACAGCAGCTTCAGAACTTAGAGACAATAGATTTCATCCATACATCCACCCTAAACATATATAAAACTCAGTTCTACCGCACAGAAAACACTATACTAATAACATACCGATAAAACACCATCAAACAATCAAAAGGTACTAAAAGTATAATCAACAATGTTCCTTAAAAGCATCTCAAAGCAGAACCTGATTCAATCATTTAGAAAAACATTGTATTTACAGAGTTGAGCTCCTTCAGGTTTATCTCCTTCTGTAGGGTCAGTGGGAGCAGAACATTTAAAAGCTTTCTTTCCCAGTTCAGTTCTGACTTTTGGTACATGTAAGGATGCAGATTGTAATTATTCAACTCTAACTTCTAGAAAAAAATAACATGTTTTCAATGTGGAGTACCTGTTTAAGTCGAACTGATGAACGAATAAGATGAATACAGTGAAGAATCCCACCTTAAGTAGTTCTGTGTTGTCTGATCCTCCTGACGTCCCCTCTGCCGTCTGTGAAGCCTCCGACCTCTACAGCCAAAACACAAACAAACACACCTTTCAATTATCACAGAGAAAACACAACATCTATGAACCAAAAGAAAACTACCCAAACACTGGGTAGCCAAGGTCTCAGAATGTGTTTCTATGGTTATTTGTCTGAGTTTTTTATTTTATTTTATTTTTTTTAATGCAATAGGAAACAAAAACTGTAATGTTTTGTAGCTGGTTCCACAGCTCTGACGGTGTGGTTAAAGTTCAGTCATTAATCATAAATCTGCCTGCTGTTTTCTTTGGTCCAAAAACAGCAGGCATCTAGTGTAATAGTAATGGTTTTGACTTGGTTGGACGGTTGTTAATTTACTTTTTTACTCTGGTGGCTGATCAAAGCCTACTGCTGCTCCTCGGGGGGTCACCAGGCTGCATCTGGAGGAGTGTTGAGTCGAACACAAACTCATGTCCCTGATACCAGCTCAGGTATGACTCTAAAATGACTCCCATATCACACCATATGCATGTGCAACCACAATGTTAATATGTATATTAGAGCTGCATGATTTTAGCCAAAAATTAAATTCAGATTTTTTTTCCTTCTAAAAACTCGATTTTTGGGTAAAACTACAAAAGACAACAGAAGTCAGCATGTTGTTTTTGTGCACAACCCACAATGCAAAGCACTGCACTCTACAAGAAGTGATACCAATGTAAGTCAGTGACAGGCATCAGATAGACACATAATATGAGTGATCCCCATGTGGTTATATTTAAACTGGGGGATCCGTGTGTAGAAGAGACCGACCCAGGACACGCTGGAGGCATTATATCTCTGGTCTGGCCTGGGAACGCAGCGGGATTCCCCCGGAGCTGGTGGATGTGGCTGGGGAGAGGGCCGTCTGGGCTCCTCTGCTGAGGCTGCTGCCCCCACGACTCGGATCGGAAGAAGACAGTACGGTACAGATCCATGTGGGACCACACAAGATGAGTGATCCCCATGCAGTTATATTTGAATTAGTGGATCTGTGCGTGGACCACAGCTTACGTTGGTATCACTACTGCGGGCCCATCACAGATTTAAGGTCCGTGGTCATTACATGGACTTCTGTGAAAGACCGCTCTCACAGTTAGGGGAGGGGCCTACAGTAGCCCAGAGGTGCACGCACAGCATGAAGGCAAGAGACATTAAATCAATTTGAGGATGTCCCTTTTTTTAAATCGTCCTAATTAAAAAATTCGATTTCAACTTAAAATCGATTAATTGCACAGCATTAAGTTTAATAATATTTAAATTTAACTCTAAATTTATAGAAATACTTATATAAATAGCAGATTTCTTTGTTCTCTTTATATTTACTATGTTTCACAAGTGTATATTTTCTGTCTTCCCTGCACTTTACTTTTGTATTTGCTGCAGTCAACTGTGGAATTTCCCCACAGTGGGATCATTAAAGTCTTATCTTATCTTCAAACAAAACCGTTTTTCATAAGCAGACGTCTGCCACACTAACCAGTGTGTTGATGAGTGAGTCTTTGTCGCTGAGCTGCGTCTGAAGGAGTGTGTACTGCTGGCGGAGCTCCTCCACCTCCTCTCGAAGCTGTGTTAGCTCCTCCGTCTGCAGCCCGTTCACCTGAGACGCGTCTCCCTGGCTGTTAGACTGACTCTGGTTCTCCTTACCTTCAGGCAAACACAGACAAACACTCAATTAAAATGTCACAACCAACAGGGGGTGTTCCGGTTTTCTGAACCAGGCACACACCTGCCAGTACACAAACTATTTACGTCAGTGATTTAATCAGTGTTTTTTTAGAATGAGGCAACCTTTGGCACGCTATTTATTTGCACATAATATTGCACACAAATTGCATTCAAACAGCACAAACTGTTTGACTTTACTTACTGTGTTTTTAAAATTCTTTCTTATATATGATGTGCATATTCTTAGTGTGCTTTATAGATGTACATATTCTTTAGTGTTTTTATATTTTTGTCTAGCCAAGAACTACTTGTAAACAAAATTTCATTATGTGCACATAATGGCAATAAATATTCTTGAATCTTGAATCTAAAATTCTGCACAGTAGAAGTAGACGTCCTAACATAACCATTTGAACATTTCAGTCATTTCATGCTAAATAACTGTGTAACAACCAATCTGCAAAGCAATTCCCTGATAAATCAATAAACAGACATTAATTTCAGACCTCTACACATGAAGAATGAATTTAAGTTTGCATAAAGGAGTAGTTCTGTCCTGTGTCTGTGAAATCCATCTGCCCGTCACAGTGTAGCTAGGGGCTTCTGAACAGTGGCTTAACTTCACTTACAAAGGAGCACTTTAACCTCAGAAAGTCCCCAGTGGTTCGTCAATATCTACATTTTTACTGTGTCCACAGTAGCCTCTTAGACCCTATGGCTGCGCCCAGGACAGCGGCTCCATCTCTGTTGACATGGTTATGCTATGCAACGCTAGTAGCAACACACACATTCTACCCACGTAACCAGAGGAACATCAGCTAAAAGCTCAACAAAACCAATTTTCGAACAGTAGAACACAACACAAACAAGCACTTGAATGGACAAATATCAAAAACAAGTTAACACTGCGCAGATCCAACAGTACAAATAGTATTTCTCTACTCATAAAACTCGCTGACAATCCAAGGAAGAACAAAAATGAAGATCACACTATGCAGCAACTATTAGCCTGTGAATTTTGTCTAGCCTTTGTTGTTTTCTGATCATAACTTGGTTTTATATGAATGAAGCTTGTGCTGCAGCTTATCCATTGTGTGTGTTACATTGAAATGATTCCGATTAGAGACTAATGGCCCCGGGTTTAACAGATAAAACCATGCAATAATGTATTACGTAATGAACTTAAGAGGTGTTTAAAACCTTAGAATAAAAGCAAGATTTTTGAGACTAAATGGAGCCACACTTCCTTTCTTTATGCTCATCTAAACTAATCCAGCGGCCTCCGGCTCTGGTTGCATTCTCAGTGTAGAGTAGAATCATATGAAATGAGTATGCTCCTCTAATGCTGAGCTCCTCCTTTTACATCTCTGATCATGCTTGTATTTTCCTCATGTACACTGTACACTCACACTATTGCCTCATATGAATGAATGATTTTTTTATCATTATGTCCTGCATAAGAATATACCCAGCCTTTATAGGGGCTTAAAAAACAACAGAAATATAAACCAAAGACCAAATACTAGACAACAGACATAAACAAGACAAAGTACTGACCTATTTAAACAAACACATCTGCTGCTTTTTCCAGGCTTTACAAACAAATAAATGTATTTGTATATTTATCTTGGCAGTTCAATAAACCTCATCACTGACTGTGTTAAACGTCCAAAATTCTGTACGTCTGACATTATTTCTACCAAAGCCTTTTCAAAGTGCATTTTAGATGATTAAAGCAAAAACCCAAAGAGACACAAAAGCACACATATCCACCAGGAGAATACAGAGGCGAACAAACCTAATTTCAGCTTGAGGATGTTGTACTGGTCTTTGTGTTGCTGGATCTGGGACAGCTGCTGGGCAACTGTTGTCTGCATCTGCTCGTTCTGAGATGTCATGGATGCGACCTGTTCCTTCAGCTCCTGGATCTGAGCATCCTGCAAAACAAAAAAAACATGACAGCAGGTTGAGACGTATACACACACACATTACAGATGACATGTAAAACTGAAAAGGTCTGGGACTTTATTCTTGATCTGCCTAAATAGTTTATTCACCTGTTCTCTGATCAGCTCTTTGTACTGAGTTACGATGTTGTCGTGCTGTTCCAACGTCTTCTTCACCTCCTCCTCCTTCTTCTCCTCTTCACTGGATTTGTGAACTGCTTTTGTTATTACACCTGTGTGTGAAACAGCAGTGGTGACTAAACCTGCAGAAATTCAATTCAATTGGTCTGATAATGAATACATTTTGAGGTGGAATTACTGACTGACCCTCCAGTTCTTTGACCAGTTTGGTGAACTCATGATCAAACAGCATTTGTTCTGGGGATTGGAACACAGGCTGTGGCTTCTGCGCCGCTCGCGAGTACAGCTCATGTTTAGTGATAAAACCCAGCTTCTCCACAAAGTTCTCCTTCCCAATTCGCTTCTCAATCAGCTGTTTTAGCTTTTCTCTGAAGAACAAAAGGAAAGCATTTTAAGCAGGTAAATAGGGCACCGTGTGATGACAGTTTTACAATAGGATGTAATGTGATGACGGCAGGAAATACAGGAATGGCAATACATTCCAAAAGTTGTCCTTTAGAATGTCCGGATGTGTTGGAAATAACAGGAAGTGTACATCTTACATCACAACGTACGTACTCTGAAAGAAATTAAATAATAGACTGAAACATGTAAACCAGGGTCAATTATTGCATTTCTGAAAAGCATGTAAAAGTGTTGCATCGGATTGTGACAATTATCAGATTATTCACAGTTATCCGATTTTTATGGTCATGTAAACTGGCTCAATGTTCTATGTGTATACAATCGCAGAAAAAATTATTAGACCACCCACTGTTTTCTTCAGTTTCTTGTTCATTTTAATTCCTGGTACAACTAAAGGTACATTTGTTTGGACAAATATAATGATAACAACAAAAATAGCTCATAAGAGTTTAATTTCAGAGCTGATATTTATCCATTTTCCATGTTTTCTTGATAAAAACCAAAATCACTTCAGTTCTTACATCAGTATCTATGTCATTGTACTGACAAAAACAGTGCTTTTATTCATTCTGTTTTCTTTTCTGTCACATGATCCACACAGGAGTTAGGACTTGACTTGCATAACCATTGTTTTTGGTGACTTTTGATGGTCCAATCATTTTTTCCGTGACTGTATGTGGGCCTGCAGCAGGGAAACGCTTTCACAGAACTCTGGCTTTTTTGTGTGCTTAATGTCTAAGTGCGTTCTGTTGAACTTTTCAGAGGAACACTGGAGTCATCGATGGTGAATCTCTTTAGGCAGCCAATGATGTGATGGCACTCGTCACCTTGGCAACATGGAAAAGCTGTCGATCTATCCAGAGCTTAGAAATCATCCCAACAGAGACAGAAAAGCCCATTTGTTGACTAAATCTGTCAGAACAATAAACGTTGTGAACTAGAAAGGCTAATTATTTTCTTTGTCGATAAAGCCAGTGATTATTTTTTCTGTTAAATGATTGTTGTTACGCCTAAAAATGTCTGAAAATGCTCAGAAAAGTTGATAGTTGTTTCCAAAATCCCATGATGACATTTTCTCAAACCAAAAATACTCTTGTTACTCAATTGTCATAGAAGCAAGACAAATTATTTAAATCCAAGATGGCAGAATCAGAAAACCTTTTTTCTTAATAAATAAATAGTTGATTAATCAAATAGTTGCATTAATATAAGATAGGTCATGATACAAAGATGGTAAGAGTCCTGACATGCTATCATTAAACTAACATGCAGTGATTTTTCTGTCAATGTAAAAATACATTCATAACGCACTGCCAAAAGAAAACAGAGTTATGTAGACATGGTCCTTGAACACATGTATAATCCACATTATTATGGCGGTGAATCTATAATAATCTATAGTAATCTGTCCAGCGAGTCATTGATTATTCATCAATTATCAGTTGATTATTTATTTTGATATGATTGTGTTCAAGTTAAAATAGAAACCGACACAAACATTTACAGTCAAACTCATGTAATAGGTGGACAAAATTAACAGAATAGAACAGAAATACGTCAAAACATAATATCAAAAATATACTTTTAACTAACTAACTAACTAACTAACTAACTTATCTTATGTCATATCTGACTGGAGTAACACATTCACAATCATTATGAAACAAAAACCAGAAGGAAACTGGTTACATTTTTAAAATTTGTTGAGCAAGGGAAGGTCTCCAGAGGAATATGCTTTAATTTAGGAATTTTCATGATTTTCAGACAGCAACGCCGTGATTAACTGCATCAATTCAATATAAAGCTCAGCCCTGACATGAACGTGTGATTAATGTTGTATATGAACCTCTTAACACTTACTTGGTGTAGTTTTCCAATGAGTTGTCATTGTAATAAATGCAGATACCAAGAAGCAGTGCACACAAACCCTGCACCAGCCGTTCATCCTCTCCCAGATTCTCTGAGATCTGCGCCGTCAGCTGCAGGAGTCGCCGAGTCAAGGATCAGTTAACACCAGGGGCCTAAGGACTCTCTGCCCCCTACAATCTGGAGAGGTGGGGCTATGACATCATTGTTTTAGAAAAGTTGCAGTTTGGTTGAACAAACTATGGCACAAAGATGCAAAACCGGCATTTTCAAATGTATCCACTTTGGGACCCGGTTACAAAAAGTTGTAGTTTCAGTGACTGAAAAGGCCAGTTTTGTGTGGACGAAAGGCCTATCGGATACAAAACTTTTGCAGATAAGACTGAAACCATCTTCACATGGCCTTATTTTAGTTTTAACCTCATAACATAATTGCCCAAGTTGTATTTTTTTCAGGTCATAGCCAATGATGCAAAATGAAGCAGCAGTGTTCAGAAAGTAAAGTTACGTAGGTATCACAATTTGGCCAAAAATATGACTTAGGCAGTTATGCTGTCAGGCTAACATTCTGTTAAGATATAATAGTGAATGGCTGTCATCTTTGAAACAGGCTGATGAGAGTCTTAAAAGGATACAAAGGGAACATTTTCCTGATTGTGTAGAAAGTGTGTGACTGCGATGGGACAGTTGCTGATCCACGTACACAGCAGCATGAGGAGACCCACCCTGGTCTGCACTTTACTGCCCTGTAGAAAACAACAAGCACAAGCGTCATCAACAGAATGTAAGATTATGTAACAGCCTAACCTGGTTTATGAAAATGTCAAAGACAGACTGTAGTCTGAAAAGCCAGATGTTAACTATGAGGCTGCATACAAACATAACCAATATTAAATTGAATCACAGATGTAGTGCCTGAGTCCTGATTAGGACAGATTATGTTAATTATGTAATTAATTAATAAGAGCAGTATAGGTTATATGACACCACTAACAAAAATATTACATTAAAATAGGG
>JAPTYQ010000001.1:1745168-1762946 GCA_029814465.1 Ostorhinchus cyanosoma
AATAAGCAACAAAATGTGAGGAAAACAACAGGGCACTTAAAAACATTTGTATTAAAAGACAGCAATGTGGGTCTGTGATGGTATTAGTAACTCATTCTTATTATCACCCAAACACCTTTCAATGCCAGCTTGTTTTAGTGAAGTTAGTCATCTAGCAGGACTACAACTACAGCACAGACAGCTTGGTTTCAGTACTGACCAGGCATGGAAACATTCTTAGGCTTCCCTGTGACAGGGATAGAGGTTACTGCGTCTGCGAGGGCAGGGGAAGACCAAGTTTAAAGACTAACCCAAAAGCTTGCATTCATTCAAACCACTCTGAAGAGTCAGATGCAGAATCAGCAGCTGATTCTCATGAAGTCAAGCCATCACAACAACCAAAACATAGCCCTGTCATTCATCAGCTCTTGACAGCACTGGCAGTGCAGTGGGGTGTAAATAGTGCTATTAATGTTCTCTTTTTCCTCAGAGTAGAGCTGGTGGTTAGAGCATCATGCACAGTCAAAGAGTTTTACCTTCTGATTCATCTGTAGGGTTAAAAACATGGAAGAGAAGAGAGAGACGACAAACTTAACATGAAGCAAACATTACCAGTATGTAGAAGAGGGAGGAATGTAAATTAACTGATGTCATGAATCGAGCTTGTTTGCACATGCAAACAGAACAAGACCTTTAAGTGTGGCCATACAAATTAAAAAACGTTCTATTCTAGTGATGGACTCTAAATGAATTGAATGAATTCTAATCTAATTGTGAATGTGTGTGTTACCTTGTTCTTCCTCCTCATCATTGCATATTATGTTGTACAATGTGTCCAAAGCATAGCCGAGGATTTCTGAGTCAGATCTGTTTCATTTGGAATGAGAAGCAGGATATCAAAACAAACAAACGCACACACATATGTGTCAAATAAAATATTAAAATTAAATATTAGATAAATGTGAAAGTTTTGTATCTCTGCTACAAACAAATAATATCATGGACAGACTTTCATAACAAATACTAGACCAGACACAAATTACAAACCTGTCAGTTTGCAGTATATTAATCAAGTGATCCATCGCCTGTGTGCCAACCTCCATGCGATATTTCTGCAAAATATAAAACTCATGAGGTCAGCAACCACCTCTGACCAAGGCAAAAAATAAGGGATTTCAATTAAAGTGGACAAAATAAAAACAACAAAGTATTAACTTGACAACTGTCAGTTTTTTAATCATGTTATTATTATTAGATCTCCTAAAATGATTTTCTTATAAAAAGCTTAAGTCACTTGAAAGCACAGGAAAAATTAACAGGATGGCAGCACCTCCCCTTCATTTTGAACCATAAAAAACCCTGGTGGTATATTTCTTATAAAATACAGGAAGTCTGCTCACTTCACTGTGTTTCTGTGTAGATCCTATGCCTGTTACTGTGCAACAATGTCTCTCCTAAACCCCTTATTCATGCCTGATAAACTCATTAGTTATGGCTGATGGGGCAGTCAGTAACTACCTCTGCCTGAACATAGCTAAGGTCTACGTCAATGGTTTGTTCTTCTATGCCAGCCATGTTTGACAAAGAAAGCACTATTTACAGACGCTGATATTGACTGCATTGATTGCTAACATTCACATGAAACTAACATCTGTATAAGAGGACAGCAGGAATTTAATCCCATTGTTTTCTTTGGCAGCAACACATAAATATTAATAAATGAAAAAAGCTACACAGCATTTATACAACCAGTACATAGTTAATGTATAGTGTGCATCAATAATGTGTCATAGATCCATTAACTCATATAGTCGCTTAAGTTTCAAACTAAATATGCAGGTTGAATGTTGATTTATGTTTAACACATGTTATGTAATATACAAACTCTCACTTCTGCTTTGTTTTGAATGGACAAATACCCTTTACCTTGGAAAGGGACTTAAGAGCCCGCACAGCATCTCTTCGGTCTTCTAGGAGTGTTGAGGAGGCCACCCGGTCACACAGTTTCTGGATCTGTCACAGGCAAAGATTTTACACTTTTTATACTCGCCTCATTTCTGCAGAGTTAATCTGTGACAAACAATGTGTTATGTTTTAATCACTTGAATAGACAGCTGTGGGCCTATGGCACAGACATGTTACATGTTGTGTTTTGGAGTCATAGACTTTACTGCACAAACAGGATGTGAGACGCATAAGGGTACAATCAGTTTATTAATGATAATGAATCAACTTCAAATATGTGAATAAAAGGTAAGATATTGGTAAGAAGACTAATAGGTGACACTCTTCATCGTCATGTCGTGTTTTCCTTCATTATTTAAAGCTATAAGGAGCAAAGATTGCAGTATAACCTTCGTCGTCTCGGCGACAGCTCCAACACTGCAGATTGACATATTTGCTAGGTTAGCTAATTATGCATTTGACTAGGCTAGCTATGCTAACCGTTGTGTCTTAATACCATAGATATGAAAGGGCCTGGTATATCAGTATATCTCTTTAGGTGTTTTTAACAATATCCTGTCACATATGACAAGTGGGTGTAGTGATGACGTGTATGTGGACTCCGTTTGGCCGGTACAGAGGTGGAAAGCGGAGCTAGCCGGAGCTAGCCGACCTGGTTTGCCTACCGTCTCCGCTCCGGACGGCTGTGACCCGGCTGCCTGCCCACCCATCACTCCTCTGATGAAATTCATCTTTCCTGACGTCCTCTCGGTGCCGTATCGCCTTTAAAATAAACACGTAGCCCTCCTTGTGTAGCTCGTGTAATAATTATACGTAAAGATGAGAAAATAGATACACAATTCTGAGTTTTGCACTGTGTACACTGACTGGACGACCCCGGAAACTCATATACGCTTGGACACTGAGCATGCGCGCAAACGTGGCGATACGTGGCTGATCGTGCGACCAGTTTTTTTAAAGGGCGAGAAAAAACATTCACGGTAACACTGTGGATACGTAAACACGTTAATTTATATAGCAATAAATGTTAATAATATAAGAAAAAAGTATTAACCACAGAAAATGAAACATGTATTTTTTGGACTGGTCTGTGGCCTGGGAACCAGAACACCTGCTCCACCTGACCTGTTAGTGACCCAGGTCCAGTGGGGCCTTCTGGCCTCTGTCACTGCAAGAAACCTGTTTGGTTTTGTTTCGTTTTCGTTTTTTGTTTTTTTTACGGAAAACCTACCTGGATATTACTAGGAAAACAATGTCAAGTGACTTTTCCAAAATGCAGGGTTAAAAGCTTCATAGTGAAATGTGAAATATGCCACACGCTGGTTTCTCCTTTTATTTATTGTTAAAATAGGAAATCTGTGTATTTGTGTTTTAATTTCCTTCTTTATTTTTTATCTTCTCTGCGCTTTCCTTTTGTTTAACGTTATATTCTCTATTATTTTAGTGTAATTGTGTGCCTTTTTAAAGCACTTTTTGACTCGCCTTATGTATGAATGGTGCTATATAAATACATTTGCCTTGCCTTTTTGTTTCCAGATTTATTTGTGAAAAACCTTGGAGCACGGGTGGAGCAGGTTTCACTATGACCTTTGTTTCTCCACAGCACACATGTTAAATCATGCACACTCTACAATTGAAGCAATTACTAATCTGTTGATGAACCTCATGCTGTAGAACCTATTACTGATGCAATGAGCTCTATGCACAGCCCCATTTACTTCCTGAACTTAAAGCACTTCCTTTATTTCCTGTCTTCCATTACTGGACACACTGATAAATCCAGGTGTGCTAGTAGATGGGTGACATCCTCACTGATTTAGGGACAGAAATCATGTTTGCATGTGGGGGTGCAGCCTGTGCATGTGTCCCTTTTCTTGAGATGAAAAGTGAAGCTATAAGAAATTATATAAAAAAAACAACAACTGTCAAATCACTCCAGTTAATCTGATGAACACTGATACCATTCCTTCATCTCCAGTCTCCATCAGTTTTCCAGGACAAAGCATCTCTCTACTTGTGTGTTCTGCCATTAACAGAAGAAGATGAGACTCATTTGCTACCTGTCCATCATGTTGCATATTTATGTTCTACCTCCTTATTCTGCTAGTGGGGGGTCCCATGTCTGGGGCCAAACTGCCAATAACACCAGGTTTGCACATGAAGGGGTCCAGGGTTTTCAACAGACATTGGATACATTTGGTTTTCTCCCTGCTTCATGATGGGTGTGGCTGCTACACAGGTTTCCCCAGAGCAGCAGGGTTTTCAGCAATCCAACTGCAAATCAAAGAGGATCCCTCCAGGCTCAAAGGTTTGCTTTTTCATAATGTAAAATGCCATTTGACGACAGTAACTGGGGGGGAAAAAAACAACATACTCTAGGTAACATGGTTAAAATGACTGAAAAAGGTGCAATTATGTACTACTAGGAATTCACATAAATGCTTTCATTTGTTATTTTGCAGAAGGGTGTATTTGCAAGTTCATTCTTAATTTTAAATGTCAAAAGTGAAAACACCTGCAAAATAAAAGTCAGGATAGAACCAAGCTTTTGTCAAGTGAAAAATATTTGCATAAAAGCATTTTATGTGCTCAGCCTTTACCACTCAACCCCAATAAACAAATAGTAGTGGTTTGTCCTCTTACATGTATGAAATAGAAAGTATCTCAACTCCACATAAAATGCAAAACACCAAGGACATATCAGATGTTTACCCATGCTCTCCATTTCATTTACTGTCACACAGCAACACCTGTTATAAGTAGAATAACCTGTAAACATGACAAACGGTATGAGTGGTGCTGATATCAGTAGTTTATTGTATGTTAAGTCCAACACATTCAAAATGGAAAGGAAAAAAACAAAAACAAAATAAAAATAAAAACTGAAATACCAAAGCAAAGATTCTCCACCTGCAACAGTTTTGTACTAGCGACAAGTAAAGGGTAAACACAGTAAATTAAAATGGCTGCCAACTGTTTACCGCACCTGCAAAAGCCAAGAAGGTACTTCTTTTCATTCAATAGGACTGGAATGATTCACAATGAGGACCCACTCTACTGCATTTTCAACCACAAGAAAATAAATTTACAGCTGTTTTTTTTTTTTTATTAATTTTATTACCATATTTCTTTTTTTGAGTTTGGAAATGGGTCATTTTTAAGTGGGAAAAAAACCCTATTCATATGCTTGAACATTTTTACTATTAAATGTAATGCACAGATTAGTCTGAAAGCATGATGGCTCTTCTTCACCACACTGTTGTCTAATCGTCACTGTAAAAGTATGACTGCAGTCAAGTACCCATGTTAACCAGTTACCTGACATATAATAAACATTTGGGATCTAGGGCACCCACGAGTGCCTTCTGTTACACAATGACCAAAAAAGCTTTCTGTAGTACACGGTCAAAGTATGATTGCAACAAATTAATAGTCTCTTTTCAAAATTATTTCTACTATCTGAAAATATCTTATCTCAATTACAAGACAGAGCTGAGCGCTACTGGGGAAAAATGATACTAAATATGTCATGTCTGTACATTTAATTTTTTTTTCCAACTGTGAGAGCGAGCAATCATTACCTCATGCTGAAAACAAAACGAGCACTAATATTTTTTTTCCATTGCCAGATGACAAATTTGGAGGCTGTATTCAAACTTACAGATTGTCCCAGAAATGTTGGAAATAGTGCAATACCACCAGACAAGGAAGACCTCATATTAATATTTGTCCAAAAATGCTACATCAATCTCACTTCCCATTTCAGTGCAAGACAAAAGAACATTTCATGTTTTCCGTTCCAGCTGAAACCGAGGTCTTCCCTCCCTACCAAGTGGTAAAAAAAAACCCAAAACAAAAAGAACCATTAACGTCAGTGGACAAGAAGGAGCAATCGGATTAGAATTGCCTCAAGTGGAAATATAAATGAACAGAACAGCACAGTGAACAATCAGCATATGAAAATACAAACGCATAAACAACTAGAAAAGTGAGAACAATTATTTGCTAGTCTGTGAGCTGGAACAATGGCCAGCCCTCCCACACAGATCATTACAAAATTGTTGCCGAGAAAAAAACAAACAGTCTGACAACTTGTGTCCTGGGATTAAATCGAAGTGCTGCCATGATCTGACAAAACTATATTCAGGCTGAAACAATACTTCCTTCCAAAAACCTTCTTTCACTTTAAGCATTGCTGTGTGGAGCTGTGACTTGTTAAACCATGGACAAAGCATTTTAATATCACCATCTTTTAATGTACCTTTTTTGGGAGTAGTTCTTCAGATGAACCTCGTAACCATTTATCAACAAACAGAACTCGAGGCACCTATTGTCTCTACAAAACCCAGAACAGACACACAAAACAAATGTACAAAATCTCACAGCAGATTTATCTTAGGTAGTAAAACAGTATGGAAAATAATGAAATATGCACCTGAAAACAACTTCAAAGATGTGAATACTGATAGTTTTAAATCTGCTCCCAGTAGATAATAGTTCAAAATGAGCTGCTCTATATTAGGAGGCAGCGAGCCTCGAGCCGCAGCGCTTTAGTAAGACTCGAAAAGGTGAAATAGAAGGCACCATCATGCTTTTATCAAGTCAACAGAAATGAAAAATATACACAGAAAAACAAAGCATATAGTAAACTATGGTTTTTGCTGTACATTTATTCTGTTACTCCACATTTTAAGACGGGGAGGGAGGGAAGAGGGAGGGAGCGGTCATCCATCCCAGGTTTGCGGTCAAGCTGGTTGGGATAAACATGAAGAAAAAACAACTCAGAATCAAAAGAAAACAGAGCGAGCCGCCATCATAACCACCACTCTTCTATTGTTCAACTTTGTTTATCCTTTGTCCCCCCACACATTTGGTGAAAGTCCAGGATTTGAGCTTTTTTGTAATTATTTATAAATGAGGAAAAATATAATGTAGATTTGCTTGTTATCTTGTCCATCCAGCAGTAATTGAAGCGTAGTTTTGGGTCAGAAGTGTGAAAAGTACATTGGTCACAGCAGACAGGCTGTGAATGAGGCCTGCCCCAGTAAGTCGTATCGCTTTGAGACAAACGCGTCTCTCCAGCTGCATTCCGAGCATGGATGTCAACGAAACACGACAAAAAGTACCCATTAGTGCATATTGATGAGTGCATTATGCAATTTTGAAGCAGTGGTCTCTCAAAAGGAAAAAAGTAAAAGGCAAGCTTTTCCCCTGGAACTGCACAAATTTTGCATCTCACTCTTTTCCAACAGTAACGGGCAGAAAACTACCATATAAAATGTGCAATTTCATGTGGATTTCGTGAAGCAGCGCCCCAGTTAGGTCAAGGCATATAATCTCTTTTCCAAATGATGGGCTGTATTATCGTTGTTGAAGTCTTATCAGTCCCTCCTAATGTGGCAGATTACTCCTGGTTGGTTTGCCTTTTTCACAAATTTACAAATTAAAGTCTGTGAATTCTTGAGGTACCCGAAAAGGATGCTCAGCTCACAACTAATAAGCGAAATTTTTTGTCTGCTTATTTTGTTTTGTCTATTTCACAAACAAATGGTTGACAGGCTGTGTCACATTCCAAAGCAAAGAGGGGACAAAAAACAAAACAAATACAAAATAAAACAAAAAAACCCAAATATATACGTTTATACATGAAGATTTCTTTTCGTTAACGAGAACGCTTGAAGATGAAGAACACGGTACTACTTCCACACTGCAGGTGGTGCTCTTCTTAACGGCGCTGGGTAGTGAAGCGACCGTCTCCCTGACCGCCGGAGCCTCTTCCAGAACTCATGCCAGGCTTAGCGGCCATGCCACCACGGGGTGGAGGTCCTCTTCCGTCACGTTCTCGCATCATTCCACTTCCCACAATGCCTCGCGAACCTCCAGGGCCACGGTCGTTGCGTCTCATGTCCCGGCGTTCATCTCCTCCACCACGGGTCTCTCGTTCACGCACCGCCCTCGTTTTCTTCTCCTCTACATTCAGACGCACCTCCCCTCGAAACATGATGGGCTGCAAGAAGAAAAGCAAAGTCACTACAGGAGAAAACAAAGACTGACCATCACCCCGCAACTTCATAACCCACATCATTCACTGGTTACCATATAATCCACCTACAATTTGATATCAACAGGATTTAAAGAGTTTCAAAAATGTTTTTTGGGTGACATAACGAAGCAAACGTTTGAAAATGGCAGAGCAATCTCTCCATAATGCTTGAAGCCTTGCTAAAAAGCCAATTTGGGTCTACATTTTATTTTCTCAAGATTTGTCTCAAAACCCTGTATTTTAGCAGACATTACAGGGCTGTGGAAGAGCACTCTCTGGCACTCCACTTCAGCATAGAATATCGTTACCAATTGTCATTCAAATTTTGAGCTTGATTCGTCACACATCATGCAGTGTCAAGTTACTTGTAAAATGTCTATCACCAAACCCACCACCAGATGAATGAAAATGGGTGATGAAATGTTAATACATGCCCCTTCTACCTTGGCCCCCAAGATTCTTTGCACGGGGTCAGAGTCGTCAAAGACCACAAATCCAAAATTGGGCAGCTTTCCACCCACGCCCTTGGTGTTGATCCGCAGTTCTACGACATTTCCATATGCTGTAAAGAAGATAAATGTCATGATGACATGTTAAAAAGTGTATTTTTTTAAGGAAAAGAAAGTGTAGTGAAAAACCATTGACAAAGTATTGCTTTCCAAGAAAACATACTCATGAAGAACTCTTTGAGTTCACTCTCGTCAATGTCATGTGGGAGGTTGCCAACAAAAAGCTGGTGGCTGTCTGGGTACCGGACAATCCGCCTACTGTCCATATCAGCAGATTCCGTATCTCCTCTGCCACCTGCAGGTCAGACAAACACAGACTGGGTATTATGATATTGACAAGAAAGCAACATTTTTGACTTAAGACTATTTGTGAGAAAAGGATTACAGATGAACTCAGATACAACTGGACAACATGTGCACTAAAGAAACGCTTACCTTTGTTCACAAAACTCAAGTGTGGTTTTCCTGTTTGAGATTCTGAAGAGGCAACACCATCTGCGTGACAGAAGTATGCAGGTGTTACGAATGAACCACATGAATTGCTCATTGTTTGTGACAAATTTAGAGTCTTATTACCAGATCTGGGACCCCGGGCTGTGAAGGCCGGTCTATCACGCGTGTTGCGCTGGTCTCTGGGTCGGAGGGGTGCAGTCTGTGACTCCGGTTTGGTTTCAACTCTGGGCTGCATGAAGGAAGGTGGCACATAAACAAAACAAAATAAAGGAAAAGCACAATCCACCAGACAAATCTCACTTCATGCAATATAACTGCAGAGTTAAGAATGAAAAGTGCCATTTGTACTACTGAGTCTCTTTTATAATAATCATAATGCTCCATAACAGTGCATATTCGCAGGCGCATTACATAAAAAAAGCATCATTCGCCAATGTGAAGTGCTCTTCACACACACTTAAAAACATATTGCTGCCATTAGCCCTGACAAAAACATTTAATGCAATGTTTTCACATCTGTTAAAATCCCAGACCAAAAAAGACCCATTTATATAAAACACTTCATTCTATCTAACAAAAAAATAGAACAAGAAAAAGGTCAAATATATACATGTCATAAAAATGCATGTCCAGTGGTGATTCATTACCTGTGAGCTTGGTGCTTTAACAACATGGGGTGAGATTCCAGAGGAGGTGACTGTGCCAGTGGGAGGCAGGTTTTTACTGGTCACTGAAGCCCAGGAAAAAGTCTGTGAAGGACATGACACATCATCATTTAAGCTGCAACAGTAATTGCTCACCCACGATACTCAATCAGTCGGTGAACCATTAGGTAAAGCATTATCACCTCTTTGGAAAACCAAATAGACCAACAATCCAAAGTCACTCTGATATCAGTGGTTACTTGTTAAACATTAGTTCACACATTAAATACAATCATTTTGGCTATGTTGTGTGTTCATCACTAATTGTGATGTATATGAAGTCTTTACATGTGGTACAAAGCCCACTAGCTTAATCACTCATCTCATGTGTGATACTCAAATGCAATCATCTTCAGTGTCCTCTGCTATCTGTAATCTCAAACAGAACAAATAAAGAGTAAGGACACACAAGCCGTACTTTGGGAGGCTCCTGGGTGTTTGGTGGAGACTCCACAGGAACTGGTGATGGGGCTTTCTCCTCCATCTCTTCCAGAACCTTCTCATCTACTTCAGGCTTTATCTCCTCTACTTTTGGCTCTGGTTCAGGTTCCGGCTCTGGTTCGGGAGCTGGCTCTTCCATGGGCTCCTCTACTCCGTTACTACAAAGGGCAATCAGCACATGTTCACTTCCGCAGAAAAATTAAGCTGAAACACTAAACCCACAAACAAAGCTAAAAACAAAAAGAGAAATCAATTCCATCACATTATTTAGGATGTAATTAAAGTTAAGCATACGCGACAGGGTGAGGTTCGTAATAGGTGGTGCTGTTCGGGCTTTCCTGAAGTGGCTCTGGAGATGGCTGCCTCTCCTCTGGCTCCTCTTCAACCTCCTCCTCTGATTCTATGAGAGAATGTAGATAAACAAGGTTACTTATACTCATCTTAAACATTCACAAAAGAGAATCTAAACTCTAAATGGCTAATTGTGAAAATTACCCTCATCAAGCTCGGCTTCAGAGTCTCCAAAAACCTCATCCTCATAACGGAAGATGTCATTGTGGACGTAGAACTTATTTGCCACCGAACCCTAAAGGATAAATATGTTGGACAACAACGTGAGTGTTTATATTTTACCCATATATTCATTAGAATAGCTTTTTTTGTGTCTTGTGAGGACAGTAGTGCACTTTTAAATTACTCTGTTACATGTTTCTCAAAGTGAGGGCAGGCAGAAAACATGACATGCAACTATTGTTTGTTAAACCACGGATGCTGTGGTTTTGTGGTATGTCCAGTAAGCGTCGAGTTACTGAGGGGCCCCAAACGGTCGATTCTTTCAAAACCACAAAATTATTAAAGCTAACAAAAAGCAGTTTACTAATGAAAGTCTAAACTTCATTCTGATAGTTGCTAATTGGTTCTCAGGCAACTATTACTTAATAGTACTCACCTCTGGAGCAAGCACAAATGTTTGCATAAACTTCCTCATGGGTTGACCGTTGTTGGACAGTTCACCAAGGACTTGCACCACCACTCCGTCGCTTAGTGTAGCATGGGCATCCACATGCCTGATCTTTGTGTGGCACTCACTAAACTGCAGTGACATCACCTTCTTGTGGATTTCCTAGGAGAAAGTATTTAGAGGTGCAAAGATTAGCCAGTTTGGTTTAAATCAGCACATCTGCACTTTACCTAAAGTCACAAAGAAAGACTTTAAGTCTACATAAAACAAATCATGCTCTGCATGAATACAGTTCATGTTCCTAAAATTGAAATAATTTTTGTCATGCAAGAATTGATTTTGCAATGCATAGTTGTCTTATTTCTTTCTTAAGATCAATTTCCATTTACCTTTACAAACAAATCTAAAACATGAAAATAACTTAGTTACTTTTACATCTAATACTCAATGTTGAAATGTGTTAGATTTAAATCACACTAAAACAGGAACACTAGTGCTGTATGTATGCAACAGGCATGTTTCATTTATTTATTTTTTAAAAGGTACAACTTACCAACATCAATTACACTGTATAATTCAAGTGAGTGTGAATTAGTAACCTATGACACATACCGCTTGCCCATACACAGCCTCTGCCAGCTTTCCACTTGGGTCAAGTCCCCCATGAACATAGGAGGAATTCCTCCCATAAAACCTAGAACAACAACATTTAAGAAGTTTTATGACGATTCTCTCAGCATCCACAGATTTGGCATATTCAGTCAGATATTTCAGTGATTTACCTGTGCAGGAAATCTGGTGCCTTGTTTAAAAGTGTGTAATACTGCCTCACAAACTCCCGCCCTACAAGCAGGGGACTTGGCTTCTCCATCACCATTTCTTTGGTAAACAATATCAAGTGCTAAAATAGAAGACAATCCAAGAATTAGTTGAAATAGTATGAATATTGAATTTTTGTATACTGCAACTGAAAAGCTTTTCAGTCTGACTACAGCCAATACAATAACATTTAACCATTTCTTCAAAACAGTGCAAACAAAAAACCCAAGATTTGCACATTAATGCATGACAGAACTTCTTGCAAACGTGTTTTTTCGTATTTTGTTAGCATTAGCTCAGGGTTATGACTTTAAATGACAATTATAAATTTTAGGCATGCGAATATCTACATCAATTGTTTAAAGTCAGATAAATTTTTAAGGGAGACAGTATTACTTCTCTAACGTTTCTTCAGAATCGTGTTTATTGCCATCTAAGTAAACTGGGCTCACATTACTAGGAATTTGCTTCAGGAGTTGGTATATACATAGAACATGGAGTAAGTAAGAAGCATGCCGTAAAAACTAAAATTAAATAAAGAAAGTAAACAACTAAGATAAAGTTCAAAATGTACAATATACAGTGTGCACAAAACCAAAAGGGTTGTGCCACAATATAAACATAGATATTAACGAGGACCGAGTACATGAGGTAAATCAAGACACTTCCGTGAAGAACATCGTTTCGCTTTCTTTGTTTCATTTGGTCCATTTCTTCTGACCCACATCAAGCACCAGCAAGACAGCTGACTGTTCAGCGAGTATGCTAACACACAAGCTAACATTCAACTGCGCCATAACGTCCATCCAATGAGACAAAGAGGGGAACCGGCTGTAGTTAAAAAGGGAAGTGACTAGTATAGGCAATCATGTTTGACAGATTAGAAAACAAAGTACAGAACAATTAAATCGACTTTTAATCAAACATCACACACATAATGTGTAACGCGTTGTATATCAGGCCCTCTGTGATTATTGGGCCTGCCATGTCTAATGCTAACAACATTTCACCATCACTATCATCAGTAGCGTGTTCATTAGCGGTATGACGTGACAGATTTATAATTTGCATTATATGTAACTGTTCCAGAAAATTCTACACTGTCGTGTGCCCAAGCAGTCTGCTGCACCAACCTAAACTTTAACTGTGAGACGAATGAGTGGTCATTAAAGCTAATTTGCCGGCCTCTTCAGTGTCATCTTAACTTGCTAACGTTAGCCCGGCAAATAAAACGCATAGCCAAGCTTTGCAAAACCGGTGGTTAGCCAGCTACGGTTAGCTATTGCTAACTTGTGGCGTCGTCGTTATTTCTTCAGCCGTTGGTCACTCATCTTTCACTGAAATAATATCCACTATCAAATATGTGAATGCTACTCTTCACACAGTAAATGGTATAGCTGACACCCTGACAGATGTAAAAATATACAACTGAAAGAGGGGAAAACCGAGTAGACATATCTCTAGGACCAGTGATAGGAATTGTAATGCATCAATAAAATAGATTTATTTTAATATAACGAGACCCTACAAGAGAGAACATCAGCTAGTGAATTAGAACCCACAAATACAATAAGCAAAATAACCCACGGACTGAAGAAATTTTACACTATGTTTAAAACAGTTTGCATTATCGAATTCATTGAAACTAATGGAATGCTATTGCTAGCTCAAAGAAAACAAAGAAAGGCAAATTTGCTTTATCCGTAATTGTAAAATAGATTGCTAATGCAGGGTATTTGTGTAGTTGCTACACATCAGGTTGTCAGTTCATACTGATTACCAACTGTCTGTCGAAGAGTCGTGGTTTGATCAGACAATGCGGCTAACATTAGCTTGTACGGTTAACGTTAGCTTGTCAACCGTTTTATAGCTCAATTAGACAAGAAGCGGGCTAACTTACCTTATGAAGGACCTATCTTCGTAGACAGAATGGTTTATAATAAGTAACAACGAGTAACTGGCGATAAACTGTTCTGAAATACAGTGTGTATCCCAGGTATGTATGGTGATATTTCCCACGCACTACTAACAGTTTATGATCTCTGCTGTACCAGAGATTGAAGATTTAAAGTGATAGATCCGACTTATTGTTTTACCCCTGCAATCTGGGGCAGGGAACCCCCATTACAACGACTCGGCCAATCAAGTGTTTACACTAAACAGCATAAATCATGACGTCAGACAATAACCCCGCCCTCACCATTTCCAAATTAACCTAAACATGCCACAGCTCCCATTCTCTGTTTTAGCATTCTCCTTGTCATCATGCTTCCATGCCTTATTTGCCTTATATGTCCCTTAAAACTTAAATTTTTGCAAAATATTGAAGCATACCTACTCTTTTGTGTCAGACAGCTTACACATCTGGGCATCTGGCAATATTATTACCACGTTTGTGCAATAATCTAACTAAAGTAAAAAAAAAAATAAAAACAAAAAGGTTGAAAACAAAACTTGGCAAAGATGTTCACCGAGTATCAACTGTAACCATTAGATCTGGGAAAGGTCGTTTAGAGTTGTAGTTGCTTAATTTCAATGTTAAATGCACTGATTTTACAATAATTTGGTTTAGGTGGTGCACCCAAGACTTATAATTGGAGGCAATACCTTGTAAGTATAAATACTACGAGCTTCCAATGCCAGCTGTGGAGGCATTACAGGTACTTGATCTATATGTTTTCAAAATCATGTTTCTGTAGTCTACGTATTTTCTTGTGTTTCTAGATTTGTTCATTCAATGTCTGGACTAATTGAACAACAACTTCTCTTAAATATCTGTGTTTGCACTTGAAATAAAAAGTGGAGAATTTTCTATTTCTCATGCTTGTATATATTATAAAAATTAAATTGTATATTGTTATAAAGCCTTTAGTGCTTATTATGATGAATTTCAATGTATTTATTTAAAATCTGCAATTAAACATACAAAAACATATCCTAAACTTTTTTCTAGACTATTGTAAGAAGACCTTTTAAACACATTTTCTGAGGGGGGGGGGTCAGATGCAAAATAATAAATGTGTGAAAACACCAAATGGTTTGCTTTGTGTAAAATGTTGTGTCAAAGAACCAGGAAGGGTTGGCTGTAGTTTTTTCCATCAGGGCGAATGCACTGCTTCTTAAATCTGGACATTGAGCACCACCAAGTGGTCAAAGAAAATGTGTGTCTTGCACATTGTCAGAGGCTCTACATCTAAATCAGCAGAATATGGACTATGATTATGATTGCAGGCAACTCACAAGAATTTTTGACTGTTTTCCATGATTTTTAAGGGCTCTAACTCACAGAAATTATACTTTAACACTGTTACAACTGTTTACATTGTTTACACTACAGCTGCTACTACATTTGAATATATACTGCCTTAATTTTTTAAATCTTCGCCTTTCCTATGGTATACCTCCATTTTGTACATATTTTTCGATTGCACACTTTCATATTTCTATACTTTTTAAAGATGTCTGTATCTATTGTATTGCTACTTAGATATAAGTGCACTGTTGCTGGGAGAGACCACCTACAATTTGATTGCACAACTGGTGTTATAACAATAAAGCCTATTCTATTCTATTCTATTCTATTCTATTCTATTCTATTCTATTCTATTCTATTTTACTGCAGTTAAGTCTATTGTACAGAAACACACCTTGTTCCCTTCTGCTTCTACAATGAAGACACAGTGACCCGATACAATAAACACATACAGTATACACAGATAATACTCTTATCTGGAGAACACACTTGAAGACTCATCAAATGTGAAATATTTGGTATTTATTCAGTACTAATTAGTCTGTTGGACTACCTTAATGGATTATGCTCCAATGCTCTTTTGCTCCTTTTATGTAAAAATGAAAATAAAAGTAAAAAGCTAAATCTTGACCTGTTCTTATTCTTATGAATTTATATAGTTTGTTTATTGCTTTTCAGTGCGGTTATTACAAAACTTATATAAACACAAATGGTTAGATAAAACATAAACTTTTAACTGCTAGCTGTCCGGTTGTCATGGCAACTACTGACCGAAACATAGGTTATATAATGCTAACACTGGGCATTACTCAGTACAATATTTTCTTTAAAATAATGCATTTAAAAGTGTAAAGCAAGTTCAAGACTTGTAAATCGACGGAGAACCCTTATACTATGTATTAAAATATAATTTCCAAAAATCTTTCGATCAGACTTCCTGTTTTAGGGGAAATATCAAATATATTTAAGTTGAACATTAAAAATTCGCTAAAGTAAAAAAAACAAAAAAAACAAAACAAAAAACCCAATACCAGCATTAGCATTATGGGACACAGTTATACTGGAAAATGCTTTCCATATAAGTGTTTTCCATCCTTACCAAGACGCCATGACTTCTAATGTAATCTGAGTCCCGAACAAATGAGAATCGGAGTTTTTTGGGGGAACAGTTCAAGAACAAGATGGCTGTCCTGCTCCAAGGAAAGTGTCGGACTTCTTCAACGTAAACACGGCTTTTCTTTGCATTTGCCGATAGCATGTAAATAGCTTTTAGTTGGACTTTTTTTTAACACTTCGAAGGCGTTTTAGATAAACGGAGACACTTTTTGGGACAGAATTCCAAATCGTTTGATGTTTTTTTCCCCTCTTAAGAAAGTCTGGTAAGAGTGAAAACTACTGACGTTATCTGTGGGAAGCAGGAAAACACTGTTAAATGTCTGTTTTAAGAACATTCCAGCGCATTGTTTTATGTGTTTAGGTTTGTTATTTCACTAACTGTAAAAGTTGTAGGGTTTCGGTAAAGGCGTGTAAAAGTTAACTCGGGGGTGAAATGGTCGAAATGCTTCAGTCTTGTTACATTTATCGAGGTTTTTAACGTGTTACCGTCTGACTGAAGCAGGTACCCGGTAACGGTAGTTCAATAAAACCCCATTAGACCATGAGTTCATCCCGAGTCAAACCGCAGCAGCTACCGCAGAGCCAGCCTGGCAGGTTGCCCAACAGACTGGACTCCAGTGAAGGCATAGAGATGGAGAACATCCAGCATCAAGACCTGGGGCTCGGGGGAGTCATAGGCACTCCGTCCCCTCCGTCCAGACAGGCCTGGAGTCGGGATAACCCGGGATTTGAGCCCGAGGATGAGATCATGGAAGCAGACTGGCCTCCGGCGAGTCCCGGGAGAAGGTCTGTGTCCACGGCCTCCAGCAGCAGCTGCAGCAGCGGCCTGGGCAGCTACACGGGCGGCGGCAGCAGCACCCACATCCCCAGAGGAGTGTACCCGACCCCCACAGTGGATGCCCAGCAGCAAGACAGACACGAATACCGCAGCTGTCTGAAGCAGATACTGCACAAACTCAGAAGTAAGGCTTTTGCTGTTGTATGTGGATGATTTTAATTTATGTAAGCAATTAACAACTATATAACAACCTTATATCACTTTGGAAAACAGTGGTGTCAAATATATGTCCCGCGGGCAAAAACCGGCCCTCCACAGGGTCTGATCCGGTCCATGGGACGAATTCTGAAAGTACAAAAATTACATTGAAAACATGAACAGTGAAAGGTGTCACCAGTCACTTTTTCATTGGATATATGCGCAAAACTTTACTGATATTTACTAATTGTAAAAAACAAAACGAAACAGCAACAACAGAAGTGTGTCATGCCGGTTTGGCAATTAAATCACAAACGCGATGATTTGTTTATAATCGCGAGATGACATAAGAAGTCATTCCATAAACATGGCGATGAATGTAAAAATTGTGTTGATTTACAGATGAATTCATTATTATTATTTATTACCCCTCTATCTCGTTCTAAATTAAAAAATGGTTTGGTTTCCAGTTCCAGATATGTGTTGGTAAATGTTTTGTGTCTTTTTTAGATCCACTGTGATCTGTAATTTGTAATGTACACTGAAGCATAGCATTCTT